>CM034708.1:32015867-32027385 GCA_020142125.1 Phrynosoma platyrhinos
TTCTCCCTTAATATTCCTTTTATTATAAATGAGAATTGGCTTTATAAATTTTTTTTCTTATGTACCCCTTTAGGTTCATATTGAATAATCATATACTTACTCTTGCTGGATGTGCCTACATACATTGCTATTCTTTGTATGCTCTTACAACAGGTATACTTGTAATAGTATTTACCCACAATATGGCCTTCATATTTATTTGACAAATTATTGATATCATCAATCTTTTTTTCTTCCTCTAGCATTCTTGACCACTGAAGAAGACCTAGTGTCGAAACGCGTTTGGTCTTGTATTGGGCTTGTACTGTTATCCCTCCCATTTGCATTACTGGAGATACTGAATACTTTATCTTGTATATATTTTGTATGTTAAACATCTCCTTACATTTTGTTTATTGGGTGGGATTTATAGTTTCTCAGCCTAGTACTTATGCATAAGGCTTGATTATTAATTTATGGACCAGAATTGGGTTTCCATTTGTTACCCCTCCCATTTGTATTTTGAGTATTAATTTAAATTTACAATCTTTGAACTTTTGATTTTTAACTGCCTAAATAGATCAGCAATACTTTTGGCCTTGTATTGGGCTTGTACTGTTATCCCTCCCATTTGCATTTTTGGAGATGTTGAATACTTTACTTTATATATACTTTGTATGTTAAACATCTCCTCACAATTTGTTCATTGGGTGGGAGTTACAGTTTTCCAGCCAAGTACTTATCGGCTATATACATAAGGCTTGAGTATTAATTCATGGTCCAGAATTGGGTTTATATTGTTATCCTTCTTATCTGTATTTTGAGCATTTATCTAATTTACAGTTTGTGAATTTTTGTTTTTTATCTGCCTAAATAGATTGGCAATACTTTTGGTCCTATATTGGGCTTGTATTGTTATTCCTCCTATTTTGAGTTGTGCATTTGAATGTTATTTTAATTTTTATTCGGCTTTTGCATATAGAACCTTGGATTTTTATGTGCATATACAGTTTGGCAACATTTTTAACTTATTTTTTATTTATCACTTTTTTTCTCTATTTTGTTCTTAATGAATCTGAGTTTTTTTGATCCATTTTATTTTTTCCCTAAATTTTTGTGCCTTTGAAAATTTTCATTGTGGTCTAAGGTCACACCTCAAAGTTTTTTGGAAAGTGTAGGGGGGACAATCCAGGAGATGTTGCACATATGTAACTAAATAACTAAGAATACCAGTGTTTGCCCTTTTCTAAATCACTATTTCACCCTGCTCCCCACCTTCAGGATGTCAATTTCAGAACAGGACTTACACTCATCCAACTTGAATGTGCAGTGTTCTCTATTCATCTTGTAGTTTTAAAGTTGTGCACGCACACACACACACACACACATACATGTCGGTACACTCTATTTCAAACATTTGCAAGAGTATAGAGAACAATCTTCCACAAAGTGGTGATCTCCAGATGATTTGGACTTCAGTTCCCCTACTTGATTATTACTTATGATGGCCTTGGCTAATGTGATTTCCAAAGCAAAACATTGGGGGAAATCTCAGATGGAGATTTTAGGATGAGCTAACAAAAGTTGTGGGTAAAGAAGTGGTGAATGCAACTGATAATAAAATAACAGGACCAGCTTCATCTTGAGGCATGATGAAGAAAAGTTTTCAAGTGCCAGAATTTTTAAGGGCGCCATTTTGTAGAACCCCTTTCTGCATATATCATTTAAAAATAAACTGGTGAGTGGCTGGTGTCCATCTTGCCTGTAATAAACACATACACATACGTGTGTGCACGCACACAGACATAAATTAGTGAGTAGGACATGATGTGTACTCACAAATTAGTGAAATTAGTGAGGAGAATACAGTATGTACTTCCCAAGACTACGATCATTACCAGGAGACTTATTTACCGCCATCAGTTTTAGTCATATCTCTGAACCTTCTTTTTACCTTTTCCCTTTCATTTGAAGGCCATTAAGGTGAACATTCTTCTTGATCTACAGAGGGATGCATAACCAGCATTCTTGGGGTCCCCAGTGGGCTTCATCATCTTAGTTTCTTTCCTTTTGTATGGGAAAAATGGGCTACAATTTTTTGGTACCAACTGTTATTGTTAGCCTGGAGTTGCAGTACTGCTCAAGGCCACTTCAGATGTTTAGTTTCATTACATTATTTGTTTTTAAAAAATCAAGGAGGCAGTCAGAAAAAATGGCTGAGTATTTACCTTTGTGTACTGGTAAGTGGGTCAAACCTAAGTTCAAGATCTTTCTCTTGCATAAACAGCTCTCAGAATTTTCTCCAGACTCTGAATATCACCATTTAAACTGAAATTCGTAACCCTAGAATTAGAATTCAAAATTGCAAGAAAGTGAAACATTTGCCAAATCATGGTGTGGATTAAGGTTAAAGAGAATGTGGTTGAGACCAATGATAGCTTGCTTGCCAAAACAATTCTATTAAAGAGATGAAGCAGAAGAGTATAGCAATGTTAATTGGTATTTCCATCAGTTGCACTTGTCAATCAAAAGAGCTTTGTTAAGTAAAGGAACAGAGAGAGATAGAGAGAGAGAAAGCTTATATCACTACAGTGCATTGTTCTACAAGTGGGTAAAGCAGCATGGTAATACTTCAGATGTATCCTTTGAAGAGTCAACAGTCACAAGCGCATGCAAGAGAACAAATGCTCTAAAGATTCAAAGCCTAGTTTGGGTCACAACTTGCCTAAAGGCACTAGATTTTAATAAACAGAAATCAAAAGCAGCATTTGGCAAACCAATCCTCACATCAGACAGGATCATTCTGCAACCCAAGTCATGGCATGCAAACACCAATGTGGAGATTTCTCTGTCTCCTTGATGGGTCAGAATCAGATAGCTCTACATTGTGAGCTCTTGGTTTAAGAGCTTAAATGATTCTTTCTATCCCCCTTCCCTACCTTATTCAAACATGTGGAAGGGCTTATAAAGTTCCTTAATTAGCCAGACAGTATTACCCAGGGGAAGATCCTTTAACACATCCATGGAGTGGGATCTTTCAATACCCCCAGCCACTTTCAAATAAAAGGGAAAACTACAAAAGGTATTACTTTCAAAGGTAAAACTACAAAAGCATTTATCTTTTCCTTTCCCTTTTATTGCAATCCAGATATCAAGCTTCCATCACACTTTATTGATCATTTCCCTCCACCCTTGCTCTTACAGGGATGGCTTCAATAGGCAATTTCATTTGAAAACTTTTAAAATAAGTCCTGGGTACAATCCTGTCCCTAGAACCCCAAAGAAAACACATTACCCAACTAATAATAATTTTATACCTATTAAAGCTAGTATCATATTGAATTCTTAACATGTCCTGGAGGTCATTTTATCACTTATGTTAAGAATCCCAGCATGATTTCTTTTCTCTCTGTTTTGATCCTATAAGGAAAAGTGTGATGGAGCTTATGGCTAAGCTTCTCCCTAACATGCCAGCCAACACTAATAATATTAATGTTGTACTAAGCTCTCTTCAAATAGTCTCTATTCTTTACAGTAATTGGGTGATATTAAATACCTTGTGTACATCCCATGTACCACCTCCACTGTCATCCCATATTTTGCTTACATGAAGTTGTGAATCTCTCTCCCTACCCTTCTCATATGCGAATAGATAGACACTTTTCATACCATTTCCCCAAATGTATGTATTTTGGTAAATATTTTCCCCAGTGACCAAAGTTTCAATGCTAAGCATTTCTAACCATTGTTATTTGGACCACAAGTTTGTCATATATACCAATAGCAAAGGAAAGATGTTCTTCATCTCACAACAAACTTGAAATAGTATACTTTCATGGAGAAGCTTGACTCCAACAAAATTCTTTCCCATGCCTTTCTCTTCTGTGAATTATCATGATTCAGGGATAGTGTTCTGAAGCATGACCACCTCCACCCCATATACATACACTGTGACAAACTGATTTTTATCTAGATATGCTAGAGACTAGAACATGATATGCTTTGCAAAAAGGATACAAAGTGGCCAAGAAATCACCTATGATCCTGGATTTCCTGTGGGGAAATGAAGAAATTCAGCCTGTACATTTCCTGAAAAATAAAATCCTGCTTGCTGGCTTTGCACTCACACTTACAACCAACCCTCTCCCCCCCCTCCCGGTCTTCTTTTTGAATTCATTATGAACAGCAGAAGGTCTCAGCACTGATGTGTTTGTTCATGGAGGGCCATCAATCATCATCAGCATGCTTTACTTCCAGCTAATACCACAAAATTCCACCCAGCATAAGAACAAAGCCAGATAATTCTTGCGTGACATGATCATGACAGCCTCCCATTCATATCAGCCTGAACGTTTGAAACTTCTGAATGCCCACATTCTTTGAGGAGCTCTGACATTAGCCACTTATTTCGAGGGCTGACTTAATTTCTCCCCTGGGCAATAAGGGGCACCATGACCTAAATCTATTTATGTTCAGAAAAAACTATGTGGACAAGGAAACCTCCAAAGACAAGGAAACCTTCAAAGCATTCAGTATATGAAAAGGAATGAGAGGTCCCTAAATAGTGGTCCATGCATAAATGTGCAAAAATACTGTTGATGGATACAAAGATGTTACTTTTGAAGTTCCATCTTCAGATGATATGTCCATCTGATCAACCAAATAATAACAGTTTTTTTGGGGGTGGGGTGGGATGAAGACTATGATCTCATAATGTATGAATTTCTTCCAAAGTTTACAAAAATCTATTCCTTTACAAAGTGGTTTGGTACTAAAATAGACTTGAACCATGTGTCTGCAAAACAGCAAATTTATTTTTATAATTGATCAGATTTTGATGTCAGCTAGAACATGCCTCAATATCAATTAATCAATATAAGAGAGAGAGAGAAAAAAGATACAACAAATTTCAGTTTTTAAGTCACTTTGCTACTTATTGAGGTACTTCCACTATTTTTCAACCCTCTATGGGTAATAGGTAATTTATAAAATTTATAAAATATCAACTAGAGTATGAAACTGTGAATATGACAGCAAGGATGTGAAAATTCTCAGTTATGAGATACATTCTCTTGCTTGCATTTATTTGTTCATTCTGATCCAGTTGCAGGGACTTTCTGCACAACAACATGCAGTTTACCATCCATAGTTATTATTTCCATTTACTCTGCTGGAAGAAGCAATTTTTCAGGTTATCATTTTGCACATCTGAAACTGTTTCCTCCTTAAAAATGTTATGTGTGCAATATTTGCCACAAGAAAATTGCATTTGTTATCTATGTTATTGTTCATGCTGATCATACAAGACATGTCCCCTAATGGTTATTTTAAAAATATGTGGATGTGTTTACTTCTTTCTTTCAAATGTTCTCAAATCCCATGTATGAAGCCATTGAAGCCATTCCACATATAGAGAGTAGCATTGAAATCATTTCTCATATAAAGAGTAGCCTCTCAGTTGTGCTTCCCTATTGTAATCAAACAGTAAAAATGTGATACCATTTTCATCCATTCATCCATCCTAGAAGTTGAGTTTCTCTATTGTTTTGTTTTTAGATGCATACACACTAGAGGAAAGGGCTGTTTATTTCTTCTGTAAGATTTCATCTATAGTGATAGCATAACCACTACCACCCCAATGAACAATGATTTCAGAAAACAAATGTGAGTGAACAAACTCCAGGAGGGCTTAGTGAATTGCAAGATGCATTGCTCATTGAAATTTGATCGCTTTGGTCAGGAGCATTCAAAGAAACAAGATTTAAACAACAGCAATTGACACATTTTCTAAATAGTTGTTAAAGACAAGAATAACTTGAAAAAGACAGTGACACAAATGCAGCAATGTGACAAAGAGCTGAACATCACAAACGGAGAGCTTGTGTCTGATCTAGAAAATATCCAGTGCTCCCATAGAGGGCAATATTGCATAAAATATTGGCTACTGTAAATGAACTAGGGATGCGCCAATTTGTCTTTTAATATACTTTAAAGAAAATTGCTGTGACAATAAATTTGATGCTGCATTTCCCTTCAGTAAAGCTATGACTAATACATACAATCATGCACACAATAACCACATAACAGAGCTTCATTAAAGGTGAAGGAAATTAATTTTGTAGACTAGTCACCACTAGAGTACAGAGAATAAACAGCCACATTTTAAGTTCAGTTTTTCAGCAGATTAATAAAATAGCAATATATACAGGGATCATGACTTTAACAAAGATGGTTTCCCAAAGTAATAAGCAAAATACCATTTTGTGAAACATCTGCATCATTAAACTCTCTTCTCTCTGTTTTAATTCTCTCTCTCTCTCTCCACACACACACACATACACATTTTTTAGACAGAAATTCCATGACACCTTTTAAAGACAACATAGAAAGACAAATATCTATAGTGTTCTATATACGTGTCACTTTTACATCCCTTTAATCATCCAAGAACTGCAAAATAGAATTATTTTATTGTTCAAGAATTATGTAACATAAATAGGAACCTATCCACTATCCACTATTCTTTCCTGGATTGTTTAAAATTTGCTATCCTTACCTTCATCTGTGTTCTTGACTTTTGAAGAGGCCTTGTTAATCTTGGGATTTGCAGTTTTGAGTGGGAAACTGAGAGTTCTTAGTCAGAGCAGTCCCTTGCCTCATTGAACGACAAAGCTCAGGATACCAAGTCACACTCTTGCAGCCTCAGGGGAGAGCAATGGAAAATCTCCTCTGAAAAAACCTTGCCAAGAAAAACCCAAGATAGGTTTGCCTTAGGGTCACCGTAAGTCGGAAATGACTTGAAGACACACAACAAAAGTACTATAATTGGGTGCTCTGAAGCGGTCCCTGGTCTTTCTTCCTCTCCACATACTAGCACTCATTAGAACTATACCACCTTTGTTGGAGTTACAAACACTTTGGACACCTGCCCCCCTCCACATTGCCATTTTCCTTACTCTTTTCTTCTGTTGCTGGACTTTCCTCCTATGCAGTGTTCCTACAGCTTTTTTAAATCACCATATTGAGTTTCTCCCTTCCTCTCAGGGTTGCCATGGCACAGTTCCCCCCTTCCAGGTAGCTATATTTACATATCATATTAGTTCATTATGCAAATAGTGTGGTGGGTCACAGACAGGGATGGAAAGAATATTAAAACATTCAAGGAATAAGCAAACAACAACAAGATCAAAAAGGGATTTTCAAGTGACTGGAAACCTCGAGGCAAATCAGACACAAAGCCAAATATTATTTCTTTCTTCTTTCACCTAGAGACTTCAAATAGTTCATGAGATTATTCTCTGGGATTTATTTTGTTTGCCCCCTCCCCAACATGGCCTTGTAGTGGCCAGGAGAAGGTCTGTGATATCTGAGGATTAACAAGCTATGTTCTGACACCTGGCACACAATGAATGAAACAGACATCTTCAGAGAGCTCCTGGGAGTTCACCATGGTTCCTAGATGATGACATTTTTGTGTGGTGACTATCAGAATATAGCCACATGATCCTTTGGTGCCCTGTGCCATGCCATGGCTATCTGCTTCAGTGGGACTTTTCTTTTTCTTTTTTTGCACCAGTGTGTACAATGCAGTGGGGAAGGGCATGGGAGAAGGCCTTCTCAACAATAGCACCTTTCTTATGAAATGCCTTCCCCTTGTAGACCTGACTGGCACCAGTGTTTCTTTTTCACAGCAGGCCAAGACATTAAAAACAAACAAACCTGTGTGACTTAATTTACTTTTAAGCATGCACATATATATATTGAATTATTGTAGCCTTTTCAGACTGTTTTAACTTATTGAACTGTTTAGTATATTTTTATCTTGTTTAAATTATTCATTGATTTTAATCTGGGATGCCTTAAATTGCTTTGTGTTATTTTATCTATTCACCATCTTGAGATCCCCTGATAAAGGAGTAGGATAAGAAGATTTAGATAAATAAATAAATGTGTGAGGGGTGGTGGACCTTGCTCCCTACTGTGAAAATATCCTCAAAATGTCACAGTTTCAAAGCTATTCACACAGGAAGAAGCTAATAGAATGAATTATTCATTCTCCCCTGCAGGAACAAATTTTAGGCAAACTCAATCCCTAGTCACAAAACAGTTGACTACCACACACACATACTCAGAGGTATTCCTTTCAAAGTTTTATAGATGAGCAGTTCTGTTTTCTTTCCATGTGATCTAGGGCTGCACCTCTGCAGCCCTTTTCTTTACCAACCTTTGCACTCCTTTCTTGTTACAGAGCTCTTGCAGAAGATGGAGAATTCAACAGGTGCAATTGTCACAGGAATGGAGATCCCACACAGTTTGAAATCCTTCTTGAAGTTTACCCTGCATCCACATTGCAGAAATAATCCAGGTTGAGACCACATTAACTGCCATGGGTTAATGCTATAAAATGCTGGGATTTGTAGTTTGTTGTGGTACCAGCGGTCTCTTACAATGAAGGCTAAATGTCTCACAAAACTACAGATCCTGGAATTCCATAGCATTGAGCCATGGTAGTTAAAGTGGTTTCAAACTGGATTACTGCTGAAGTCTGGATGCAGCCATATAAAGGTATTTGTCTACATAATCTCAATAAACAGAAAGGCTATGGGCAGGTGGGTGGTGACTCAGTGCACAACCCTATTCTGTTTTCCTGATAAAATTACCCAAATGCCTGAAAAGGAGATCTGGCATACTTCTAATATAGAAAACAGATCAGGATTTTTAAGCAATAACAGGACAAGCAGCTGCAATGTCTCACTAGCTTCTGAAAGTTAGTTGTAGGATTTTGAAGGCTCTTGAACTTCATTTCAAATAAGGCATGGGTGGAACCCTCTCCATTGGCATTTCCCTGAGCTGCAAAGACATTTCTGGTTCCAGGAGGCCTTCAATTTGTGGATTTATTTTAATCTAGCTTGTCTATTTTTATTCTACTGTACCATTTACTTATCAGTTATAATAACTGCCCCAGAATTTGGAAAATTACTTTTAAAAAGTGGTTTACTGTTGAATTAAACCTATGTATGGTTTGATATGTAAGATTATGTTGCTTGTTACTTTTAGTTACATTTTAAATTACTTTTTAAAAAATGCACCTAAAAATAAATGGTCCCAAATTCCAAACTCACCTACTCCCTAATATACTAGGAATGAAAAATAATTATTACTCTTTATGCATATTAATTTTTTTAATGGACACACAAGTTTTTAACATATCATTTTCGAGATTTTACGGGCATTTTAAACCCTACAATTCTTATCTTTGTCCTTTATTATATTTAATTGTGATTTCAGTGTGCCTACATTTAATTGTCTTTCAATGTGTTTTCATCTTTGTACCATACCTTAAGCACTGAGTATGAAAAAGAAATGTATGAAAACACAAATGTTTACAACAAATAATATGCTGAGTCCATACTTATCCATAGTTAAGACTACATCTATTGAATCTATTCCTCCCCTGCGGAACACCTGGTCTGAGAGAGCCTTTAAAGACGTTCACCCTTGAGCCCGACTACTGGCTACAGCGAGGAGGCGGCAGAGAGGAGGAGTTGGTTGGTGTGTGTATGCCTGCCCTCCTCCCCCTGCGAAACACCTGGCCTCTGAGAGAGCCTTAAAAGACGCTCGCCCTTGAGCCCAACCACCGGCTATAGCGGCAGTGGAAGCACGACAGCTACAACTATGTGTGTTGGGAGTGACTAAATGGAGGACCTAATGCTGCATTTTATTAACAACAGCAGTACACTGAGAACTGGGCTAGTTTTTTCCCCATCCACCTGCCTTATTCTCCTACTATCTAGATCACTACGGACTGGGTTAAGAGGACAGGGTCTGGGGGGGGGGTACCAGCCACCCCACCCCCTTCACCATCATTTGGTGACGAAGCTGATTTGACCCTATTGTCCCCTCCGTTATCTGAGGCCAGGAATGAAGTGGGGGTGGCAATTGGAGTTGTGCTGGGGAAAGGGAGATATGGCAGGAATGGAGTGAACAGATGTTACAAGGGAAGGTGGGATCGCTGTTTGAAAGCTATCATTCCTTCAGTTCAGTCTGTTTCCCAGAATGGTTTGGAGAGTGTACTTCCATTCCACAGAACCTCACCTTGTTCTTTTGCAATGCCAGGTCAGTCAAAAATAAAACCTATATTATTCACAATGTCCTTTTAGATGAGGATGCCAACCTGGCTTGCTTTACAGAGACCTGCTTGGGAGAGGAAAGCACCATTACCTGGGCGCAGGCCCTCCCAACTGGGTATTCTGTCAGTGAGCAGGTGAGGGGAAGTGGGTGGGGGGTGGAGTGGCTCTGGTTTACAGGAACAATCTGATTTTGACCAGGATACCTGTCTGGAAAACAGGCCACTTCGAGTGTATGTACTTGAGCCTGAAGACCAGGGATAGTTTGGGGATTCTGCTAGTATACCGTCCACCCCATTGTCTAGCAGTCTCCCTAACTGAGCTGACACAGCTGGTCTCTGAGTTGCTGCTGGAGTCGCCCAGACTTTTAGTTTTGGGTGACTTCGACATTCCACTCGAGACCAGTTTGACAGATCTGACAAGTACGGCTCAGGAGGTCATGGAAACCATGACAAACATGGGCCTATCCCAATTGGTCAGCAGGCCCACACATTGTGCAGGTCATACCCTCAATGCAGTCTTTAGTACAGAAGAGGAATATCCGAGGGTGGAGGTTATTCAAACTACCGCATTGTCATGGACAGATCATTTCCTGATCAAGACTAAACTAAGAGCCTCTATCTGCCCCAGCGGGGGTGGTGGATCTATTAGAATGGTCCACCCTTGAAGGCTAATGGAACCAATTGGTTTCCAGAGAGCCTTAGAGGATGTAATGGTTGGTAATGCTGGTGATTCTGTTGAAGCTTTGGTTAATACGTGGAACACTGACCTTACCAAGGCTATTGACACGATCGCTTCCAAGCGGCCTTTTCAACCTGCTCCTAACCATAAACCATGGTATACATCTGACCTTAGGAAAATGAATCTGGTTGGACAATGACTGGAGTGCAACTAGCGGAAAACTCGACTCATATCTGACCAGACTTGCCATAGGAACTACCTTTGGTCCTATCGAGAGGCAATACGTGCAGTGCAGAGATCTTTCTCTTTTGCACATATTGTATCTGCAGAGTCCCGTCCAGCAGAGCTGTTTAGGGTGGTAAGGGAACTGATGCAAGTACCTCCTTCTCAGAACCCATTACTTAACCCAACAACAGCCTTCTGTGTCACGTTTAACAACTTCTTTGCAGATAAAATCTCTTAGATAAGAGCTGACTTAGACACCAGGGTTTTGACAGAAAAAAATTGACAAGGTGTCCAGTGACTCTGTTATTGAAATTATCCTGGATCAGTTTCAATCTGTGAGTACCAATGACATGGACAAGCTCCTTGGTAGAGTGACAAAAACAATCTGCCTTATCGACCCTTGCCCTTCATGGCTGGCCATCCAGGGGGGAGATGGTTTGATGATGTTCCTCATGGATATCATCAATGCATCCCTCAGGGAAGGACATATTCCATCTTGTCTGAAG
>CM034708.1:32042052-32055412 GCA_020142125.1 Phrynosoma platyrhinos
TTTTTTATTTTTATATTTTTATATTTTTATATTTTATATAAATTTTTATATTTTATATACACACATATATTTTGGTGTGTCGGCCCCCTAATTGTCTGAGGGACAGCAACCCGGCCCCTGGCTCAAAAAGGTTGCCTACCCCTGGCTTAACTTATGGGATGGTGGTTTGGATTTTTCAATGAGACATAGCAGCCAGGGATTTGGGGAATCCTAAAATAGAGGTAGAGACAAGATTTGGGGGGGGGAATATTTCAGGGTCTGGTCTGTCACCTGTTTTTTCATACTGTCTACCTCCCTCTCGAATGAGCAAATGAATAAATACACCACAATCCTAAATAGGTCTACTGAGAAGCAAAATTCATTGGGTTTGCTAGGGCTAGGTACAGAGGATAGCAATGGGAAACCCTCCCCTCCCCCACCGAAGAAACTTGTTAAAAAACCCCCCTATAATAGGTTTACCTTAGGGATCTGGATTTCTCTGAAAAATGGAGCACATTCCCGAAAAATGTGGGTAAAAATAAAAGCATTTCCAAAGAGCATGTCTAAACAGTGTTACCACTTTTTAGCATTAAACATTCTTCCTCAAAACACCATCAGAGAAACAGGAGTGATGAGATTTTACTGAATTTTTAAAATTGTTATTATTTTATTTTATTTTATTTTATTTTATTTTATTTTATGCCTTTTAGCTTCGTAGCCTATTTCACACCATATGTTATAAAGACAGATATTTGGGGCTGGCTAAATCATTATGCATTGAGCTACTTTTTACTTGGAGTTTCAGTGTGATTTCCAAACAAAGCTAAATATCTAAGCCTGAATACTACCTTATAAGACATTTATGCAAAGTGCTTTAAGCTGAATTTCTTAGATAAATAAATAAATAAATCTGGAACCATGACCGGGGGTGTGAAAACCAGAAAGTCCAGCTGAGCTTTTGAAAATAATTATGCTTCTCTAGCCCATTTTTTCTCTAGACTTGCACATCTACTATGTTAGAATAATGCCTCCCTGCAATGATTTCAAATCATTAATTAAAACACATTCACAGCAAGCTTACACAAAATCCAGGAACAGATGAGATGGACATGCAGCAAGTTTAGAAATTTAGAAGATGGATGCACTTTTTTCCTCTTTGGTTGGCATCTTATTTTTAAGATCCAACTAGAATAAACCCATTCAATTAAATGTTGAGTAGTGAGTCAACACATAGGTAAATCTCATTGATACAGTAGAAATACACTAGTCAGGTCCTAAGAGATAACATGATTTAGGTCTTTACCACTAAAATCACATATTGGAAGATAAGGCCATATCATAGTTGTTGTGCACCCAATAGGAAGAATGAGGAAGGATGCAAAGGTTAGGTATAATAGGGGCATGAACCTTTTAAACCATTTAGATTTTCTGAGAGGGGCCTGTAATGTGAGAATTATCATGACTTTGTGATCCCTTCAGGATTTTCTCTTCCAGCCAAGTAATTGGGGCTGTAATTCTGTATGAGATGTACATATGTGTAAGCACTGTAGTTACTTTGATACACAGTAAATTCCAGTATGACCCTCTCCGATCCACATTTATTGATCAAGCTGTTGCTGCAATTGATGGCAGTCTGTTCCCCCATCTCTCAGGAAACATCTGGCTGCTTTTTTTTTTTACCTTCTCTTGTGAATGAGTTCCAGTGCAGCAGAATTATGGTCACAATTCTCCTGCACACTGGAGATGGCCAGCATGAGGGAATGGAAATGTCACTCAGTTGCTTCCCAACTGACAGATGAACAGCCTTGTTGATTGCAACAGCTTCTTTCTGTTAAGTAGAATTGTGGAACTTTCAATGTCTATGTAAACCCTAAACTAGAGGCTACATGAGGATCATGAATACATAACAGTCATGAATGCATAACTCTAGGTTATGTGTTTGCAACTCCAGCAGATGAGTTCAGCAAGAATGAGCCACATTTTCAAGATCTCAAAACATGAAGAGGCACAACCTTTCATTGTAAAGGTGCATCCAAATACTCACTAGAAGTAATGGTATTTTCCTTTCCATATTAAAATTTCACCTTGAATAACTATTTAAATCAGGGGTAGGCAACCTTTCCCCTTTAAGGGCCGAGGGACTTCAGCTCCCAGAATCCCAGGAGCTATTGGCCAACATGGGACTATTGGCCAACATGGCTGAGGCTTCTGGGAGCTGAAGTCCCTTGGCCCTTAAAGGGGAAAGGTTGCCTACCCCTGATTTAAATAGTCAGCATCCAAAATGGGGGGAGGGGAGTCTGTTCATGATTTGGTGTGGGGCAGATGAAAAAAATAATAATCAAACTTGAGGGAAATGGAAGACATAAATTTCTACTCTGCCTCAGGGACTACCCAAAGCCTGTCTTGGTTGCTACCACAGATCAACTGGAGAGGACATTAGGGCAGGACCACCTTTAATTCCTCTCTAAGCCATCCTCCACATCCTTTAAGTTCTGATATGTATCCCACCTTTGTTCTAAATTGGACCCAGAACTAGACTCATTGATTGCATTCTTACAATTAACATTATTTACAATTAATGTTGGATTTGACAACATTGAATTTGAGCTTTGGAATTTGATGGAATTAGCAGAATTAGGAACAGAGAAATCCTTCTCAGAGCTTCAAATTTTGTAGTCACAGAATAATCCTGGATACAAAATACCAAATTATCTGTCTCACTAGATCCTTACAAGTAGGACCTGCACCACTTGTTCAATCTTCATATGATTTCTTGGGGTTTTGTTTTTTGTCCCCAATACCTCTCTCCCAATCTACCTTGAACAACTTTGAAATTGCTCATGCCAATTTCACAGGCATTATTCTTGCCCATGATGACTGATCTTTTTAATGTTTAGTTTGCCTGTCTCTTTGCCCACCCATTTAAAAATATTGACATTTTAAACTATTATATGTTCTCAGGGTTAAAGTTTTCTTCTTCTTTCATTCTCATTTTCAAGAAAGAAATAATTGAAAGTATTTCTCTTGTCCTGTGATTCAGAGAGATATTTACTGCTTGCATTGACATATTTTTCAAAATGCTTTTTTTCACAAGTTGTGCAAAAGTACCATAGCTGCTGTCATGTTATACACACTTGTAAAAATCAGAAGCATCAAATGGCTTGTTTGTGTCTTCTTGATAAATTAGCCAGTGCTTCCGGTTTCACAAAGAAAAAAAAAAATCCAACCATTCTGTTGCACAGAAATGGTTTGCACAAATTGCAGAATCCTTGATGGAAATTCTTACACTAGCAGGGAGAAACTCATAAGGGATCAACAATTTCTTGACAGGTTCTCTTAGCACATTGTGGCAACCTGTCTCTTTGAGAATCAATAATTTTGTAAAAAATGTTCACATCCTTGCATTCTTCACATTTTAAGGAATATAAAGACCTACAGTGCCAGCCAAACCTATTATAGGGACTGCCTCATCAGGGGGTTGTACTTGTCATTTCCTGGGGTAAAATGATGTTAAATCAAATAATTTTTTACAAAACAGTCAATGCTTGCAGCTATCTCCTCTAAACTGAAGTTTGTTGGAAACAATTGCATTAAAATACATTTAACCTAACTGACTTTAGAGAGACATTTAGCAGTAGAATTTGAAGAAGAATTTGCCAGAAGATGGTTTGAACATTTTATTATGCTGTTCATTTAAATTCCCAACAGGTACTTATACAAGTCAACTATATCTTACACATTATAATATTCTTTGAAGTACTGGTAGTTCCTGCTTCATTTACACGAAGACTCTCTTGAATTATAGCCTCCAAAATTTCTGCAAATTATTCTCATGTTGTAGTTCTGTTTTTATGCAATATGGAATCACAGTGAGTCTACATCCAATTCATATTGTAATGGTTAGATTTAACAAGTAGATATGATTTGACTGTAGTATTGTTTGGGGGCACTAGCAACAATATATTAGCACAATGAAACAAGTTTAAAATCATGTCCCTTGTCAAAATGTCAATTGTAAGATCAATGAAGCATGGTTATAGAAGCAGATATCTGCTAGATAAGGACAATGGAGCATCTCTTTCAGCATCCTCTTTCCCACAGTACTCATCCAGATGTCTCTTTGAATGCCACTGTTTCACATGACAACAGTAATCTTTTCCTCCTATTGCTATTAAGAATGGGCAAATTAAAGGCATATTGTTTCTGATCTTGGAATTTGTTTGTTCATTTTCAAAAAATATCATGTCAGCCAATATAGGAGCAGTGTGGAACATATGACCAATGGAATATATGCATCTTTCTTGGCTAGTTTGGTGGTCCTCATCACCTTCTAATTGATGTTAAGTTTGCAGGTGAAGACTTTTCCAGGCCCTGAGATTCTGGAGCCAAAACCTGAGATCTCATGATGTTAACAAGGGTGATCTTAAGAGGATCAACCCCTGGGGATATGATTAAGCACAATAAATTGATCATCAACTATTGTGCAAAATATTCCATTCCCTTTTTTACAAATCATGCTGGGATAGCAGTGACTGCACATGTCCAGTTCCAATCCAGGCTGCCCCTGTAGTCCTGAACTGGGCACCAGAAGGAGCGGATTCTATCTCCTCCTCCTTGGCCCAGTTCCTTGCAAATGATGTGGCCTTTGCATGACTTCAGACCTTGTCCAGGGCATTTGTCATGTAAATGGCACACCCCTAATGTGGCCTGAAGCCTCATCATTTTGCCTGTGTGTTTCATGCCCAAATCTAACAAATAAGGAACACAAACACACACTTTACAAGGCAGTACTATCATCCTGATGATCAGAGAAGAGTGACCCAGCCTTGAGATTCAGGGCCAGACTCTGAAATCTGGGAACTCTACTTGCAGCCACCATTGACTGTAACACAGTGCCACCATCTAGCACATTGTAAAATCAAAGCCCTTCTCATTCCCTTTCCTGCCAGGTTTCAGGTTATTGTGGCATAGGATGACACTCTGGCCACTTCCTGCACAAGTAAATTCCATTGTGATTGCTATTTTAAATTAAATGAATTAAGCAACAAATGTCATGAGAAAACCTCCCCCACAAAAAACCCTCAATTCCTACCTTTGCTCCCTCCTACAAAAAACAAATAACTCACATTGTGGCCGGGGAGTTAATAACTTACTTTGTGGCCAATGGAAGATGCTTGCCAAAGCTGTCCTGAGTAACCTTGGGAAAAACTAGGGTGCAAAGTACAGATCCTTCCAGTGTCTTTTCCAGTAAAAATTATCAGAGTTGTAGGCAAATCCACACAACTTCACTGCTTTTTGTGACATCTCTCCTCCTGCTATGTGTTCACGTTGTGATGCAGTGGTAATAGTGGTTTAGTCCTTGCACATAAGTTATAGTGAGCCATGAATGGCTAATAAATATCATCATAGGACGTGTCAGAAGAAACAGACATTGCAGAAAATGGCAAGCTGAACTGTGGGTCAGATGTATAACACTTGAGAAAGGGTTAATGTGTTTAGCTAATCCTTACTAAACTAAACTAAACAAGCCAACATCCTAATCTGACTGAATTTATGTTAGAAGGGAAATTTAAAAACTATTCCTACTGTTAAGCTATTGTGTCAACTATTAGTGACATCAAAAATAATGATGTCAACAATTATTGACATGTAAGTTCATGTCAAAATGTCAATTACATTTAAATTAGATGCTTACAACAAAAAACTTTGATAGAATGAAGCTGAAAAATCTCATCTATGATTTTTGTATCCCTGTACCCTGTTCTTGTTTTGAGCTTGAGAAGGAAACATCTGCATGGATTTTTGTACACTCTATTTGTCATCCACCCCATCAAAAACCCTTTCCTTGTTTTCCTTTTCATCTTTCCTTATAATCCTATCTCCTTACCTTTTCTTTAGTTTACTGATTTCCATAAGCAAAAGACCGAGGATTAAGAGTTTCTAAATTCAATTTCTTACAGTTGAGGAGTCTGTAGAAGTTATCCTGTGTATAATACAACAGGAACATCTGGATGCAAAGACCATTCCTTTCAAATCTTCACTTTTACAACTTGTTAGTTTAAAGTCTTTAAACCTTGGAATTAATTAAATTATCATAACCTAGTCATGAACTAAAATAAGTGGTTTGAATCTTGTGGACTTAACACTGAATTGCCAAATCCTGAGAGACTACAAAAACCAAGAAGTAGCTTTGCAAGAATCTAGGAGAGCTAGGTTTTGGGCCAATGCAGACTGGCCCAATGCCAGTCTTCTCCAATGCCATGCACTGGCATTCTCCAATGCCATGCACCCAACCACATGGTGCACGGCATCAGGGCACCCTGTTGGCGCAGCGTACAGTTACGTTACGCCAAAGGGGTACCAAAGAGCCGTTGTGGTGGCTCTAAGGGTGGAGATACATCTTGATAGCCCTTTTAAAGCTGTCTAAGGTTGGTAAATGATGGATCTCATCTGGCAGGCCATTCCATAGTCTGGGCATACTATGGCATACTCTGGCTTCTGGGAGAGAGCATCTGCTTGCCAGTTCTGGGCTCAGGGCACATACTGCAGCTGAAAGTTGAATTGGGCAAAGAACATAGACCACCACTTCTGCCGCTGAGAAAGTTTCCACACCATCTGCAGATGCTCCAAATTCTGATGATCTGTGTGCACCTGCACCGGGTGAGCTGCCCCCTCGAGGAGATGGTGCCAGATCTCAAAAGCCACCTTGACCACCAAGAGCTCCTTCTTCCAAATGATATAGTTCTGCTCTGTAGGAGTCAGCTGCCAGGAGAAAAAAGCGCAACGCAACAGGTGCACCTGAGGCCCTGTTGGCTGGAGCAACACTGCCTCAATGGCAATGTCTGAGGCATCTGCCTCAATGACAAAGGGCATCTGCGGATCCAGGTGTTGCAGGATAGGGGCTGACATGAAGTGCACCTTCAAGGCATTGAAGGACTGTTGTGCGGCCATTGTCCACTGGAAGTGAGTCTTCCTTCACAACATTTGGGTGATAGGGGTCACTAGGGTTGCATAGTCCTCAATGAACTTCCAGTAAAAGTTCACAAAACAGTAGAAACTGTTGGACATCCTTTCTGCTGTTGGGAGGCTGCAAAGAGAATACCGCCTCCACCTTGGAAGTGTCCATGGCCACACTCTGGGCTGAGATTTGGTAACCCAAGAAGTCCACCACGCAGAGCTTAGCATAGAGCCGGTGCTCCTGGAGTTTTTGGAGCACTGCGCAGACATGGGCATCATGGGCTGCCTGGGAATAATTCAAAAAGTCATCTAAATAAATGATGAAAAAGCAGTCCAAATAGTCCCAGAATACATCATTGACAAAGTGTTGGAAGACGACTAGAGCATTGCACAAACCAAAGGGCATGACAGTGTATTCATAATGCCCATGCTGCATCTGGAATACCATCTTCCATTTGTCTCCAGCCAGTATCATCACCAAGTTGTAGGCCCCCTCAAAGGTCCAGCTTGGTGAAGGCCTTGGCATGGCAGAGCTGCTCCAGCAGCTCCAGGATCAACAGCATTCCAGATGGTGATCTGGTTGAGCCCCCAGTAGTCATTGTAGATGTGCAGCATCCAGCACTCGTTGTGCACAAACAAGACAGGTGTGCTTGAAGGAGACTTGGAGGGATGGATGAATCCCTTCTGAAGATTCTTCTCCAGAATGTCCCTCAAAGCCACCAGCTCTGGCTCCGAGAGGGAGTAAAGGTGCCCCGCTGGTATAGAGGCCCCTGGCACCAGGTCAATGGTGCAGTCATACGGTCAGTGCAGTGGGAGTCAGTCCACCTCTTTTTTGTCAAACATGTCAGCAAAGTCCTGATATTTCACCGGCAATGTGACCAGACAGTCCTGGTTGTCCGCTGCTACTGCGATGGGGATCTGCTCTGGCTAACAGTGCTCCTGGCAGGACCTGGAGGTGAGCAGGACTTCCCAACAGGACCAAGAGATGTGCAAGTCATGCCTCGAGAGTCAGGGCATTTCCAAGGCCAAAGGGAAATGAGGGATGGCAGCCAGAAGAAACCAGATCTCCTCAACATGGTCCTGGATCTCAAGATGGAGCATGGGCATCTGATGAATCATGGGATGGTCTCCACCAGCCTGGGCTCAGCTAGGGTTTCCAAAGGGATCCGGTGGCATTCCACAAACCCTAAGTCCACAAAATTGACAAGGCCCCCAAGTCCAACATTGCTCCTATGGGGAGGAGCTCCGTGGTGGCGAGTCTAAGATTGGTGGCCACCAGCAATGGGTCCTTTTGGGGAGTGTGGTGAACAGATGTCCAGCTGACCAATCAGGAGGCAGCTGAGAGCCAGCCAATGGGAGTTCATCTGGGAGTAATACAAAAGTCCAGGCTGACAGTTAGAGAGGAGAAGATGATTTGGGCCAGAGGGTGTGTTGGGAAAGTTAAGCCAGTGAAAGAACTGTGTTTAAGGTGTTCCTGAGGGAACTGAATTTTAGGGAGATAGAGTTTAGAAAGGGTAAACTCTGAACACACCCAGAGCTCTGGAAGAGAGAGTTACTTTAGTGATCTCCCCAGTTAGATATTATTAGCCAGTGGGCCTGAGGTATTGTGGTTGAATAAGTAAAATATGTTATAAGTCTGTAACTAAGAAAGATTATAATATCAAGTCCTAAAGCAAGTTACCTTTATTGCATGCTGATGTAAAATAAACTTTTCTTTTTATTATTCCGACATCACTTGGCCTCTGTTTTAGTCACAAAACATGCTACCAATATTTTATTATTCTGGAGGTGGAACTACACTGAAAAGAAAGTGTGAGTTCCTGACACTTTATTAGTTTGTAAAACTGGGGATAACAAATTCCCAAAGTACAGCTAGCTGGAAGTGTAACAGTAGGAAGGTGGCAGTAGTGTGTGCCACAGGGAGCCGAGCTAGAGGCAGCAGATTCAAGAGACTCTCCCAGGTGGTAAACCCGCACTACACCTAGGAGGGCCCGTTTCTCTGCAGCGCAGGCCGGCGTCCCTTGGTGGGACATTCTCACGCAAAATGCCCCTAGAGGCTGCAATACAGGCAGAGGGCCTCCTTCTTCCTGCATTCCTTCTTGGCCCCAGTGAGCCATGGCTGAGCCCCTCTCAGCTGCAGTGGTTCCTCTGTGGGCTGGAAATGGGTCGCCACAGATTGGACAGCAAGGGCCAGCTGAGCTTGCCTCGGAAGCAGCAGAAGGGCATTCTGACGAGCCTGTTTGTGGGCAGCAGGGTGGTAGTCCAAGCATGTAGCTTGCAGATTCAGCAAATCCAGGGATGTGGGAGGTTCCGAGTGCGCCAACTTATTTAAAATCAGGTCCGACTGGCCATAACAGAATTGGGCTTGCAAGGCACTGTCATTCCACTCCAAATCCTGTGCTATCAGGTGTAAGGATGTGGAGTATTCTGCTACAGTCCCTTTGCCTTGCTGGAGAGCTCAAATTTGACTCTCCACTGTCTTGGCCTTTACAGGATCCCCCCAGGTGATTCACCGTGCATGGGCATTCCAAAATGTCGCCCCCATGGCCAAGCTTGGTGGCCGTCATTCGTATGCACACACGGGGGAGAGGGCAAGCGTGCACACATGCTCAAGTGCCCACTTGCCTGGCCCCAGTGCCATTCCCCCCCCAGGCCCCAGCAACAAAAGTTGCTGACTCCTGAGGTAGGAAGTGGCCCATTTGCTGGCAGAGCCCGAAAGCAAACTGATTATAAACACCACTTTATAGGAGTCATCAGGAAAATCATCCCTGTGGAGCTTAATTTGCAGTTTGAAGCTAGCTAGAAAGCTGTCAAACATAGTCCTGTCTCCCTGGAACTTATCAGGAAAGGAGGCAAAGCATTTCTGGCATCACTCGTAGGGCATGACACTTCCAACACTATGATTCTATGACATAAGAGTATTTGTCTCTTAAGAGATTTGGGTAATTTCCGCACAGGCTGTGATACTCCAGGAGTAGCTTGGGGTATCCTGGGTTCAGAACTTCCTTGAACTCCCCACATTACTTGGGACGTCCATTACAAAATTGAATGGCTGTTCATTTGTATATCTCACTGTGCTGCTTTGCACAGCAGCAGCAGCAGCAGCAGCAGCAGCAGCAGCAGCAGCAATGTCACATCACTTATCAGAATGAAGCTGGGTGTCTTGTTCAGATCTTAGAATGAGTGACTCATATGTGTTGGCAGCATTGGGTGGCACAGCGGGACTTGTTTCAAATAGCTGCCCATTGTCAGAACGGGGGGCTGTGGATCTATCAGAAAGATCTGGAGTGAACAGTGACATTTTCCAGCCCATTTTAAGAGGGTTATACCCTGGGTTTGGCACTGGATGGGTTGAACATGGTCTGGACTGTTCACATCTGATTCAGAGATTGGGCCCCACATCATCTGGTCTCCCCGCTGTGAAGGCTGGGGATACCATTTTATTTGGCCCATGCAGACAAGGACTCGCTTTAACAATCATGGTTCAGAATCATGGAACATCACCTTTGGTGAGATCCTTAGAATGATCTTCTAGAGAGCTCTGACACTGTAATTCAAGGCACCGCAGATCAACACAGAAATCTAAGTTGTTTTGTGTAAACTACAAAGCCCAGGGTTCCATAGGATGGGGACATGTTAATTAAAATGATATCAAACTCTCATAACCATGTAGCACTCTACTAGTTTATAATGTATATCACATTGATAGCAAGTATGATATGTTTTCCATCTTAGGGACAGGCAATATTGATGGGTACACACTGGTTGCTGTCAATTACTGATGCTACTGACTGCTACTGCATGCAGACTGTCACATCCTGTCAAATATAATCTTCAAATGTCAAATGCAGGTACTGAGCATCAAATATTCTCCATTTTCCAACCTCCTAGAGAATATTCACCATCAAAATTCACAAGGCAATTGGGGGGAGAAAGTTTTGGGGCAAATTCACCCTGGTCTATATTTTGCCTAAGGAGATGAATGACCTGTTATTTGAAACTGCCTTAGAAAGCCTGATGCAGTTGCTTAGAAACAGTTTAGTAACCACTGCTGGAAGATCTACCTGGCAAAATATAGGACTGGAGAAACAGCAATTCTGCAGCAGCTGTGCATATGGTCCCCCCAAATATATTTGTCCAATGCATTTAATTGGCTGCAACAGTGGTGTATTCAGCAGGTGGCGAGGCTGAGTGCAGAAACTAATAGCTTGAAAAAGCAAGCCCTAAATTCAATATTTGTTTGTTAGTGAGTTACTGCAGCCAAGACTCTGGGTTTAATATTTCCTTAAGTGCTGGGTGAGGGAAGGGCATCATGCTTTGTGTGAAAGGTAAGACCTTCTGGTGGCATACTTATGCTGAAGTTCTATTTCAAATAGTCTTAAGAAGATATAAAAGAAAATAGTTTAAAGAACCAAAACTGAGAGTAACATATTTCTGGCAGTCTGTAAAGGCCCTAATGTCTTCATTCTTGTACTGCAACAGAAATGTTAATAAGTAAGTGCACTGCTAAGGGGTGGGCATTGGACTTGTAAAGTCTTGTCATAGGCCCCAGAATTCCATTCTGCTCTAAGACTGGACATATTGAGCCTCCATAACTGCTCAGGGAAAGTTTTTCAGTTCTTTTTGAGCCTCTTGTGAAAACATTCATGTTGTTTCTGCAATATTCTTCTGGGCAGCCGCTGTCTTATCCATTATTATACCGAGCTTTTTCCCCCTTTAACTTGTGTTTTAGTCTACCAACCATTTTGTCTTGTTGGCAGTAGTGCCAGACATGATAGACATCATGGATGCTTGTAAGCAACTGGATCATTAGGACCAGTTGTGGGCACATGAACCTGAAAACTTGTTTTTGTTAACTGCCCTTGAGTTGATCTTGACTCATGGCAACCCTATGGATGAGACAACTCCAAGACCCTCTGTCCTCCATTGCTCAGCTTAATTCCTGCATCCCCATACCCGTGGCCTCCTTAATAAAGTCCATCCATCTGGCATGTGGGCTCACTCTCTTCCTATCTCCCTCCACTTTTCCCAGAATTATTGACTTTTCCAATGAGTCCTCTCTTCTCATGATGTATCCAAAGTACAACAACCTCAGTTTGGTCATCTTGGCTTCCAGGGAGGTTTCTGGCTTGATTTTCTCTAAGACCCATTTCTTTATCCTTTTGATTGTCCACGGGATCTTCAACACTCTTCTTCAGCACCACATCTCAAATGAATTGATTTTCTTCCTATCATCTTTCTTAACTGTCCTGTCCTCACATCCATACATTATAATAGGGAATACGATGGCTTGTATGATTCTAGCTTTTGTGCTGAGTTGTATATCTTTGCATTTTAGAATCTTTTCTAGTTCTTTCATAATCACTCTCCCTATTCTTTACCTTCTTCTGATTTCCTGACTGAAGTCCCCCTTTCTATCAATGTTTGACCTCAGGTATGGAAACTATTTTACTATTTCTATTTCTTCATTGTCTAGGTTGAACTTGTGAAGGTCCTCGGTGGTCATTATTTTTGTTTTCTTTATGTTCAACTTTGCACTTTCTTCTTTGATTTTCCTTAGTAGGTGTTCCAGGTCTGTGGGGTTTTCTGCTAGTACTATGGTGTCATCTACATATCTTTGATTACTAATATTCCTTCCTTCTATTTTCACTCCTTCTTCCATGTCCAAGCCTGCTTTTCTTATAGCATGTTCTGCATATAAGTTGAACAGGTAGTGTGATAAGATGCAACCTTGTCTGACCCTTTTGCCAATTGGGAACCACTCCGGTGTCTTCCTTTTTGTGGATGGGGATGTATATTGATGTATATTCTGTTTCTCCATGTTCTGTTCTGTTCTGACAGTAGCCTCTTGTCTGGCATACAGATTCCTCATCAGGACTATCAGATGTGTTGGCACTCCCATGTCTTTAAAGGCATTCCATAGCCTTTCATGATCTATGCAGTTAAAGGCTTTACTATAGTCTATAAAGCACTTGCTAATTTTCTTTTGGAATTCCCTGGTGTGCTCCATTAGCCATTGTGGTCCCTAGTGCCTCTTTCTTTTCTGAACTTGTAGTGCTTGAACCTCTGGGATTTCTCTCTCCATGTGTGATTGGAGTCTATGTTGCAGAATTTTGAACATGATTTTGCTTATGTGGGAGATCAGTGCTATGGTCTTATAGTTGCTACAATCTCTTGTGTCTCCCTTTATGTGGATAGGGATGTATATTGATCACTTCCAATCCGTTGGTCATTGTTTTGTTTTCCACATCTGTTGACATATGCTGGTTAGCACTGGAGTTGACTCTGTCAATGTGGATTGCAGCAGTTCAAATGGAATATCATCTGTTCCTGGTGATTTGTTTTTCCTATTTCTCTTATTGTACTTTCCACTTTGCTTTTTAGAATTTGGGGTTCATCTCATATGGCTCTTCATTCCATGTGT
>CM034708.1:32055512-32065933 GCA_020142125.1 Phrynosoma platyrhinos
TCCTTCCTGGTCTTGAATTATGTTATTTTTTATTGTCATAGAGTGTCCTAGTCCTTGGTTTGAATTTTCCTTTCAATTTCTTGGATATTGTGAAATAGATCCCTTGTTCTTCCCTTTTTGTTGTTGTCTTCTATTTCTCTGCATTGTTTGTTATAGTAATTTTCTTTATCTTTCTGCACAAGCAGTTGTACTGTTGCCTTCATAATTCTTAGTTTGCTCCTATCTTCCTTTTGTTTTTTCTTCTCTTCTTTTCTCTATTGCTTGTAGTGTTTTTTCTATCATCCATGTTTTTTCTTGCTTTTTGTTTATTGAAAGTGCATGCCTGTATTCTTCTTTTATTATGACCTTGGCTTCAGACCATAGTCCCTCTGGATCTCGGTCTATTATGCTTAGTAGTACAAATCTGTTTCTTATGTTGTCAGTAAATTCTGGTGCTTGCTTCGGCAGCACATATACTAAAACTGGAAAGTTACAGAGAAGATTAGCATGGCCCCTGAGTCAGTAAATGATGTTGAGATATTATTTAGATCATATTTTGGGATAATCACTGTTTTTGTTTTCTTCTTGAGTCTTTTATTGTTGATATGAGTAATTCATGATCTGTGCCACAGTCAGTGACTAATGTAGTCTTGGCCACCAGTGTAGAGTTCCACCAACTTTTATTTCCAATTATTTAACCTATTTGATTTTTGTGTTGACCATCTGGTGATGTCTATATGTATAGCCTTCCTTCTGGTTGTATAAAAAATATGTTTGTAATAAATAAGTTGTTGGCTTAACAAAAATCTATCAGATACTCACCTGCTTCATTTCTTTTGCCTAATCCAAATCCGTTTTTGATTCTTCTTTGCTTCCAACTTTTGCATTCCAATCTCCAATGAGATAGTCCTCAGGACTATCTAGGCAAAATTAGAAGGGCTGGAAGTATTGAGTAAGAATCCACAGCCAGAAAATCAAACCAGCACTGAATATCATTGAAACAGTGCAAATGTTGGACAAAATTATAATTAGTAGACATAAGAAACATTTTTTTTCTTTTGAGGTTGAAAGAACATGCAGGGTTATTCAAAAAGGATGGTGCCAAAACAAAGCTGTTCTATTCTTAAATGAACTCACAAGCTACAACCATAATGACATGAAAAGAAAGTCTCATCAAGTTTCACATTGCACAGAGGTGGGTGCCATTAGTGACATGACAGATGTCAAGACAGTAGTCCAATTCTGCCCAGAAAAATCCTATCATATGCTTGGATGTCGGTTTCACTGCCTCAGAGAGGCATTGTCTTGGGTCATCCAGTTGCTGTGGCAATGAGACTGCAGGTATACAGCAACCTTGATGAATACCCACAAAAAGAAGGCACAGGGTGTTAAATCTGGGGATTGTGGAGGTCAGAGCACCTAATTCTGAGTCGATTCATATTGGAGTCAAGTGTACTTTGATTGTGTATTTCTGCATGCCAGGGGTCCCTTCCAACTCTATGATTCTATGATTCTATGAATTATACTCTTTACAGCTTCAAATGGCTATGGCTCATGGAAACAGAAGCACTGAAAACTGAAATGAAGGAAATGAAAGAAAGAATTCATTCTAATTTTTTTAAAAATGCATCATGCCAATCAGGGATTGCTATTATGATTTGGGGTGACGGAGTGAGCAACTGTGATAGTGGCACACACCCATAGAATCATTACATAGGACTATTCATATCCCTAACCTCCCTCACATTCAGAGAACTAACAAAATAAAAAAAAATGAGAAATTGATGTTGTAGGAACAAAGGGAACTTCTAAAAGGACATAATGCAAATTGTTACAATGATTAAAATGAAACTGCATGCTACACTTTTTTGGAAATAAGAAAATTCACAATCAAGAGAAGTATAAATCTGCTATGTTTTGATCTAAGATCTTAAGATAGTCTTTTTTTGCTGAGGTTGACCAAATCTGTACTTTTAGACTGAGTGAGCCATTTGAAAAAGTTTAGGAGGGGGGGAAGTCTGGGTGGGGCTGATGTCTAAATTGTATGTGCATGTATAAATACATGTGTGTGTTTCTATATGCTCTTCCTTTCATTATAACTGATTTTCACTTCTCTTAGACATAGCTGTCATTTGTGTCAACATTAAGTGTTTTTCCACATTTAGTCTGAATAACTTTTAAACTGATTTGTTTCTTTGACAAATTGTCTTTGTAATCAGACAGTGTTTTTGGTCTCCTAACATAGATGATTTATTTTCTCACAGACCATTGTAAAAATTGCTTTTAAAAGCCACTGTATTGTTTAGAAAAGTCACATATTAACTTAAACTATTGTGAGTCTGCATCAGCAACAAGAAAACTGCCAACTGAACAAGATACACAGCAACTGTTTTCTTATGTGCTTAGTGAAAAAGAGACATATACATGTATAAGAGACTTAGGGCCTTTACAGACTGCCTGAAATAATACAGCTTGAGGCCACTTTGACTGTCCTGGCTCAGTGCTAGGGAAGCATGGGAATTGTATTTTTTGTGGGACATTGAGCCTTCTCTGTCAGAGAGCTCTGGTGCCGCAATAAAGTACAGTTCCCATGATTCCTGAATACTGAGCCAGGACAGTCAAAGTGGCCTCAAGCTGCATTATTTCTGGCAGGCTGTAAAGGCCCTTAATTGTGAGCAATGGAAGACAATATCCAGCAGTAAGGGAACTGACATTGTGAAAAAAAAATTGCATATTGCAATCCAACTGAATTCATATGGCAAGACAGATGTTATCAGACCTTAAGGACAAACATTGATCTCCTTCTATGGAGGTTTTTAAACAGAGGCTGGATGGCCATCTGTTGAGGGTGCTTTGATTATGTATTCCTGCATAGCAGGGGGTTCAACTGGATGGACTTAGAATATATTATTGTAAGACTATCTTATGTGTGTGTGTGCACACATATACATAACTTGATGGAGAAGCATATCAGTTTAAGAGTAGTAGGAATTCAACTGTAGCAAACATTTCCAAAACATTTTTAAGAGAGTAACTGTAGAGATGTAGGTCTCGGAAGGTAAAAAGAGGGAAAGAAATGCCTGAATGTAGAACTCTTGGCATCTTTCAGGGTCACTTTCAGGGGCAGGTGACTCATTGTTTTGTTGTTTAGCAGTGAAACACAGAGACAAACAGAGCTTTCTTCTTTAAAAAACAATTTTTACCCCTTCCTTGCTTACGTTAAACAGCTTTTGCTGCTGCATTCCTCTGGTGCCAGTGATCTTTCACCTTCACAGGGCCTCTCAGATTTTTTTGTTTCTTTCAGGTACATTGTGAGGTGAGAGGGGCCCTGAAAGAAGAAGATTGCTGCAGCCTCATATAACTAGCAACAAAAATTGTTGCAAGCAAGCAAGCATTTAAAAAAGCCATAGTTAAAAATGACCAAGCAAGTCATTAACATTTAGCCAGTATACTAAAATGTACATAAATGTTTTTACTCTTTTGCTGCCTCAGAACAGGGCTGAGAAAATGGGGGAGGGGCCACTTTCTCTTCTGGTGTGACTACAACTGAAAACTAATCCTAAAACTAAATTCTAAAAAGAAAACTAACCACCAATTTGGGCACCCATTTTGAATTACCTGGAGGCCATTTCAGTTCTTGGAGTCATTTCAACTCTATGCCAGTAAGGCAACATTGGGAGATTACATATTGGTACTGAGATGGAGGTTATTTTATGTGGCTCCACATCATAGTGAGTACTTTCCATCTACCAGTTCACCACCTGGGAAGAAATGAGCATTTTTTAATCCAAAATCCAAAAATAAAGTTTTAAGATGGTCTTTATGTTAACATGTTTTAAGACAAGTCCATCCCTGGAATCCTTAACATGTTTATTTGGAAAACCAATTCCAGTTAAATGCAAATTTCTTTAGTTCTGTCCTTCTTCCAGAAGTAACTCATAAGAGAATATTTTCATTCTGCTAACAATGGTATTTAAAAAAACATATACACATGAATTTCTACTCATAAAATTTTAATAATTTGTTTGTGAGGCAACAAATCAGGCTTTTTGTGAGGAGAGAAAGTTAGGAACTTTTACGTTCCATTGATTTCTGTAAAAGAGATTTAAATGTATGTATTTACTGTACCCTTTCCTGTGTTGTATAAAAAGCTTTTAAAAATATAACCTGTTGTGTACTATCATTATTCACATACTCTAAAGGCCAGTCTGATCTTGAAAGCTAAACAGGAGCAATCCTGGTTATTACTTGGCTGAGACACTGTTAAGGAGTACCAGGTGCTGTAGGCAGATGAAGGAACTATTAAGATCACCTCTGAGTATTCCTTACTCAATTAAATTATATGAAATTCATAGGATCATCATAAGTCGACAAGTGAACTGAAGGCATATACAGACATAGAGAAAACAATAAAATGATCACAAATTTTTGCATTTAAAATGCTGTGTTTTTTCATTTAAAAGATGGTTAAATGCAATGGATTTTCAAAATATTGAATGAAATAGGTTGGATGAATTGGCTGAAATACATTCAGTTAGATACCGGGGGGGGGGGGGGGGGGGGGGGGGGGGCAGACTTGTTAAGTGCATAGAGGTGAAATTGCTTTAAGCTGGAAAAGCAGTGGTACGAGAGGTTCAGGATCCACCCCAAAGTTCCATTATTCACACTTCTTCTTCTTCTTTCTTTTTTGCTACTATAGGCCAGTGTTGCTTGGTGTGTGACAGGTTGTGTATGATCTAAGATTTTACCTGAAATACAAAGACATATTTCAATTTTTCAGAAAAATGTGTTGCAGCAGCTGGAGAGCAGAATCCAAATAGTATATGTGAGAAGGATACTGAGTGGAAAACAACTCCTGACAATTAATCAGAGATGTCAAGAAAGACTGGAGAGTTTCCATTGGATGAGACAAAACAGGGCAATTCTGGATAGCCCATCTTCCAGAGATTGATGTGACTTTTTTGCAATGTTACAAGATGCAGATAAGGTATGTTACAAGCTGCCATTATAAATGGGGAGTGCACTTGGGATGAGGTTCATGTTTGTTTTTTGGGACATTAACATTTCTAATAAAATGGCACCCAAATATACTTTGTAATATGTGTTTCCTATCATATTGATGTTTTCCTGGGTAGGACTGGGATAGTTGATAATGTTTGTTATGTTTTGATAAGAATCTTATAGGCAGGTTTTTCCCCCCACATTCAGTAAGAAATGTACTTGCTTTTTTTGAGGGGGGGGGGCAAAGTTAATGAATATGTGAGAATACCTTAAATGGACATATATTGGCACAAGGGTTTCACTGCTTAACTGTTATAAATCTTATGAAGCCTTGTATATTCAAGTATACATTAATGCTGAATTAGAATTCCCATTTGCTTCTGAGAACCTTCTCATATTTTACACTTTTATGGCAGATGCAATATCATCCTCTTCATAGCTTTATCTGTTGAATTTACTTAAAACAAATTGCGAAATTTTTGCTTCACTCCATCTTCAAAGAATTTCTCAAAAATTAAAAACATCACAATTTGGGCATAGAAACATATTTGATGTCTCTCTATAAAACCTCAAACATTGGAGAAAGTGAAACTGACAGATTATTCCCATCAAGATTAATTTAAGGCCTAAGCAGACTGCCAGAAATAGTGCACATTAAATTGAGGCACTGTCCTGGCTCAGTGCTAGGGAATCATGGGAATTGTATTTTTTTCTGAGACATTGAACCTTCTCTGTCAGAGAGCTCTGGTGCCACAATAAATTACAGTTCCCATGATTCCCTAGCACTGAGCCAGGGCAGTGCCTCAATTTAATGTGCACTATTTCTGGCAGTCTGCTTAGGCCCTTAGTTATGCTTTTAAAGATTGTTTGAATTGTTCTTTACAAATTGTAACACATAGCTAACCACCATCAATCTATTTATTTCAACAGCATCAAGGAATTGGGAAATGATTTCAGATTGTACTTCACTGAAAAAGAAATCAAGGGAACCTGAAAAATGTTCCTATCTTTGATTACTCTATTTTAATATAATTTAAAAAGTTTATCAATAATCCCAGTTATGAATTCTATTAAATCTATCTGCTTTAGTGAAGTCAAGCTATAATTGTAACAGATTTACAAGGTGGAAGTTGTTGATGATTACATTTTTTCCTTGACATTGTCTTCCAAAATTAGAATTCAATGCTTCAACCTTACCATTGGAAGATTTCAAGATTTCAGACACTTTGGTGTTTTACATGAAACCCATAAACTAGGACTGATTGTGAGGAAACATATCTTTCTATTACTGTTATAAATGTAACACAAACACTGGATTCCATAAAGACTCCTACAAATACAGTTAGAGATGAGGATTTAGAAATGGAAGTGCAAGTCGATCTGCCGAGCTCTGGTGAGCATACCATCTCAAAACTTGGAAAAGTGATTTTTTTGCCAGAAGCCACCAGCCAGCACTCCATTTAGCAAGAATGGGGATGCAGCAGTGGGAAGACAGCTGCCATGTTGTGAGTGAAGGGAGGAGGGTGATTGTGGACTGAGTGGCACACATTGCACAGAACTGCATGCTAGCAGTTGGCAAACCAAACAAAAGCCTAAGTAGTACCTATCTAAAGGTAAAGGTATTCCCTGTTGACCAGGCTGTCAAGTCATGTCCAACTGTAGACGCCGGTGCTCATCTCTGTTACTAATCCGAAGAGCCAGCATTGTCAGAGTCTAATCTGTGATCATGTGGCCAGCATGATTGCACAGAATGCTGTTTACCTTCCCACTGAAGTGGCACCTATTTATCTACTTGCATTTGCATGCTTTTGAACTGCTAGGTTGGCAGAAGCTCGGACAAGTGACAGGAGCTCACCTTATCATGCAGCACCCAAGCCTCGAACTGCCAACCTGCTAATCTTGCAATCAACAGAGTCAGCATCTTAACCACTTGAGCCACTGCATCCCTACTGTGTACCTGTCTCCTTCCTATCAAAAGCCCAGAAAGTTTGGTACATTGCAGATCTTCTTCATGTTGCTCAAAGTTCATAAACTGCAGCCTTAGTTAACCCAGCATGAAGCAGCTCTTCTTTTTCATCCAGATAGAAAAGTAGTTATTCTGTTGAACCTTTAGGCAACCTTGGGGCTTTTTGAGCTGAACACAAAAGGCATTATAAATGCTTATTCTCACTGAGATCTCAGAAGTAGTTAGCAGTCTAAAGTGATTGGATGTGAAAATTGCATGAATCCAAGGTAAAGCTGAATGAAGTGTTTTGTATTTCATCTTTAGCAATGACTGCTTATGTGATCAAAACAAACTTCCCGAAATAAACAACTTGTTGTAAAGCTGAGACTAAACCCTAATCAGTGTTCCATCACAAGTTTATAGAAATGTGTTGCAACATACAGTGTTCACCTTCACTGATTTCAAGGTCTCTGTCATTATGCCATTTCCCAGGTTGAGGTTATTTCTAATTATGCAGATTCTGGTGTTTAATTTTGAGTGATAAGCTTGAAACAAATAGATAAGTGGCATTGCTCTGTATATTGCTCTGTACTCGAGGGCAATACATCATTGGTAGAAAATAGAAAAGGGTGAAAAATACATTTAGAAGGTAATGGTCATAGACGGTGCCGAGAAGCATCAATTCCACACTGTCAGGTTAACTTTTAAACAATGTTCACATACAATTTACTTGCAAGACACAGAGAGATTTACTCTGTTTTGCCTCATTCTAACCCTGCCAAACAAAACTCTACACTATACCAAAGTGAGAAAATTGTTTTATCACCTGAAACAAAGAACCTCCACACTGATGAATTCTGAGGAAAAAGTAGCATTATTTTTTTTTATTCAAGCATCATTTTTTTTATGTCTTCATTGAATCTTCTTCTTATTTTCTGAGTGGATAAATAGTGAACTAGATCATTTCATAGGTTTGTTTTCAGCTCTTTTTTCACGTAAGAATTGTTACATGAAGAACTTAAGGATCAATAATTTCTTTCAAATATTTCTTTCTGTAAACAATAGTTCCAAAGTTTTTCTATTATGCTCTGCTCTACAAGTGTATGGAGTTGTGTAAGGGAGGGGCAGTATTTTCATCATATGATAATGCTGCAGATTCTATGCTAAATTGTCTCAATATAATTAAGACCCAGAAAGGTATAGTGGTTTGAGAATTGGACTATGAATCTGGACACCAGGTTTTGAGTCCCCTCTTGGCCATGAAACCTATTGGGTGAGCCTCGGTCAGTCTTGTTCTCTCAGCATTGGAGGAAGGCAAAGACAAAAAAACACACCTCTGAAAAAATCTTGCTTAATAAAATCCATGATAGGTTCACTTTAGGGTCACCACAAGCTGGAAAAGAGTTGAAGGCACAGAACAACAAAATAAAAAGTATAATTTTCAAATATCAATACTCAATTAATAGTAAGCTGTTGTTAATTATCATAAAGCCAATTTTAACTTACAGCAATGTTATGAATGAGAGACCTCCAAGCCATCAACAGTGTAATCAACAGTGCTACTCAGATCCTGCAAAGTCAGACCATTGGTAGTCAGATATTTGTGTATCCCTGGTCACCATCAATATAATTCCATTTTTTAAAAACACACACACACGTGCGCGCGCACACACACATAAACGTATGTATTGGCCATCAGGAATGGACATATATATCAAGTTTGACCTTAACTAAGTAGCCTCTCCTGGCTCAACTCAGTCCTCCAAACCTGACAGAAACAGCATTTGCTATTATATAATTATCAGCAGAGCTTTCCTCTTTCTTCCCATGTAGCAGACACCCAATAAAGAAGGTGGGGAGGGAGGTACAATTGTGACAAAAGTATTACAATTGTGACTAAGGGCCTCAGCAGACGACTAATAGAGTCATCTCCGAGGCAGGGAAGAGGAGGGGCAGCCACACGATTGGCGCCCCTTCTTCCTCCCGAGGTTGCCCTCGGAGCTGCCGGCCCTCCGCATGGCCGGCGCTCCGAGGGCAACCTCCTGCCGCAGCGTCCACACATGCTGCGGCTGATAAGTCAGGGAAAGTGCGCCCTATGCTTTTAGGGCACACTTTCACTGACTTCTGAAAGGAGTGCTGATTTAGTGCTCCTTTCAGAGGCGCCGACGGTGCGCCGTGGTGCGGATGCCGCGGTCCCACAGTGCACCGTCCAGCGGCGTTTTGGACGCCCTCGTGTGCTTCCCCCCTAAGTAACAATAATTAATACAGTACAGTTGCCTTGATTTACTCAACCATAACTGTTCTGTAGTCATGATTGCTGCATAATAATAATAATAATAATAATAATAATAATAATAATTTATTTGTACCCCACCTTTTGCCATAGCAATCAAGGTGGCTTACAGCTAAAAAACAAATACAAACCCTGACACCAAACATAATACCCCCCATTAAAAATACATTAAATATAAATCACATTTAAAACAGTTTAAAACAGTAGACAATTAAAACAGTAGACACTCTGGGGGAGCAAAATAAAGGAAAGGAGAGTGTCTAACGAGGAGAGACCTGGTTTGGAAATGATTTTATTCTTGGTAGGCCTGCTGAAAGAGATGCATCTTGATGGCTTTTTAAAAGCCATCTAAGTTGGTTATCTGACAGATCTCTTCTGGCAAAGTGTTCCAGTGTCTGGATGATGATTTGGGTTTTATTTTTCACCGACCTGGCATTACAAAGGAACAAGGTTTGTAAACTCCCCATTTTGCTTTGAGCAACAGAGTGGCCTGAAAGTGGTATCGCTTTTAAACATCGAACCTGCCTTCTTTTGCAACAGGATTCCACTCTGTTCTCGCCATATCTTCCTCTGCCCCGTACTACCTCAATTGCCACTCCCTGAGATTCCTCTGTCAGCTCTCCTCCACTGCCCTCCATCTAATTAATTGTTTTATAAACTCCAGAGTGCACAACTCAGAGTGCCCCAGGGAGCATAGCCCAGGCATCTTAGTCTCCACCCGTACACAGTCTCTATACTTAGGTGGTGGTAGTTGGGCTCTAATATGCCCCCCCAAATCCTCCTGGGCTCCACTGCTGTTGCTAGCCACCTCCACAACCTTCTCCAGGGGTGGTAGTAAGTTGGATGGGCCTTTTATATGCCACCCAAGTCCTCCTGGGCTCCGCCGCTGCTGCTAGCCACATTTGCGGCCTCCTCCGGCCTTGCTGCTGTGCTGCCAGGAGAGAGAGTAGTTGGGCGGGCAGTTTTTACCCCTGCTGCCACTTCCACCACTTCTGGAGGGGAGGAGGGAGCTCCTCTGGCTCTACTTCCATCTCTGTTGCTGCTGCACTGCCAGGAGGGAGGCTAATTGGGCAGGTGGGTTTTTACTTCCACCGGCGCCACTGTTGTTGCTGCTGTGCTGCCGGAAGAGAGGCTGGTTGGGTGGGTGGTTTTTACTTTGGCCAGGACAGGGGAAGGAGGAGGAGGAGGATCTCCAGGCCAGTT
>CM034708.1:32083725-32095555 GCA_020142125.1 Phrynosoma platyrhinos
TAGTTTAAATTCCAAGACATATAGGTATCAATCTGTTTAGATAACTTAATACATTTTTATTTTTTTTAATAGATAGGCTTTTGAAAACTAGTGCAGAGCTTCACAAATGTGCTTAATATAGTGAAATCTTTTTCCTCCAGAATGTGAGTACATTGATTGTGTAGTGCATACTCTGATTTTATTTTTAACAGGGCATCATAGATGTGTTTATCTGAGAAGAGATACCTATATTATTGAAATTCCATTTCAGTTCCTCATTTTTTTTAATGAAGATGAACTTTTGGGTAGGAATAATGCAAACATTTGTTTGGATTGCATTTAATTTTTTTTAAAAAAATGACTGAATTTGCACTTCTTCAACTAATACATGAACCAGAATTCATTTATAGTTTTTAATAGTTTTTATATTAATAGTCTTCATATTTCTCTAAAGTTTGCAAAACAATATTAACAATATACAATATACAAAATATACAAAATGTACAACATGCAAAATGTATTAGGAAAAATACCTCAAAAATGAATATGTTACAGTCAATTGCAAACAAAAATGTCGCACATGAATGTTATGAGTCCCTATATTGGGAGAAAGGCAGGATATAAGGAAATGATGATGATGAGTTTGTAGATATAGAGCTTGCTTGCTTGTTAGCTTGCTAGTCCGTTGATGCAGAAACAGAATGGTCCAAATGTGTGCATGATGAATTGCAAAGTAAAATGGACAGATTTGTTTACCCCTATTTTAAAATTCTTTTTGAAAATTTGCTTTATCAGCTGGTTTCTCTAGACATTCTCTTTATAGAATGAGCTACACCTGATGATTTAAAACTCCAGATCTAGGAGACTTTGCTAAATTCCTAATACAGTCAACATCTGGCTGAATATCCTTTAAACAGAAATATAATTCATATTTAGCCAGCATGCTAAATAATTTTGAATGAAAGACAAAGGTGGTGTATTGATAAATGAACCTGTGCTCTGTACAAAGGAACAACTTCAATGAAGCCAACTATGAATACAATGTTGTAGTCAAGAGGTTGAAACACAGCAATTGAAAAATAATGTAAAAATGAAAGAACAATTAGAGGCTGCTATTGTAATGAAGCATGAATAGGATCTTCCAAGAAACCAAAGAATATCTAGAAGTTAACATCTTATTCAAAAAAAGCAACACATTAAGCAAAAGAATGTTCTGCTCACACACTTAGTAAACGAAGGTGCAAAAGGACTGAAGAGGCTGTCATAATACAGAAAGTGAAAAATGAATAAAAATTAACATTATGATCCTTTAATTACTCCAGTTACCCCAATAGATTTAGGGGATACATAGGCCTGTAATATTGTCTAGATATTATACTTGAGACATATTTAAAAGCATAAAAATCTATATAATTTGTTATCAGTGTTTCTAAGATGAGCCCAACTGCGTATTTATGTTTGCACCTCTTTGCCAACATTTACAAAAATCTGAATGAAAAATTCAGTACCTATCTGTAAAAATATTTCATGGTCTGATATTACCAAAATAGCAGGCAGACAGATCCTTCAACAAGGCCCACTTAACTCTTATGGTGAGAAAAGATATGGAAGCTCTCCAAAGCAAGCATAAAGGGGGGGGGGGAGGAAGGATTCAATGGAGAATTAAGCCACTTTGATAGCCACATTTGATATGTCATTTCAGCTCTATTCCACTTTTTATCATGGATTTTCACATGGAAAAGAAGCCAAGGTAACCTTATTTAAAGAGTTGATTAGCATTTCCTAATCTTCATGAGATGTTTCAATCCCTTCATCCTTTCCTTTTTATTGTTGCCGTGTTGATATCAGTTCTTCCAGAACTGCAAAAGCTTCTTTGCTTAAAACAAACCTTCTTTTCTGAAACTCACTGCATTGGAAATAAAACTCTAGGGCACAACCTGACTGATAGTCTGGAGGCAAACTAGGAAACAGGAGAGCAAAAGGAGAGTTTAGCCATTGCCTGATCAGCAAAGGGTTTAGATAGAGGTATCAGGTTAGTCAGTAGTTTTATACAATCAGATAAAACCTTCTGGTTGTTTAGATCACCAAATCCTTTTGAAGTGGTAGTTTGAGTTCTATTCTCTATATATCTATAGTAGTGTGCTAACATGAAGAAGATTAGTAGAAGATCTCTTCTTACTCTTCTTGAGGAGAGGAGACAGAGGGTACAGCCAAACTGCAGCATTAAAGCAGTTTGACATCACTTAACTGCCATGACTCTACCCTTCAGAAGCATGGGATTTGTAGGTTTATGAAAAATTCAGCTCGGTTTGGCAGAGAGCTCAGGTGCCTCACCAACAGCTTTACTTGTACAGTGTGGCTACACTCCTAGTTCTATAACAGTGTAGATTTGTTGCATGACAAATGTCCAATATTCAAATCGTAGCATTTCTAGATTAAACTATCCAGTTAAAACTATCAACAAATGAAAGTAAAAACCTCTAGTGGACTCTAGAAAGTCAGTGCCAGTCAGAGTAATACTGACATAGACAGACAAAAATACTAGCTTCTGTGTCCCTGCATAAATGAATGCAGTGAGGTTGAGACATCTTAACATTATCACCAGGATCTTCTGGTCGATATTTTTCTTCTTTTCTGGTATGGAACATCTAAATATCATCCACTGAAAACAATAAGTCTTTCTAAAATATCAGTCATAAATAGAAGAGACTAAGCAGAAAGTAAGCCCCTGCTCTAAACAGAACAGTACTTGACTTTTCAATAAAGATATGGAATTGTGCTGCAAATATGTTAACCTTGTCTCAAGGGCAACTGTAAAACTAAATGGAAAGTTCTACACTTTTAGGAACTTGCCTGTTTTTAGATTTGATACAGGTCTTTAGGATCATGACTTTGAGATATTTGGATCATTAGAATATTTGTGATTCTTCTTTCAATCCAGAAGGATTATTACACATTCTAAAGAACTAAGGCTCCCATTGCTGCAATGCTCAGATTATATGGGGGGATAGAATTAACCTAAACTTTCATGACTGCCTTCCTAAAGAATCTTTTTAGAAACTCATAGGCAATCATGATTGTGTTGATGTTTGGAAATGCTCACATTTTCCTTCATAACCCAACCACTTTACAGCCCAATATATGCTCAGAACTAACAAATTTTTAAAAAATCTAATGAGATTAGATGAGATTGCAGTTTTTTCCCATCTAAGGAATGCTAAAATTATGGAATGCCATGTGACATAGTATTAATCTTATTTGTGGAGGTTTTTGAAGATATTTAGATGAGTTCTTCTGTTATTCCATCTACTATTATTTCCCCCCTTCCCCAGAGAAAGCAGCTTTCAGACTAGCAGGCTCAGTTATATATGAATTTTCTAGCAGGCTCAGTTATATATGCATGATTGTTTGGTTTCCTCTGAGAAAATTTTCACAGGCAACACTGGCTACCGGTTCATTTCTGGGCACAATTCAAAGTGCTGGTTATGACCTATAATGCCCTATGCTGCTTAGGTCCAGACTATTAGAGATACTGTGGTGGGTGCAGACCGGCAGCACAAAGCTGCCCTGGGATGCAGCGGATTGGGGCTGTGGCTACCCCACGATGCTGACCTGATCCTCCCTTTTGCCACCCCAAAAAGAGCAGCAAAAGGTGCCCTAAGAGCTGGTAGGTGGCTCCTCATCGCCCCTTCCAGTGCAAGCAAGCTTTTTAATGTGTTATCAAGAGAGGTGATTTATATGGGGTATGTGTTTTAGTGATGTTTTTAATTTTTATGTTTAATGTTAACTTTATATTGTCTTAAATAGAGGATTTAATTGTGAAGTTTTGTTTTTTGGATGTTTTTATCTTGTAAGCTGCCTTGGGTTGCTTTTTGGGAGAAAGGTGGCATAGAAATTAAGTAAATAATAATAAGTAATAAATATTTTTTTTTGGGGGGGAAGATGAATTCTGAGTACCCACTGGGAGACACACCCATTTTTTAACTATTAATGGGTGGTTATGACCATCCAGATTTCTTTGACTTCAACTGCCTTCATGCCACTCAACTAGCTATGATGGCTTAAAGCTGATGAGGGCTGCAGTCTAAAAACTGCTAGAACGCAACCATATTTTAGAAATCCAACCCTGTTTTGCACACTGTAAAATGAAAATCTAATAAAATACAACTCTTAATACATGTTCTTTTGGTGCCTTATGCACATAGTTCTCTTTGTATCATGATCCAAAATGAGTGAACCTTCAGGCATTTTATTTTCTACCATTGTTCAACTTTTTTTGTTCTTTGTTTTATTTTTTGTTACTCTATCAATGATGAGAGACCTGGGTTGACAAAGCCAAAGCAAACTGCTTCATTTCTTCTCTTATCTTAATGTATAAGCCAAAAGGCTAGCACTTGTCTATTACGAAGCTCTGCATGACTTCTTAAATCTCTAGAATTAGGATGGCAGAGAGGAGAAAGGATAAAAAGAAAAGTCAATTGAAGATGAAGAAAAAGTTGTTCTAGGTCTGTGACTGAATGTATTATGAATTACGATAACAGGTTAGGAGAAAGTATCAGTGCCTGTAAGTATAAAGGACAGCACTACAGTGTTGGGCTTACTTATCCTCTACAAAGTCCTTCTGATCACAAAGCAAGGGACAAAGAGCTGTGCTGTGACTAGCAAAATGTATCCCCGCATCATCCATATCTTTTTGCAAATACTGTTAATGGAAACATGCCCTAAAAACAGTAGTGTTGTATTCCAAACATATGTTTCTGTTGCTAGAAAATCAATACAAAATCCATGTGTAAGGGCACTAGAAGTAACTTGTTTCATTATATATGATTCTGACTTGAGTGCTAATGAAAGATCATCACAATCTGTGTCAGGGGTAGGCAACCTTTCCCCTTTAAGGGCCGAGGGACTTCAGCTCCCGGAATCCCAGGAGCTATTAGCCAACATGGGACTATTGGCCAACATGGCTGAGGCTTCTGGGAGCTGAAGTCCCTCGGCCCTTAAAGGGGAAAGGTTGCCTACCCCTGATCTGTGTGGTCATTTCAAGGCAAAACAGCAACATGCTTCTCTGGCTTTTAATTGAGCAATTTATATCTTTTATTTCACTTCATACTTGGAGTTTCATAAAATCTCAAATAAATCAGCTGCTGCTACAACAATGGAAATTCCTTTGCCTAATGTTTTCCCTAAATGCATCCCAAATTAGGCAGATGGAAGGGGGAAATTATTCTGTCAGTTATGTGCATTCAACTGACAAATCCTGCTTAAGCTTTTCCTCATATCCTGTCTACTCTCTCTTTTTTCACCTTTGCTTGTTCAGCACAAAATGCTATGAGGAAGGAACTATTTTTTCTGGCCTCCAGTGGAAGTAAGCCAGGGTGATAATGCCAGTACAAAAGTGCCTTGATGCCAAGCATGGGGACAGAGCCAGTGGGTTTTTAAGAGCTTTCCATGACCTCCATATCCTTATTCAGTTGGCAAACTCAAGCAAGAAACATTGAGCTTTGCTGTGTGGGGTCATATTAAACGTTGCATCTGACCAAATTATGAGCCAATTAGAGTACTAAGATCATCTGTAGAGGTCCTTCTCACTATCCACAACCCTCTCAGGGTTGTTTGGTGGGAATAAAGGGGAGGGCCTCCTTATTGGCTACTGCCAGGCTCTGGAACTCCCTCCCTAGAGAGGCCAGGATGGCCCCATCTCTGCTTTCTTTTGATGGCAGAAACAGCAACTGGGCATTCCCCATTGCACAATAGGACAATAAGTAATCACTTTGTCTGATAATTGATTGCATAATGTCAGTATTCTGCAGCAGGATGGTGCAATGTAACTCTTGTATCATCACTTGAGTGAAGTTTTACACTACACAAGTATGAAGTAGGATGCTAACCCTAATAGTCTTATTTATTTGGTATAAACTTGCATGAAAACTGAATGGAGTTGGGAGATTTGTGATTTTTTTTTCCAATGAAAAGATCCAGGAAAAGCAGGCTATAAAGTTAATTGTCCTAATGTTTGTAGCCAGATTGGCCTATTAGAGTAACACCATCAGCTCATTGACAGAAGAATTCTTTTATCAAGGTGCAAAAATTACAAAATATTAGCAAAATCATAGAACTCTTAGGCTGGGCATTATTATTAAACCAATGTGGGCAAAGGTGGGCATTTTGCAAAGTTGCAAAGGTGGGCATTTGCCAGAAAGTGGGGTAAATGACAATAATTCCAGAAATGAAACTGACTTTTTCATAACCTATTAACTGTAGTCATAGGATAAAGAATTGAGGAGTTGGTTCATGAAGGGGGCTGTGTTTGATACAAGGGGAGGGGGAGGACACCTGGATTTAGGTCCTTCTCATCCCAGTGGGGGTTATTTACATACATTTGCTTTTTCACCACATGGAGATAATGAACAGCCATCCTCAAACACCTGAAAAGAGTTTCCATGAGAGCAGGAAAAGGATGATTACTGAAATGAGGGTAAGAACATGCTTGCTGTTCTTTAGCCAACAATCTAATTTCATGCAGTGGAGGGAAAAAGACAACACTCATGTAGGAGTTTCTAATAGGAATGGTAGTTATTTTAGATTGGCTTGCTTGCCTTCCTTTGAAAGATATTTGCATTACTCAGAGATAATAAAGAAGTCCTAGCACAACAACTTCTGCATATTTTCCAGTGTTGTAGCTGGATGCTGAACGGTTTAATTTAGAGTCCAAACACAAGCATTGGGGGCAGATGGGGGTGATGGTTCACAGCACTCATACAGAGGATGTTACTTCAGTCAGTGGTTGTGCAAATTCCTGCTGTTTCTGTAGAAGTAGATTTATCGTAACATGATGATAGGTTTACCTAAGTGTGAGCTTCAGAAAAAGCAGGGAAGAGGGAGCTGACATTCTCTTTGTATCAAGAGAGGATAACATTGCTGAGCTCAGAGCCATCAGAGGAATAACACACACCAGGCATCTTGTTGGGTTGTCTGTTATAATAAAAGCTATGTATACAACTGGGATTTAGAATTACAATCATTTTCCCCCTTGTTTTGCCCTCTGTCTCTTAAAGACACAGCAGCAAGACAGCATCTAACAGATGGATTAAAAAGAGAGGGAAAATAATTCTCTAACATTTTGCTGGAAGAGAAATGTTTCAATTTCATTTTATTAAGCCACAGGGCTTGTTGAGAAGGAATGACTTTAAACCACCTTTAGCAGCTTTCTTCACTCAAATGTATTATATTGTTTAGAGATGTGGTAATCATTAAAATCACATACAAACAATCACCACAAATGCTAAACTGAAGAATCTTGTTCCCTTATCTAACATTCTTCTTTTTTGAGCATAGGATTCATGGAATGAATAAAAAAGGAGGCTGAGTCAGAAAAAGCCTGAAGGATCAATCAGTCTACTGTACATTTTAAAAGGAAACAGACAAATTAGCACCACTCAAATTGCTATATTCTTCCATCTGAATCTGATGTCAGTATCAGAAGTACAGCAAACAGTATGACTCCAGGTACCTTTTGATACTTTGTTGTCGTTTTCTTTCAAGTCATTTCCAATTTATGGTGACTCTAAGGTGAGCCTATCATAGGGTTTTCTGGGCAAGATTTGTTCAGCGTGGGTTTGCCTTTGACTTCTTCTGAGACTGTGATTTGCCCAAGGTCATCCAGTCAGTTTCCATGGCAGAATGAGGATCCAGTACTGTAGCTGAATATTCAAACCAATATACCATGCTGGTGTTCCTTTTCATTATAATAGTATGATTTCACTTCATCTGCCATGTCTACATACTTTGGAATCTTTGGATTTGTAATTTATTGTGGCAGAAGTGCTCTCTGGATAAGAATTCTAAATAGACCTTCCTAAAATGCAAAACCCAAGTCATCTCATGCCAAATTAAGTGTTGCTACTGTCACTTTCACCACCAATATAGTGGTGGTGGGAGAACTCATTAGAGGACACTTTTCTGAGGCTTTGTAGCATTTGAGTCTATAAGGTAGTTAAGAAAATCTTCATTGACATTTGAATCTCCTTTGATTCTTGAAGCTGCCTTGAGAACTGTCCTAGGAGAAAAGGAGGACATAAATATATTTAAAAATGCATACATACATACATACATACATACATACATACATTGAACAGAGGTAACTTTTACTATTTTACTTAAGATTACCTGCTGGGAAAGAACCAAAATATCTGAATTAGCTGTACAACAACTTGCTTTGAAAAAGGACCACAAGTTTGAGAACCACTAGATTGAAGCCACAACAGGAGCATCAATCATACCAGTAGATTGTATAAAATCTCACGGAGGATTCTATAAAAAGTTTGGCTGGGTAGGCCATCTTCACAGTTCCTTACTAGAGCAGAAATAACAATAACAATCTTCTATGTAGTGATGTCCACACAAACTGTATCAATGGACAAAAAAAATGTTATGATGCCATGGTTTTTATGTATCCCCTGTGCTTTAGCCCTTCAAACATGTGATCCCTTTACACAACAGATTTCAGATGTTAAGCAATATCCAACAAAGATTGTACTTGGATGGAAAACTATCAAAAATCTCCAGGTAAGACTGGAGAGCTGTTGTGAACTGGAGTTGATATCACTGACTTGCATGGACCAACGTTCTAAGTGTGAGACAGCATCATGTGTTCCTAAAATGTATAGGTATTTTTTAACTACTGTGATATACCTACAGACTTTACAAATACAAATTATGCAAATAGTTGGTGAGGTTCTTTTTAGTTGGCTTTAGATTCATTGTCCCACAAGCTTATTTTTGATATGCTAAGGGTGCCAATCTGGGTTTCCCTGCAACAATGATCTTACTGCATTCTTACTTTTTCTTGACTGTAATCAGGGCCAGCTCCAAATATTTTGTTGCCTAAGACAGAGAAGGCAAATGGTGCCTTGCCCCCTCCCCCACCAATTCAAGTGGATTGCATAGCATCAATAACAACCAAATCATTTTTCATTTGACTCTTTCCTGGCAATGATAAAAATTGTAAATACATTTTGTGTATTTTCATGATACAGAAAATATATTATTTGATGCATCTGCTTCACTCTTCCTAACAGTATTTAATTGTTAGTAAATTGCTATTGAATTGTTCTAAATTGTTTTAAAAGTGACTTTGTTGATTGAACTGATAACAATAGCAACAATAGTAAACCTGATCTTAACTGTATTTAAGCCTGAACCCAAAATAAAAATCCATGCTTTGTTTTGCTTTTTAAAAAATGTGATTTCCCCCATAGATTTTGACTTCAGTATTGTGCTGAAATGTCTTCCTTTCCCCCCATCACATAATCTATTGTTTCATAGAGTTCTCCAGCCTACAACCAAAAACATCTCTCTAAGCCCATCTCATTATATTTTGCAAACCTCCTGCCTTCAATAACTACAAATGAAACTTGGTCACAATGGCTCCCTCTAGACCACAGACAATTTCCAGGTTGCCATAATTCAGCCGCAGAGCTTGACAAAAGGAAAAGTTTTGATTGCTTGTCACTACTAGTGCAGTACCCAAGTTAGATGGAACAACAGGAGTTATCAGTTACCTGAAACCTCCTAATTAGCCACATTTTGGAAAGATCTATGGCAGTTTTGGCACTGTATGATATACAAAACCACTGTCTTTTTAAAAGTATATGTTAACACAGTTATTGGATGTTTGTAGCCATGTAGTACAAATCTGAAATTCAGCTGGTTTCTTAAGTGTTGGAATGAAAGCACAGTATAAAATAAGAACTATTTAAAAAAGCAAAATGAGGGAGAGGGAGGGAAATTAGGATAACTGCTGCTCTTTGTTGGCTTGAGATTCATTGTCCCACAAGCTTATTCTTGAACAGAGCTTGGAAAATTACTTATTAAAATTAATTTCTTGCCATTATATAGTCCAGTGTTTTGGAAGTAGGCTGCTATCTTTTGTTGCAGTGTTGGAGAACATAATTCATCATGTGTTACTTTCAGTCAAAATGCTTGCTACTTTTCTGTTAAATTTTTTAGTGTTGACAAGGGAATTGCATAAAATTTGAAATCTTATCAGACTACCTCTAAAATGCCTTAAATGCACTTAATAAATAACTTCCAAATGTAACTAAAAATAACAAGAAAAATTTAGATATTACACCAGTATAACAACTTTGCATCACTTGTGAAATGTAGCATTCACCCACCCAAATTTGAAATGTAACTTATACAGGAAATTGCTAGCTGCGTGTAAGTTACAATTTCTGATGGCCAACATCCTCACAGTAATTTACACACATGCAGGTGCATCTTACACATGTACAAATTCTCTTTTTGACAGGGCACAGAGGACTATTACCTTGATCTTGCACTCCATCCAAAAAACTCCTGCCTCCCAGCTACTGTCAAAACCCAAGAGGGGCACTGCTGTTATGAAGAGAAAGAGGTGATTCAGACAATGAAGATTGGGATGTTCTGGGCTTCTGGAGATGGGAGGAAATGGCAGGTGCACTATATTTGAGAACACGCCTACATTTTTCCCAACCCCAGTCAGTTGCTTCTTTATATTCTGAATTGCCTCCTCACCTCTTATTTACCTTCCTCACCAGTAAGCAGGGGAATTTCCTGTGCTTGACCCCATGCCCTGTGCTTGACACTGTCAGGCAATGGAAGGACATGGGACTGACCATGCAGAACTATAAACTTATGTAGGATCTTGGCCAAGATTGGGTAAGTAGCCAATGCTATGAAAATGTCCAGACTGAAAAGCTTCCTTAATACACAAATATTCTTGCACTAGATTAATCCTGACCATGAGAATGAAACAAGGAAGGCCTAAAAATCAAGACATTCCTGGTTTTGCAACTGTACTAGGCTGCTCTATCACAACATTAACAAGTATATTTTCCCTTGTTGCGAGTCCTGCAGAGAGAAGAAACAACCCTACATGTGCCAAGGGATTCAATGGAAAGAGGAAAAGTCTGGGGGTGGAAGGTGAATGTGAACAAGTTGGGAAACACTTTGGAAAGCTCTTCAGAAAGAAACCCACTTCACTTTGTTTAAGATCAGCTGTGCTTTGGACAGGAGCTGAAATGTCACTTCAGATTTTTAATCTCTCTTCATGTGGACATTTAATCAGCTGACTATTATAAGACTGAAGCTGAAGAAAATGTGAACAGGGTCTACTATAAAGGTGCACATAGGTGTTGCTGTGATCAATCAAGGGTCATGGGGAACTGAGCCTTCTCAACAAGCAGTCCCTTACATGCAAGTAAATGGTAACAGAACTAGCTGTAGCCCATAGTGGAGAAACAAAGACTGAGCATCCTAAAAACAGCTGGTGTGGATCCACCCCACATCAGCAAGGCTTGTTGACATATTTTACAAGTGAACAGCTTTAATTTCCTCCCTGAGAAAATTGCCTTTATATGCACTTAAGAAGTAGCACGCCCTTGTGTGAAGGCATATCTTGGTCCTTTCATACTTGTCCCCAAACCCTGTGAAGTTCTGAAATGGGTCTAAATCTTTGGGACCAGATCACTTCACAGTGCTGCAGGAGAAAATCACACCACTCTAGAGAAGGTCAAAAATGCTTCTGATAAGACCTCTGTTAATACTCCAATAATAATAATAATAATAATAATAATAATAATAATAATAATAATAATAAAAATACTTTTAAAATAATAATACTCCAGGAACAGATGATATACCAGTATAACTGTTGCAATCCACACTGACAGAGTCAATTCTACTGTTAACCAACATATGTCAACAGATATGGAAAACAAAACAATGGCCAACAGATTGAAAGCAGTCAATATACATCCCAATCCACAAAAAAGGAGACACAAGAAACTGCAGCAACTATAGAACCATA
>CM034708.1:32095655-32107307 GCA_020142125.1 Phrynosoma platyrhinos
ACATGGGCTACCCTTGTACTTGGTTCGGAAACTACAGCTGGTTCAAAATATGGCAGCCAGATTTATATCGGGAACATCTAGGAGGGATCACATCACACCAGTTTTGAGGTCCCTCCACTGGCTGCCTGTTGGTTTCCGGGCCCAGTACAAGGTGTTGGGTATCACCTTTAAAGCCCTAAATGGCTTGGGTCCAAGCTACATCAGGGACCGCCTCCTCCCATACAATCCTCCCCGCGCTCTCCGGTCCTCTGGGAGGAATTTGCTGCAACCTCAAAAATCTCAGCTTACGGCTACCTCCCAGAGGGCCTTTTCTGTTGTAGCTCCCAGGCTCTGGAACGGCCTGCCGGATGAGATCCATCAATTAACATCTTTGGATAGCTTTAAAAAGGCAGTCAAGACGGATCTCTTCCGGCAGGCCTTTCCAGATTAATACATCTGGCCTCGAGACCTGAGACTTCATAATCTCTCCTATGAATATCTAGTAACTCCCTTAGCAGGGGTATTGTCTGTTGTATTGCTGCAGTGTAATTTCTGTTTGTATGAAGTGTTTTTATTTAAAACTTTTATATTACTGGTTGATTTTATTGTTTTAAATTGAATCGGATTTAATAATTTTTTAAGGGGGGAGGAGGGAATCATATTGTTTTAGAAGCTATGTATTTTATTATTGCTTATTGTTGTTCACCGCCCAGATTGGTTTGCCATAGGGAAGTATACAAATAAAAATTATTATTATTATTATTATTATTATTATTATTATTATTATTTAAGAGGCACCAGGGACCACAACTGCAAATATACAATAGATAATAGAGCATAGCAGGGAGTTCCAAAAGAAAATCAGAATGTGCTTTATAGATGATACCAAAGCCTTTGAATGCATAGATCATGAAAGGCAATGGAACGCTCTTAAAGACATGGGAGTGCCAACACATCTGATAGTCTTATTGAGGAATCTGTATGCAGGACAAGAGGCTACTGTCAAAACAGAACATGAAGAAACAGAATGGTTCCCAGTTGGCAAAGGAGTCAGACAAGGCTGCATCCTATCACCCTACTAATTCAACTTATATGCACATTGTAAGGCAAGCAAGCTTGGACATGGAAGAGGGAGGAGTGAAAATGGGAGGAACAATCTGAGATATGCTGATGACCATAATACTAGCAGAAAACCTCACAGACCTGGAACACCTACTAAGGAAAATCAAAGAAGAAAGTGCAAATGTAGGCTTACTAATGAACATAAAGAAAACAAAAATAATGATCACAGAGAACTTAGACACATTCAATCTAGACAAAGAGAAAACAGAAATAGTAAAAGAGTTTTCATATCTGGGATCAAACATTGATTGGAACAGGGACTGCAGCCAGGAAATCAGAAGAAGGTTAAGAATGGGGATAGCAGCTATGAAAGAACTAGAAAAGATCCAAAAATGCAAAGACATACAACTCAGCATAAAAGTCAGAATCATACAAGCCATCATATTCCCCATTACCATGTATGGATGTGAGAGCTAGACAGTCAAGAAAGAGGATAGGAAGAAAATCAATTCATTTTAGATGTGGCACTGGAGAAGAGTACTGAGGATCCCATGGACAGCCAAAAGGACAAAACAATGGTTCCTAGAGCAGATCAAGCCAGAGATATCCCTAGAAGCCAAGATGACAAGACTTAAACTGTCATACTTTGGACACATCATGAGAAGGCATGAATTGTTGGAAAAGACAATAATGTTAGGAAAGGTGGAGGGAAGTAGAAAGAGAGGAAGGCCACATGCTAGATGGATGGACTTTATTAAAGAGACCATGTATAAGAGTTTTCAGGAGCTGGGCAGAGCAGTAGAGGATGGGGGGGAGTGGCAATGTCTCATCCATAGGGTTACCATGGGACAAGACCAATGTGAAGGCAGTTAAGAATAACAACAAAAACATTCATAGAAGCTTCAGGATCAATTCCTTACATGTGACATTAGGTGAACTGGAAAATTAAAGGCATTCAGCTTTAAAGGCATTAGATAAACTGGAAAAAATATTTTATTTAATCCTTTATTAAATTTATAATAAATCATGCACACATTAATCATATGTTAGTGTTCTTGACTTAAGCTTCATACTGAGTAAAGTCCATGCAATATTTGCCTTAAATGATGAAAGATAATACAGTAACCTATTTAAGGCTGATTTAAAGTCTATTGTTTATATGATCTTGTCATTTAACTAGGGACACTTTGAGCTCATGGAGGGATTCAGTCTTCCACCACAGTGTACACATAAGTTCAGTAATCACACCAGCTCTAATATTATCATACAATATTTTTTTGCCGTACTGTGGATCAGGTTTTTCTCCTTCAGTCCCACTAAATCACAGGGAAATATTGGGACTTCAGGAATTATGAGGAACATTCTTCTGCCACCCATGTTGAGAGTGGGCATTCATTGTACTAATTAATCGATTGCCATCTTTTTTCTTTGTACACCAGGACTTCAAGATGCCTTGCCTGTTATTATTTACAGGGACAATGGAAGGCCCAAGTGACTACATATGCTTTATTTTTTGCTAGAAGTTGCTATGTGAGAAGAACACTGACAAATGGATTGGTCTATTTATGCTCCTTGTCAGTTTTTCATATGTTCATAAGTTCATTCTGCTCCATTTTTTTGAAAACCATATTATTGTAAAATGCATTTCTTCATACATGGGATGAAAACAATGTGAAAAGATTAAAATAATTTTGAATATAGAAATTAATGAAATGAACAAAATTTCCCATTGAGGTTGAGGGCTTTGAGTGATGTGATTATCTATTAAAATTCTGGGTTTGTATCCCTTTGCATGTAGCTATGTTTGTGATAACTAAATTGGGGTTGCCACCTACTTTCCTGCCAGGTATAATAGCTACATTAGGATTCATCATGGATCTCTTTATATTTGGAATAACTATACATATTAAATTTTGTTGGTGTGGATGAGTGAACATTTCATTTAGTTCATTTTATGTTAAATTCATATATTGCTTTATAACTGATATTTTTTTTAAAAAAAATCAAATGTAGGAAAAAAGAGAAGCAAAGACACTTAGGAGGGTTGCAGACTGCCAGAAATAGTGCAAATTGAGTCCACTTTTAGGGTTAGGGTTAGTGCTAGGGAATCATGGTAATTGTTTATTTTCTGAGACATTGAGCCTTCTCTGTCAGAGAGCTCTGATGTCACAATAAACTACAGTTCCCATGATTCCCTAACCCTAACCCTAACCCTAACCCTAACCCTAAAAGTGGACTCAATTTGCACTATTTCTGGCAGTCTGCAACCCCCCTTATTCATCCATAATCCTCTGCTGGCTGGTAATTTTTGTGTTGGTGGAGCAGTGAATCTATTGTTTCTTAATTTGAACTGCTGAATGATGTCCCTAAAATATTTTATCACTGTGGATTGTTCCTTGAAAATTCAGACTACCCCAGGGTGGATTCACTGACATGGAAAACCCCGGATGTCACTGCCTAATCCAGAGGAGGAATGTAGCAAGCAAAGAAAAATCACATGTGAACTTTTAATGCAACATTAATAATAATAAAAATAAAACCAGCAAGACAACTTGTTAAGCTATTGACTCTTGATCTCTTACAGTTAAACTTGTTGAAATATCATAATGGAGAAAAGAATAAAATCAAACAAAACATTTTTTTTCAAAAGGAAGAGAATGAAAAAGAAATAGCTGGTCATGGAAGCCTATATAAAAAAGGAGAGAGGAAATGTAAACATTCTCTCCTGGAGATTTCTGATCAGTACATCTTAACGACAATAGAATAGCCTTCCTGCAGATGCATTCAGTAAAAATGAGGCTCAAAAACCTTCTCCTTTTTCCGACAATAAAAAAGCCATCTGTCTTCTAGCAGCAGCAAAGAAGTATAGAAAATGATAAAACTTCTTCTCAAATGTACTTTTGGGCTTTTGTCTCACCAGGATTCCTTGAGCCTTGAGAACAAAGCAGATATGAGAAACCAGCAAGGAACTGGTGATGGGCAGTGGGAAAATGGAGGAATCTATAGTGCTATATGCACAAAGGACATATTTGTTGCATACTTAAGGCTTCAATCCTATGCACACCTTCCTGGAATGAAATCCTCTGATTGGTCAAATGTGGGATTGTACTATAAATTGATTTAAAATTGGTTAAATAAATATAAATTATATAACTTGAATTAATTTTGGCTAGAATATGTGTTATGTTTTGTGTAAGTGTCCTTATGAATATCACATACAGAGACAATACACACAGGTCTCCATGTACAAAAGACAGAAAGATATACCTTTTTTATGCTGTGTTTTTGGTCTTCACTGTTATCCAAATGGTTATGTAACTAGTTATGTAACTAAGTGCAAAAATTCACATGCATGTCATGCCTGAACTGTTCTCTATCAGAATAACTATCCAAATAAAAGGCTTTCTATTCAAATATGTACTAGGAAGGGTTTCTCCATTTGGGACAAAAGGCATGTTGTGGTAAGGCACATATTTCAAACTTCAGTTAACACTTGGAGATAAGTGGACAGGGCTACTAGGAATAAATTTGTTCCCTCTCATTGCATTTAGTGTCTATTGTCCTCCCAGCCAAATGACATAAGAGTTGGTGAAACAACTTTATTAACTTCAGCAGTCTGTAATATAGCAGTCAATGGGACAGTTCCTCCTAGCCTGATCCTTCAAAGGGACCCGAAGGTCCTAAAGTGTTACCTCGGGTGGTTCTGGTTAGCACTCTTTGCTGAGGAAGTCATATTGGGCAAGAATCCACCTCATCTCTCTTCTCCAGCATGTTGGCAATGATAGAGAAATTGGTGAATTCTTTTACCTTACAGTGCCATCAGAAGTCTTTAGAGACAAACAAATGAAACTAAATGCCTTCACCCCACCAGTTGTGACATATATGCAACAATCTTCCAATTAGCCAAATAATAAGCTGTAGTCCCCAAACTCAAGCATTATATAGCATGGAACAGGTGGAAAACCATGTACAACAGTCAAAAAAGTCAAAGTGAAGAATTCCTACTTTGTCCCCAAAAGGTGACTGGCACCTTCTATGCTACATAGGGGGGGGGGCAGAAATGCCAAAGAGGCTGTGTCAGCTTAAATAGCCCAAAAGAGCCTAGCTTGATGCCAGCACCATGATAGTTTCTGATGTCAAAATTGGCAATTGACTTGGGGAAGACAAAGCCACCCCCATCATATGGACAAGGCAATGCATTAGTAGAGACTGAAGATTTCATTTGCAAACTGACCTGATTTTCCAGTCCTGAACTAAGATGTTAGAACTAGATACTTTAGATTATTTCCTTCTCTGAATTCTTTGATCCAGGTCTTGGCTCAAAAATATACCAAAATACATATATATTTTTTCAAGTTAATAAGTTTACAGATATGTCTACTTCAGGATAAAACACAAGTTTAAAAAGTATATTTAAGCATTTTAAAAGGGCAGAAAGAGTATTCATAAATTATCGTGCCCTCAAAAAATCTCAACCACTCTAGGGATAGTGTGTTTGTTTGTTGGCATTTCAGGACTTCATTTGCAAAACCTGCCCCCTCCCCCAAAAAAGCATTTTGCACACACATACATACCCACATTACAAAAATATTTTTGTGTACCCCCCCTTAACTTCTTGGAAAATGTGCAAAAACTATTAAGAACTCTCTCACTGAGAAGAGACCTTCAGTCTTTTTCTTTCTTACGCATTGTTGAAAATAACTGAACATTTACATCCCTAGTATTTAAAATGTTCTTCTACCGTACTTTTAAAAAAGATTAATGCAAAATGTGACAGAATGGGTTTAAGAAGAAATGCTTTCCTTTCACATCCTTTATTTGAGATACTCATTACCAATTACACTCAGATTTGTTTAAATTTTCCACCTAAGGACCAGTTCACCAGACAAACAGTGATAACATTGACAACATTTTTAAACTCCCCCCCTTAACCTGTTAAATTTCAGCTCACTGATTCTTCCAGGTGATTAATTTTAACACCTGTGTATAACTAGTAGGAACATGAATGCTCAGTCTTGTGAAAGCTATTAAGCTTGCTCACAGTTACAGGACACAGAGTAATCAACATTAATAAAACCAGCTGGAACTAAAAGATTTTGTCTATAGTTCTCAGACTGATGTTATTGCAAGAGAGAAAAAAATCCAATAAACAGAGTTTGTAAATGGATATTTAAATTGTGGAGCAAATCTCTACTAACTATATCATGTTTATATATATTTCTGTAAATCTTTCTTCACTGAATTCTTTCCTCAGACCAGATGTTAATGTATTATTTTGGAAATTTTGGCTGAGATGCTGCATTGAAGAAGTTATTCTAGGTCCTATATCCATACTCCCTTGCTGAAAATACACATTTTTCATGTTGCACCCTCCACTCTACCCTCCTGATATGGCCAAGTAGCAGCTGTGAAAACTGAGGGATGGCTGAAAAGCATTTGGCTATGGGGTTAAAACCAGATAAGGTAAAGGTAAAGGTAATTCCTGTTGACAAGGTTGTCAAGTTGTGTCCGATCATAGGGGGCAGTGCTCATCTGTTACTAAGCTGAAGGGCCAATGATGTCAAAGACTACTCTGTGATCATGTGGCCAGCATGATTGCACAGAACATTGTTTACCTTCCCACCAAAGTGGTATCTATCTACTTGCATTTGCATGCTTTCAAACTGCTAGGTTGGCAGAAGCCGGGACACAAACGCATGCGTCAAGAACAAATTCTTGTTTACAAAATCTGTTATTTAAATGTTTAATTGGTTGATATCAAGACCCTGTACAAAAATAAAAGTTGTGGCCAGTGATTTACCCAAAAATAATCACGTTTGATGTCCTTTGTGCTGATGTAACTTATCCCATCATGCAGCACCCAAGCCTCGAACTGCCAACCTGCCAATCTTGCAATCAACAGAGTCAGTGTCTTAACCACTTGAGCCAACGCATCTCTAAAATCAGATGCACAATGACAAAACCATCTTCTAGTATACAGACACTTCATATGGCTCTTTTTGGGGGAGCCAGCATGAGAAAGCTGTGTTTTCAGGGAGGTTTGGTCACTGAAAAAAGGAGTGTGGCAATTCTGACTTCCACAACATGGATGTAGCTACAAGGAGAGAGAAAAATGAGGGCTTCATCCCCAAATAAGAATTCTCAAATGTGAGATTTTCCTTCAGCTCCCAAACTTATAGCACTTCAGAAATTTATGACTTCAGCTGAGCTTTTAGAAATATAGTTTAGGCATTCAAAGAAAATGAGAAGGCAAAGTGACAGAGGGAAAGAGAGTTATGTTGTTGTTGTTGTTGTTGTTGTTGTTGTTGTTGTTGTTGTTGTTGTGTGCTTTCAACTAGTTTCCAACTTACGGTGGCCCTAAGGTGAACCTATAATGGATTTTCTAGGCAAGCTTTTTTCAGAGGAGGTTTGCCATTGCCTCCCCCCTAATGCTGAAATAGTGTGACTTGTCCAAGGTAATCCACTGAGTTTCATGGCTAAGTGGGGAATTGAACTCTCGTCTCTAGAGTAGTAATTCAACACTCAAACCAGTTTGTTTTCTGGCTCAAGGGAGTTCTAGATGTGAAAAAGTTTCGAAGCCTACTTTATAATGCTAGAAGTTTGGGATTGGAAGGAAATTTTCATTGAGGAGCATTTGTAGGACAACATTTCAGCCCCACCCCACCCTGATAATATACCCTGCTCCACAATGGGAAAAAAATCTTGCAGGTATAAGTTGGTATTACATCTCTGTACACCACTAACAGGAGGCCAGTCCATTATAGAAATCACATAGGTTTGTCTACAATGTCCAGGATACTTTATAATAGACTACTAAAGAAACAATTAAGCATAAATGATTGGTTGTAAAAAAAAAGTAGAAGTAGTCACAACTGAACTAATATATATACTTCAAAAAGCTGAGATGGTATCCTTGCTAAAAGACATCACAACCAAAACTGTCCTTTTCTACAGTGCTTCTGACCTCACTGTAGATAGCAGCTGGCGAAGGGCCTCTGATCTTAGAGTGTGAGCAAGTTAATGTATTTTGCTTCAGGACCACAATTCTCTAATATATTATGTATGGTTTAGTATAAGCCACCTTGGGAGGTTCTTTCCTTAAAAGCTAACATATAAAGCTTTAAAATAAATGAACTCAAAAGATCACCAGTATTTCAGAGTGAATGTAAGAATTACGTAGATAATGGCAGGAGTTAAACATGCTACTACACCAGGGACAGAAATGTAGGATATACTCAGTGGCTTAAGTGTTGAACACTACAGTACACCTTGTAATGATGACTGCCAACTTTAATTGATTTAAAGAAATCCATGCCAAATTCTTAGAAGATCAGACTGCCAAGGCTACTAGTCATGTATGTTCTAGTATTCGAGGCAGTAAGATTCTGAATTTCTGGGAACACACATCCTATGAGAAAAGAATCAGTGAGTTCAGTGTCTGGGGTAGCATGGTGAGGTCTTCCATCTGCTAAGTTTCATTTTATTTTATTTTTTTGGTGAGGATGGAAGGAGGAAGGAAGTAGTTTGTTTGGATTAAACAAACACTGGGAAGTTTGAACTAGGTTAGAGCACAGCACCAGCTTTCCAAATTTAACGGTTCTCAGAGGGTTAGACTGGGTTGGCTTCACTTCATTTACCTTCCTCTCTCTTCTGCCATATACCTCACAGCCTTCATCTATCCTGGCCCTTAGGGAGGCTGTCCAGAAACATAAGAGGTAGTAAGTTCAAGTACTGATGGATGAAGAGAATCAAGCAGTGCAGAACAGAGACATATCCATGTTGCTTTCCTCTGTTCCCTGGTTTTTGGACTAATGGCTGAAACTAAGAGGATTGGGTTTGCTGTGTTGTTCTGTGGCATAAGGAATATTTTAAAGGAATGAACCAGACTCTTTTCTGACAGTTCCTTCTTTTTTGCTTCACCCACATAATTTCATTGGAGGTGAAAATATCCATTTCACACCTTCCAATACTTGTTGTGAGTGAAAGTGTATCTTGTTTTAAAACACTGGCAAGGCTTGTGGTATATTTTGGAATAATAAAATATGCATGCCACCATGTATGCATTTTAAAAATTGAATGGATGACAAATTCATACTGTTGAAAAACACGAATAGATACATCTTAGCCAATGCGTAAAATTTATACAAAATCTATACAAAAGACAAGATGTGTGTGTACAAATTTCTGTGGATGGAGGAAAGAAAAACAACAAAAGCTGCACCACTTTAACTGACATGGCTCCATCCTATGGAATCCTGAGGATTGTAGTTTCTTTTGACCCCAGGGTACTCAGACAGAGAAGGCTAAATGTCTCACAAAACTACAATTCCAAAAATTCTATAACATTTTGCCATGACTTTTTTATTATGAAACTGAGTAAAAAAATCATACAAATGTTAAAAACAGATAAAACATACATCTGTATTAAGAACCTTCCCTGCTTAATCATTAAACACTTGCTTAAATAACATGTTTTTGCTAGCTGGTGAAAAGAAAGCAGGGAGATGGCCAGCCTAGCCTCCCACAGAACAGAGTTTCAGAGGTGGGAGCAGCCATTGAGCTTTTAAGCTTCCTGAAGCAGCCCAAACAGTATTGCTTGCCATAGCATCGAGTGTCTGAAATTGTTGTTTAAAAACTGGATGCTAGGATTGTTTTCAAACTGTTTTCAGAATGTTTTAAAGAACATTTTAATGTGTTCTTAAAATGTTTTTATATTTGTATTGTTTTGATTGGTTTTTAATGGTTGATTGCCTTGGGAGCCCTTGTGGGCTGGGGTGATCGATAAATACTAAAATAAGTTAAATAAATAATAAATTACACAATTATAGCATACAGTTTTACTTTCACTGACATGGTAACATCTTTTGGAATCCTGGAGTTTGTAGTCTGGTAAAGCACTACAGAATTCTCTTGCTGAGAATTCTAAGTGCTTCTCCCTAAACTGCAAATCCCAAGATTCTATTGGATGTTGTTATGGAAGTGAATATGGAATCATAGCACTATATCTGTTAGTATGAAAGAGCCTATGGAGCACATCATCAAAGAATGGAATGTTCTGAAATATATTCTGTCTTGTAGGAGAGCAAAGGCTAATCAAACATTGACACTTTACAGACTTTACTTCAATCTTAGAAAGTTTGAATAAAATTTATTTGATAAATTACCAGACCCATTCTATGTTTTGCTTCTTTTGATGACATTTATCAAAATTTGTTTGAAATAGACACTTTTGGATAATGGTTACTAAGCTTTAATTTAGTTGATATTGGTTTCTGCTTGATAAGCATTACCTATGTGTTACTCACAAGTTTAGATAGAAATTTAATGAGAGAAACAGAATAAAATGTAAGCACTGTGATGTGCTTCTTGTATTTAATCTTCCTCTGCTTAATCCAGAGGGAATATTTTCTGCTAAGTCTTAATAACCTGAATGAGGATCAGAACTGTTTTTCAGAACTTCCTGAAAAGGGTCTGAAAAAACAAACCCCAAAACAATGTGAACTCGTAGGCTTTCATGGCTGGCATCCATAGTTTTTTGTGGGTTTTTCGGGCTGTGTGGCTGTGAGTCTCACAGTATATATAGACCTACTCTCTTCCATTCCAGATTCTCTGAAGATGCCAGCCACAGATGCTGGCAAAATGTCAGAAAGAAACTCTTCTAGAACATGGCCACACAGCCCGAAAAACCCACAAAAAAACCCACAAAACAATTGTTTATATGGATTCCATTAGCCAAATTCTTGCAGATTTTCATTAAGAAGTTTCTCATCATCTAATACTAAGAAACTACAACCAAAGGTGCAATGAATACAGATCCCACTACAGACATGAACAGAGTTTATATGAGACTGTAAAAATTACTTCTTTGGATGACAGTTCCCAGAATCTCCCAGCCAGCATGGATAAGAATTGCCATCCAGAATTGTTTTCCAAACTCTGGTTCCTCCTCATGCACTAAAACACTTTTAGGATCACAGGGCTGTGTTGGCTAACCTTACCCCCACTTGAAATGCCACGTTCTCCAAGTCCTAGGCATTTGGTGTCCACATGGAAGAAACCTGCATGGCATACTTGAATATGGCTCTTGTGCACAAGGGAAGATCTTGAATGGCATTTAATCCCCTCTTATCCAGGATCCTTACATTTGTACATAGGCATAGGAACCATTCACATTGTTGGTGAATGCATAGAGAGCAGATGAATGCCTGGATTCATGCTATGGGGAAGTAGTGGTGCTGGATTACTATATTGACTATGTATCTGCAAAAGATGGATAAATCTGTCTTACAACCTTCAAACCTCATGTTCCAGGCCTTCCAGAGAATGAAGAAATTTTATAATGGTAATGACAACCCTAATTTATCATTAACATGGTTAGACATAAATGGATTCAAAGACATTAAGAATTAGCTCTAAATGCCCCAGATGAATTTATTTATCACTCTGGATTTTTGTTTTCCTCTGCAATATTTTAAAATTTTAGGTTCTTTTCACCCAAAATATGAGGATACTTTTTTTTTTGGTAAATTCTTATGAAAAATGAAATAAATAAAATTATTACCTATCCTTATCTGCATTCATTCTACAGAAGGCTTCAGCATGGTTAAAGAA
>CM034708.1:32107407-32130853 GCA_020142125.1 Phrynosoma platyrhinos
TATCTTCCCATTTTTCTTTCACTTTACCCCAAACTCTTAAAAGGGCTCGCCTTAAATAATGATCATTAAAATTCTTGTGTAATTTAATTTTGTTATATAATAAATAACCATGCCACGAATATACTTTGTCGAATCCTTCTAATTTCAAATTTTTTTCTTTGTCCAATTTGATCCAATCCATTAGCCAATATATGCAACACGCATAATAATAAAGTCTAAGATTAGGCATACTCATGCCGCCTCTTTCTGTCACGTCTTGAAGCAATTTCATCCTAATTTTTTTACCCCCCCCATACAAATTTAGATATATCAATTTGCCACTCTTTAAACGGTGCATCACTAATCAATACTGGAATATTTTGAAATGAATACAACATTTTTGAAAGTATATTCATTTTAACCGTTGCTATTTTGCCTAGGAGTGATAAGTTTAATTTACTCCATCTGATCATATCCACCTCGATTTCTCTCCATTTCACCTCATAATTATTTTTAAATAATTCTGAATTCTTTGCTGTAAAATTTATACCCAAATATTTTACCATTTTGGTTTCTTTAAACCCTGTCAATTCTTTAATTTTCTCCTTTTCCACCTTTGGCAAATTCATCATTAACATGGCTGTTTTGTCTCTATTTACTTTTAGACCTGTCAGTTTCCCATATTCATCAATTATTTCATTCAATTTTGTAATGCCCTGAATCAAATTTGTTAGTGATACCATTAAATCATCCGAAAGGCCTTGAGTTTGAATTCACTATTTTTAATCCTTACCCCTTGTATCTGTTTGTCTTCTCTGATTTTCCCCAATAACATTTTGAAACAAATAATGAATAATAACGGAGAGAGCGGGCACCCCTGTCGGACCCCTTTTTCAATTCTGAAAGGTTTAGTGGTTTCACCATTTACAAGAATTTTGGCCTCTTGGGAGTAATAAATCATGTCAATCCATTTTTTAAAGTTAGTCCCTATCCCTAATTTCTCTATTGTTGCTTTTATAAAAAAAACCAATTAAGACTCTCAAAAGCCTTTTCCATATCATAGAAAAGGATTACACCTTTTTATCAATATTTTTATTAAATTACTCAATTAAGTTCAATAAATTCCTTGTGTTATCTTTGATTCTCCTCCCTGGTAAAAAAAACCTGCTTGATAGGTATTTATCCAATTAATTAACCATTTTTTTAATCTATTTGCCATTATATTAGTAAAAAATTTATAGTCACAATTTAAAAGCGAAATGGGTCTATAATTTTTAGGATTAATGGAACCCCTTCCTTCCTTGGGGATCAATGTTATATTGGCTTCAGCCCATGAAGCTGGCATTTTATCATCCAATACAGCATTCATTGCTTCTAACAAGGGTGGAGCTAATTGTTCTGAAAATATTTTGTAATATTCCATGTTGAACCCATCGGGGCCTGGGGATTTCCTGCTTTTTGCATCTTTTATTGTATCCAATAATTCTTGAAGTGTAATCTTTTTTTCCAATTCCACTTTGAATTCTTCCGATAATGTCGGCAAATCCAATTGTTGCAAATATTCATCTATTTTCTTTTTGTTATCCCCATCGTGGTCATCTTTCCTATACAAGTTAGTAAAGTATTCCAAAAATATTTTTTTAATGTGCTCTTGGGATGTAAAGCTTTTATCCCCAATTTTTAGTTCCAAAATTGATCTCTCACCCTGTTTTCTTCTTAACTTATGAGCTAATAGCTTTCCCACTTTATTAGAAAATTCAAAGTCTCTTTGCTTTATATATCTAATTTTCTTCTGTATTTCCTTGGCTGTTAAGATGGAAATTTGACCCTTTAATATTTCCAAATCAGATATTAATGTCTTACAATTTGGTTTGACTTTCAATTCATCTTCTGTCTTTTTTTATTTTACTCTCCAAATTTTTTATCTGTTTTCTCTTGTCTTTTTAATTTCTGCTTCCTTTTTTTAAAAAAGAAACCCCTCATGTATGCTTTTGAGGTATCCCATACTACATTAATACCTATATCATTGTTCAAATTTTGCTGGAAGAATAGTTGCAATTCTTGCTTTGCTTCCTCAATTATTTTTTTCATTCCTCAAATTTCCCATGTTTAACTGCCAACGAAATTCTTTGGGGGTAGTTTTTAAACTCATCATAATCGGATTGTGATCTGACCATATTGATGGGAGCATCTCAATTTTCTGCACCATCTTACAAATTGAGGTCGAGACCATGAACATGTCTATTCTCGACCAAGAATTATGTACATGTGAAAAGAAAGTGTAGTCTCTGGCGTTACTATATAGAATTCTCCAAATATCTTTTAATGCTAACCAATCCTGCATTTCAAAAAAAACTTACAGGTAATTTGCCCTGAGAAGCCTTTATTTCTTTTGATGATCTTCTATCTATTTTTGGGTCAACAACCCTGTTCCAATCGCCCATAACTATCACCTTTCCCTCACTCCAGTTTTCCAACTTCTCAGTCAAAAGCTTATAGAATTCTCCTTTATTAGTTAATGGTGCATATAGCCCTACTATTAACATTCTTTCCCCCGTCACATTGATCTCGAACACAACAAATCGTCCTTCATTGTCCGCATATACTTCTTTGGGATTAAACCTGGATTTTATATAAATCACAACACCTTTCTTTTTATTCCTTGCTGAGGCTACAAATTCTTCACCCAATTTTTTGTTCTTTAAATATTTGACATCTTTGGATCTGATATGAGTTTCTTGTAAACAATAAATTTCTGCTCTTAATTTCTGCAAATGGTGATTAATCTTTCTCCTTTTATTTGGTGTATTCATCCCTTTAACATTCTAAGAAACTATCCTTATCTTATCCATCTTAAATCACAAGTGACTATATGACAAACTAAAGTTTCAAAATCGGGTCATGAATGTCCATATATCATACAATCCAGATTATAATACCACAAACTATACAATACCAAATTGGTATACTTTCTTTGTTATCTAAATCTAATCAACATTTATAAACCTTCATATAAGTCCCCTTCTTCTTCTGAGGAATCACCCTGTTTTTTCCTTTGTCGATCTTCGAAATCACCTAAAAGATCTTCCTCTGATCCACTTACATCCTCCCTATATCTCCAATTGACTGCCCCTGCCTCTTCTATGTCTTCTTCTTCTGGTAACTTCCCTCCCTTACTGATTTTTTCAATGTTTTTCTTATGTAATTTCTCTCTCCTTTGAACTTTCTCCTCTCCGTTAAGTGGCCCTTTCGCCTTCTCTAGATCCTTCTCCTTTATCTCTTTTCTAGCTTTTCTTCTGCTTTCTTCTCGATCCCAAAATTTTCTTGCTTCCTCTACAGACCCTAGAACTATCCTTCTCTTCTTATACCAAAAAAATAGACCTTCAGGGGTTCTCCATCTATATGGGATCCCTTCCTGTCTCAAGAAAGCCATCAAAAAGAGATATTCCTTCCATTTTCTTAGCAATGTAGCAGGGACATCTTTTAAGATTTGCAGTTGTTGATCATCTATTTCTAAAGATGTGATTCATTATGAACTTTAAGAAGCAGATCCTGTATCTACCTCCTCACAAAATACACTACTATGTCTCTAGCTAGTCCCCTTTGTTTTGCTACTGTTGAATTAAGTCGGAAGGTCCTGTCTATCTCAAAGTGAAACTGAGAGGGGTCTTTTCCCAAAAACTTTGCCAAATGAGATACCATCAATTCCATCAAATTTTCATTTTTGGCTTCTGGAAGTCCCCGAATTTTAACACATTTTTCCCTAAGTTTCTGATCCCAAACTGCTTTGTCATCCAAGTCTTGTTCCTGGTCCCTTCTAACTTCTGCTAATTCTTCACCGAATCTGTCATTCCTATATTCTAAATTCTCAATCTTTTGGTTTACAATGGTTAATTCCCCAGTTATCTTGTCTAATGTCTGGTTAATTTCCTGAAGCTCCGTACGAATGTCGTGTCATATCTCTGACTTAAAATCTTTCATCTCCTGCTTGATTTCCAATCTCAATTTCTTTATCTCCTCCAAAATATTCACATTAACATCAACAATTTTAACTTGTTCAATGGAGGACCTCCTGGGTAATTGTGATTGGGTTTGGATTTTGGCAGTTTGATTTCTAGACATCATTATCTATTTCACAATTCAAAAATCCCAATTAATATTAATATTTTCTGTGTTATATTCTATATTATTCCAATTTATTCCAATTTATTCTTTATTTATTCCAATTTATTCTTGCAGAGGTAATTCACACTTCACACTTTCCTCTATAGATATTAAAACCTCTTTATTTATCTCCTATTCAAAAAACCCTTGAATCTAGTCAATCTAGTCAATATAGTATTACTGATGGCTTAGAGATTGTTTTTTAATAAACCACGACCTACTATTAATTAGATTAAATTGTCTTTGCTTTAAAATTGCCAAATCCAAATCCTCCCACCATCCACTATAAATGATCTAAGCAGATCTAATTAAATGAATGTCAAATTTAAGCAATCCCATCAAATTGTTGAGCTTCAGGAAACTCTCTTCTTCCCTCTTCCCTCTTTCTCCTAAATACAGACAGTATCTTACAAGACAATTGCAAACCTCCCACAATTTAACCCTAAAAGGAAAAGAAAAAATAAAGTTAGTGGATCGTAATTGTCCCAAGCTATATTGGCGCTGACCCTCTGTAATTTGTAGTCTATCTTCTTCCAGAATTCATATACTCCTAACCAGTCCTTTAAAGACTCTGAAGTCCTTGGCGGATCATCAATCTATTCAAATCTATGTAGTCTATAGTCCTCTAGTGCTGCTGCCCGATGACGTCAAATGCCGTGCCGTCTTCTTTACACGCTGACTCCCCGCCTTCACAGACGCCTCATCAGCTCGCCAGCTGCCGTGGGGGAGAAGCCCTGTTTACCTTTCATGTAGAATATCGCCAAGGACAGTCTCTTTCCCGTCCCAAGGACACGAACGATAAGGTGACTTAACTCTTTACTGGGTTTGCTAAATCTTTACTGTAGGGTATCTTTTCAATATATCCCACTCCTTGTAATATATGCTGTTGGGGTCTGAAGATGATTTTTTGGGTTTTTAAGACCGGGTTTTCAAATCCTGGAGTCTATTGTGGTTAAATCTTTAGTCCACAGTCCTCAGTCATGAATGTCTATATTCATAAAAAATAACTTGCGTTTAATATCCTTTCTCCATGTGATGATAACAGTTAAGAAACCGAGAAGGATTATTCAAGCCGAAGCCGAAGCCTCTATCTCTTGTGCTACTTATCTTTCTTTTATGTAGCGGTACTTAGGGAATAGTTGTGAAATAACAAAGGAAACTACAATCCTTTCCAGTACCTTTAAATCCAATAGTTGATCGTGTGACGTTACATTCGAAGTTAATTGAGCAGATCAATACCCAGCGGGTTCCAAACAAAAATTCTTATAGTTTTTATAACTGAGTACACTTACTCCGAAGTAGATTAATAAAAAAGTTGGTAGCGTCTCCGTCTTCTCAAGCGAATATCCTGGCAGGGCGGACACATCTCTCTTAGTCCTCCTGTCTCTACCCCTGGCTACCTCTGGAATGAATTCACAGGGTTTTTAGGGGCTGCCAGACAGGATCTGGACTCACAATGAGGTCGTCTGAATCCCCTATACCAAGGGGATAATTTCTGATCACTTCTTTTACGATCTTCAAGTGATCTTTGTGCCGCTCTGCCAGAGTCATCCCAAGGAGATAGCCCTTGCGACTTCTCAAACGGACGCCATCCCAACCCAGAAGTTCGAATGTTGAAGTCTTAATTTCAACATTCCTATTTAGTAGAAAATATTGTACATGCAGCAATGGCATTGAGTATTTTCTCTCTTGGCCCACACAATAGAAAATCCATTTCTGGAACCACCAAGTTGCTTGTCAAACACCACAAGATCTGATGAAAAAGTTCCAGAACTTTTATTTTGATTAATACTTAATTTTCATGTCTTCAGAATTCGAGGCAGGTTCCTTTTTTGTTCCTTCAGCCCGACACCTTGCCAGCTGAAGGAGACTGATTTATTTCTATTATTTCCCTTTTCTTCTATGGAATGCAAAGAATTCTGAACAGCAGAGATAATCACTGTACATTTGTATGTTAATGTTACCAGGTAATCATCTTGAAAGGCTGAATATGATTAACACCTTGAATCATAAACTAAAGAAAATGTACAGCACTTGGCAGAGAGTGAAACATGGAGTACAATGAAAAATCATCTGGCCAGGAAATTGTTTTCCAAACACTGAAAATTATAAGCAATTATCAAGCATTTGACTTGACTGCACTCATAACTCTGTTTTAGTGACACTTTCACTGAGAATATGCTGCTTTTTTCAGCACTCTGATTTTTGGATAAGCACCTGGAGTCTGTGATTTATGCTGTTTCATCATGTTCCTTTATGCATGTAGCAAAATATCTCAGTGGTGTACTTTAAGGGTGCAATCAAGGCCGAAGGCACTCTTGTAGTGAGTAAAAAGAAGAGTGTATTTCAGCAATTTTGATCAGGTAAGGTGCTAATAGAAAATTCAGATGCCCTAAAAACAATTCTCTCTCAATCACACTTTTCCGGAAAGCAGACCACATCTCTTTTGATCATTCACTATGTAGAGTCTTCAGGAAATGTGTGTAAATAGGAGATCTCAAAGAAGAAACAAATTAGTCTGGTCAACTTTGTGAATCAAAACAGATTTCTTCAATTGAAAGGGTGTGTCAGGTGCGTATGGCATTTCTTCAAAGGAAGGGATGTCTGTCCACCAAAATGTCCCTGCATTCAAAAGAGTGCTCAATGTGCCACCAGTAACTGGAGCCAACAAAAAGAACCTGATCATATTTCAAGTACAAAACCCAAGGTAATTTACCATGGACTAGAGGATGCAAAAACTCCTGCTTGCCTTTGAGATTAAGATGTCATTGCAAAGGCATGCCTAGAGTAAATCCTCCCACTTCAAGTATTCAGTTGGTAATGTTCAGCCTCTACATTGTAAACATCTTTCCCTCTCCTGAAAATCACCAAGATAGGGATGGTTCCACCATAAATATTGCTTGCTATGAATGAAGAACTGGTAAATACTACTTCAGATGGTAAGGAGTTGGGATAGGCAGAGAATTTGGCATAGAGTGCCACTTTCAGTGACATTCTCATAGGGAGTGATATGTCTACAATTACCTTTACTCTGATCCCGGTGATAAGAGCAGGTACTTCTATCCAAAATTTCAAAGCATGTTTCTGTACTATGAGTTTGCATTGACCAAAATATTGGGGTCACACTCTGATATGGTAATTTTGAAAACAGTTTGTTTTGACTTGAGTCCATTCAGAGCCTGGTGACTTTAGCTCAGATTCACATTTTTTTTTAATTTCCTTGGAAATCAATGAATGATGTGATAGCTTTTTAATCCTGCTTCCCCTACTACCAGAAATGGATGAAATTTTCAGGCCTAGCAGTTTAAAATGAATGGATTGTATGTGTGTATGTATGTATAGAGAGAGAGAGAGCTTTAGAGGTTTAATAATATATGCGGGGAAAGGCTGGTCTGTGAGCCTTATGTAGACTCTGGGTCATTTTTGCCCCAAATGTTCCCCAATGACCCTTGAATGCACAGGGGTAACATTTGTCATGTTTTTGGGCCCTAGGTTATTTTAGGCCTGGGGAGGCCATTTATTAGCAGGAAGTGGCCTGGAAGTTAACTTCTGGGTCACTATCTGTCATAAATTATTCCTCTCACCCTGGGTGCAGCTGTGGAGTAAGAGAGGGAACCATTGCAAGATGAGAGAAGAGAAATGAAATGAGGCAAGAGAGAGGTGCACTGGGAGGTGTGGTTTGTTGGTTTGTCCTTTCTCTGCAGTTTGCTCTGTCAATCAGATTGCAGTGACTCTCAAGGATTTCTTGTGATATTGTCATGGACCTGCCTCACAAAGAAAAACAACAACCCTATAATCTTGTGAGAATATAGTGATATTAGAAGTGCTTGTGCCTGACAAAAAGCTTGTTACTGTTGTTATTGTTATTTACCACGTCTGGACTATGGTATTGCCATTTTACACAATGGGTCCTCACAAAACCCCCGTAAGGTAGATCTGGTGCGAAGCAGTGATGGTTCAATGTCACACTGGTAAATTCCATGAACAGGTAGGGGGTTGAATTTGAGTCTCTCTTTTTCAAGTCCAGCACTTGAAATATTGCCTGGAATCCTGCAATGGGAGAAAATATGTCTGTCACATAGCTATCTATCTGTAACTACATTTTCCAGTGCTATCGTCCACAATTCTTTCTTTGAAGCAATACATGCCCCCTCTCAACACAGCCATTTCTATATCATTGGAGAGTGTGTGTGTATGTGTGTGTCGGGGGGGGGGGTCAGTGAGGATAAATACAGCTATATTCCTGCAGTGGGACACACTGGAACAAGCATGTACTGAGTTTGCATAATTAGAAATGAAAATTAATAATATACATAATATAATAATTTGCAAACCAGAAGCCTGAATTTGAAAGGCTGGAATATGGCAACACAAGTGAAATCTTAATTTCATACAAGGATGCATTTATGTGATAATATACTTTAGTGAAATAAACTAGTCACAGAAAGCAAGACTGTGCTGTCTAGATCAACACCACCTTGATCTAGCAGCCTGTTGCAGCTGGTGTTTGACATGAAGGCTGGAGGAAATCAATAAGGTAGGGAATGGTCATCTTTAACCACCTTTAACATTAACCAGAATCCTGTTGGGGAGTTATGAATGCATAAGCACTGCGGTTACAGTGCTACGTGGTGAATACCATCTCAGTCCACACTTTTTGGGAGGCAGCCACTACAACTGATGGGGATCTGTTTCCCTTTCTATCAGGAATCAGCAAGCTGATGTTCCCACCTTTTCTCATGAGCAATCTGTGCTGTGACAGGAAGAAGAAACAAACTGTCAGCTATTCAAACTTTCATGGCAGAGATTGTGTGCATGAGGGGAAAGGTGGGTGAGTGGATAATGGGTAGGACCTGCTTCAGGGAAATTGATCCATCAATTGCAGAAGCTGCTACTCAGTAAGGGACAACGGGGTGACTTTCATAGTCCTTATACATCCCCTAAACTAAGGACTATGAATATGAAACAGTCAACGAGTGTGAAACTCTAGTTTATACATTCATAACTGCTCAATAGGATTCTGACCCATATTAAGAATATTAAGAATATCAATGCAACTAACTTAATTATTTCTTTCTTTCCCTAAAGATGAGTGGAAATATTAGGCTTCCAATGAAATTAATGGGAATGAACATAAATGATACTCTGACAAAATTTGTTTTAATATTCATCCTTGTTATGCAGTTGTGGTGTAAGAAATGCTATTTTTAATTCAAAATAAATCCAAGTACAGTTTGGTGTGTGTGCCTCTGTGTGTCTGTGCAATTTGCAATTATGATCTTCATGATGAGATTCTTCCATTAAATGCAAGGGATATTATAATTTAAATGGAGTTGTAGATATGGCTGATTTTAATTTGTGACCTGGGGTCAATAGTTATTGGATGTAATAACCCTGCAGTAATATGACTCTTCATGGCACATTTGTATAATGAGAAATCATAACTAGTTAGAAGCAATCCTTTCTTCTCCCTTTTCTTTTTACAAAGCTGCTCTTGTGGGTAGTTTTTATAGAGCAAAATTTCTAGCAGTTGAAAAATACTTTATCCTAAATGAATCCATGAAGCTACCAGCACCAAACAGTATGGCAATTTATAAAAGCATAGCTACTTTTCAATACAATATTATCTGTACATTTAACTGGAATTGGTGTTTTGTTTTGTTTTTTAAAAAAATCTCCTACTGTTGCTTTTTTTAAAAACAACATCAACAACAATCTGGAATGATTCTGAACTTCCAATTTTTAATGTACATTTCAGTGGGATAGCTCATATGCAGAATGTAACTATTTATCAGTTAAGATGAAACTACAAATAGTTAACTATTACCAAAATCTATGTAACCAGAAGGTTATATTAAAGTGATTAACATTTTTTTAAATGTATCATGATTTGAGGCTTTTGGGACTCTGTATTACTTAACATAAGTAATATTCCCATGTGTGTGATTATGGCGGACATTCTGTTTTATTTTTCTGAATATTTTTGTTTCAAATGGAAAAATCAGAACTGGAGTCAACTCACAATTCACACTAGATAACACTTGGGATAATATACATAAAAAGAAGAAGAAATCAAGTTTTTTTTTTATTTTTGGCTTATGAGTCAATTAGCTGTCAGCAGTTTTGGCTTCCTAAAGATGCTAGCTAAAAGCTGAAAATATTTTAGTTATTTTCTAAATGGTTATATGTTAGATAACCATATACCTGCGTGAAGGCAGGATGAAGCATGATGAGAAAAGAAGTTAGAAAAATGACTTTTGTCTGAACCTGTGCCTGGTGAGAAAATATGACTGCATTTAGAAAAGTAGCAAGTCCAGGAACTGGTTCCCTGATAAGCTAGATTTCTACATGCAGAGAGCTGTGCCTGTGACAGAGTATTCAAATATGGATTTACTACCACTGCTTCCTGAACTGAAAGTCTATAAAACTCTTTACTGGCTGATTCTCCTGATTATATAAATTATTCTGAGCCAAACCAAATCCAGAATCCAAAAGCTGATATCCTCTATTTCTGGATGCTTTAAAGTTGTGCCATGTGAACACCAGTAGATGTCACTAAAAACAACAGTTTGGAGGTACATTTAAATGAGACAGAAAAGATGGAGAAGAAATGATGGGGTAGGATGAGAAAGATTGTTACATGCAGAGCACAAGTTCCCCCAAACTTGTCATTTTTCTTTGAGGCTTTCTAAAGAGCTTTTCATTTCAGAGTTGTGCATGGTTTAATAACCTATCATTAAAATCCAAGCAGCTCTGTTAATTAGTTTCATACATTATAAAGCAGGGTGTTCTTATTTCTTTTCTTTTTTAAAAAAAATATACAATATACATACACTGAATATTTATTCCAAAATTGCTTTGCACCAAAAATTAAGCAGTAGTTTACCAAGTACTACAGAAACCCAGTCATTAAGTGAAATAAACTATTTATCTGAATATAAACACTGTTGTGCAGCTGTGCCAAATGTGTTGAAGACATAAATAGGGTTTATTTATTGAGCAAGGCAGACAGTGTTCCTGCAGTAAAATGAAAGCAAACCCAATGTATTAAAAGAATAATTAGTCAAAGAAAGAAGTGATAAATTGTTTCTCTCCTCCTCCCCACCAATTCAGAATAATTTCTTAGTTCCAAGCAACCTGTTTACATACCTGCATGTTATCTGAGGAGGAGACTTCTGAATAAAGAAAGATTATTGTTCTCCAGTAGCCGATTCATAGACATATCAATCACTCAGAAGCTTCTAGAAAAATTGATGACCTTTGTATTTCTTCATTTTTAATCCAATCATCCCAGTTTTAACAGAACATAGTGCTCAGCACAAATCTAAGATGAACATTATACTCTAATTACTGCTTCTCCTCTTTGGAAGCTCACATCTCACTTCATGATAAACAAGATTGAAATGATGTTTTCCATAAATGTGGGGTGCACATAACACTATGTTTTGTAAAGGTGTTTCAACGAGGTCGGCAACATTGGCAACTTGCTCTACCTCTTCTTTCCATGTGTTTCTGTACTGAACCAGGGTCTGTTGTCAGTAATTGGATGAAGGCAAACAAATTGCAGATTAATCCAGACAAGAGAGAGGTGCTCCTGCTCAGTCAAAAGGCACAGGACCCCTGTGTTGGATGGGGTTACACTCAACATGAAATTGCAGGCTCATATGGATGTTCTCAGCTGTGATCCTGGATGTCCAGGTTTCAGTAATGGCCAGGAGTGCAGTTGCACAGCTAAAACTAGTGTGTCAGCCTTTGAGATGTCTGATCTGGCTTCAGTGACACATGCTTTGATTACATCCTGTTGGACTACTAAAATGCACTCTACATGGGGCTTCATTTGAAGATTGTTTAGAAACTTCAGTGGGTTCAAAACATATCAGCCATAATGCTTACCGGGGCTAGTTATAGGAAGCATATAACTCCCTTGTTGATACAGCTTCACTAGCTATCAGTTTGTTTCCTGGCACAATTCAAAATGCTGTTCATGATCTATAAAGACTTACATGGCTTAAATCCAGACTATGCCATATCTCCCCATATCAACTTGCCAGAGCTTTAAGTTCATCAGGGAAAGGCTTTCTCCCTGTCTTGCCACTGTCACAGGTTCACTTAAAACATAAACCTTTAAATATGCATACTAGTTGGCAGGAAATATTATTTAGAAATAAATGCAGAACATGCAAATCAATGAAGAACAGAATTATGGATAAAAGACACATTAAAACTACAAAAGTCCATAAATAACTAGATTATATGAATTATGGTTGTATGACTGCTAAAATTAGGGGAGACCTTTACCTTTTTACCTTTAAAATTAAGAGTCTGTTATTTACCTTTTACAAATGAATCTGTGTATTGCTAGCTATATTTTGTATGTATACTTGTTACAATGAAACAAGGCATACCTCTGTACTCAAAAGTAATTCCTGCTGATTTCAGTTGAGCTTATTTCCACGTAATTGAGTACAGGATTGCCTCTATAATCATTTACAATATTTAATTTTATTTCAAAGTCTGCATGTGAACAGACTGCTAAATTTCTCATATTTCAATAGCAGTACTTTTTTTAAAAAAAGGCTCATATACTTCAATGGTAAAGCATAATATTGATATCAATACTTAATATGAATAATGTAACAATACAGAAAGGTAATGGGAATAAAAGCATACAATTCAGCTTAGTCCAGGGGTAGGCAACCTTTCCCCTTTAAGGGCCAAGGGACTTCAGCTGCCAGAAGCCTCAGCCATGTTGGCCAATAGTCCCATGTTGGCCAATAGCTCCTGGGATTCTGGGAGCTGAAGTCCCTCGGCCCTTAAAGGGGAAAGGTTGCCTACCCCTGGCTTAGTCTCTTGGCTGTGAAGAGAAGCTGAGAGGAAGTTTTATAATCTGTAGTATAGTCTAACCCTAGACCTTCCTAGACCAACAGTTATGATAAAATTCCTTCCCCTTCCTCAATTATCTATATGACTTTTTGCTTTGGTTATTGTGCCAGCAAGGAAGTTACTTTTATGTCCTTTAGTATCTTGGGCAGGAAGAACTATAAGGGCTAAATATAAGGACTGTGATTAGTGGGAGGAACAATGTGCTAAGCTGCTACATTGGTACCTTTGATTAATTTTAACAATGTAAGTATAATGCTCAGTTTAGCACAGAAACAAAATTGCATAATGGATTCCAGGAATGTTTCTAGACCTATGAAAAATGTTTCCCTGTTCAATGAATTCTTTAAAGTATTCTTTTTTTTAAAAAAAATCCATTAGAAGGAAATATGTCTTTTACAGAAGAGGAAATAGATCTCCACTAGTTACCAAGGCCATGTTCTCTTTCCCTTTCCTTCATTAGGTACTGAAGAGAGCTGGTTGTGGATGAACACATACATTTCAGTCCATTACCTAACAACATTTAAAACCAGTTAATATTCAGTGCCTCCCTGTGATTGTTGCAATGGGCTCTCTGATGTCTTTTTCCACACAACATGATTATAGCACTTTGATACCACTTTAATGGTTATGGCTCCATCATTTGGAATCCTGGAATACTTAGTTTGCTGAGGTGTTTGGAATTATCTGCCAAAAAAGCTTTAAAGCTGCAGTTCAGAGAATAGTGCAGAGCTCTATAGCAAAGAATTATACATACAGTTGGCCCTTTGTATCCATAGGGGTTCTGTTCCAGACCCCCTTGCAGAAACCAAATAAAGCAGGATTTCAACTCCCGTTTTTCTCAATGGTGGTGCAATGTATGTGTGGCCATGTTGGAAAGGCCATGTACACATACTACCATTGAGGAGAATGCAATGGAGCAGTCCACAGATGTTCTAATCCACAGATGGCAAACCTGTGGATAGAAATGGCCAACTGTACTTCACCAAACTAAAGATCCTAAGATTCTGTAGGATGAATCTGTGCCAGTTAAAATAGTATCAAAGTGCTATTAATTGTGTACTGAGAAATGGTTCCCAATGTATGAACAAAATTAACCACAAATGTACTACATGAGATGATGGTTTTGTGTCTTGAGCTCACCATATTTCCATACAAAATAATTACAGAAACAAGTGAAGTGCAGCAGTAAAGAAGCTAAGCATTGAAGAGAGGAGATTCTCCTGAACTTCTTCTGAACCTCAGAACCCTTCAGTCAATTGCTCCAGCCATTTCTCTTTCCAAATTCTGACTAATTCCAGTATTGTTTTGGGTAACACAAAAAACAGAATGGAACACCTAACGAAGGGCCTTTGCAGACTGCCAGAAATAGTGCATTTTAAATTGAGACACTGACCTGGCTCAGTGCTAGGGAATCATGGGAATTGCATTTTTTCTGAGACATTGAGCCTTTTCTGTCAGAGAGCTCTGGTGCCACAATAAAATACAGTTCCCATGATTCCCTAGCACTGAGCCAGGGCAGTGCCTCAATTTAAAGTGCACTATTTCTGGCAGTCTGCAAAGGCCTTTAGAGAGGATCAGATTAGAAGTCCTTCTAGTCTGGCATTTTTGTTTCCACAGTGGACAACCAGCAGTATAAGTACAGCAGCTGGCATTAATTGGTATATGACCTTTTACACTGAAGCTGACACATTTTGCTCTATAGACTTCATGCTACCAATTGAGAAAATACATTTTTTAAAAATACAACTGATGAAAATACCTGGTTAGTATCCATTGAATGACTCTATAATCCATGACAAAGTGGTCACTTATGAGACAGATATAAGGTATAAGTTTGCTTGTTCAACTTATTAGGGTATACTTAAAGGACAGATGCTTGGAACTATGGGCCTTTGCAGACTGCCAGAAATAGTGCAAATTGAGTCCACTTTAACTGCCCTGACTCAGTGCTAGGGAATCATGGGAACTGTAGTTTATTGTGGCACCAGAGCTCTCTGACAGAGAAGGCTCAATGTCTCAGAAAAAAATACAGTTCCCATGATTCCCTAGCACTGAGCCAGGGCAGTTCAAGTGGACTCAACTTGCACTATTTCTAGCAGTCTGCAAAGGCCCTAAGCTTGCAATTATGAAAAGCCTCTCAATGTAGAGATATATGGCATTAATCAAAGAATTGTGAAGGGGGGATTAATGGAATTTCTTGAATGTAATTTATCAAACTTATGTACTCTAGGGAAATGTATTTATTAGAGTTTTGGTAGAGATCCGATGCTTCTTTTAAAAGATTTTGGCTGACGAGGTAAATTCCACAAGCTGTTTTTCTCCCCTCCAGCAAGTGATTATGTGTGTACCATGATTCATAGTGAGGCTTGGTTTTTGGAACAAATTACTTTCTTTGGGCCAAAATAACATAGCCTAGAGACTGCTGCTAGTTTTCCCTCCAGTCTTAGCTCTTGATTCTTCAAGAACTTTTTTTAACATGCGTGTCCATACTATGACAAAAGCTCTGCAGTAGTATGAAACACATATTATTGAATCAACACTAATCATATGCTGTAAAACTGTTACTCTTTCTATGATTTTGTTCACCTATGGCATTCTCTTGCTCTTCTCTTGTGTCTACTACATTTTCCCTAATCCTTTTTCCTTTTGGACTGATTACTGTACTTCACATTATCACCTCAGGCAAATAATGCAAACATCTTCACATTCCCTCTCATTTGGGTTATGTTGCCATCAGGATCATTACAAAGGTCTAATTCTGAATATCAATAGTGAATGAGGTATTCTGTGCTACCTCTAACTATTAGATGTTCTTCCTATATTCTGAATATGATAGCATAACTACATTCTGTATCAAAGGAATTAAAAATCCATTATTTGTAATTGTATGATGTTTTATTATTTATTTATAGTTCACTTTTCTTACAAATGGGATTCAAGGTGGCTATATTTTGTAATGATAACAAACTCTACATATGAATACTCAATACACGTTAAGTCCTAGTTTTGGCAAAAAGGAGGATATGGATGATGATGATGATGATAGGTTACATAAGGAAATACGAAGAAATTCATTATGGCCAAAAACTTAATTGAGGCCAGTTGCTTAAACAATAGTAATGCTGCTCCCTGAGGATTTCTCCTTTCTTTTGAGAGAACAATGCTCTAGCATAAGATTGAAAGGTCAAATGTGTGAGATGTCATAACCATGGTGGTTTCACTATTTGTGAAAAATATTATTTTCCTAATGCTCCTGTTTCTGTGCAAAAGTACATTTTTCACTTTGTGAAGCTGAGCACACATTAAAAACACACCAAGATTTGACATTGCACAGTGTAGTGTAACTGCTATGGTTCCCCACTCATTACTCTCAGGACTCAACAATTCTGCTGCAATAGTATCCCTGAAGTGTTATTCTGGTGGAAACACATAGGTATTAGAGAGTGTCATTTTTTGATACGATCTCTTCATATCTTGAGGAATGATATTGGTTTATGTCTGGCTATGACACATAGCTAAATACTACTACAGTCCCTCCTCACTTGTCCACAATCCATGTAATGGCATTATAGGTGCTATCACAGCAAAAACATCAGTTCTGGGAGGTAGCTTTGGTCACTGTAAAGGATTAAGTGTATACCAAAATCGGCAACATCCAAAAAATACATACATAGGTGTACATTGGACTTTTGTTTGTGCATTGGACTTTTTGTTTGTGACAGGATGCCATCCAGAGAAAGACAGAAAGAGACAGCTCAGTCCAGAGTTTCAGATAGGAAATGTATGATTGAGCCTAGGACTTTTTGCATGAAAAGTACACACTTGGAAAATTTTTGACTGCTTTGGATTTGCTTTTGGATGACTTTTTAAAAAATGAAATATTAGTTGATTAGTTAGCAAAACGAAGGTGTGTTATTTTACTAAAGTTGATATTTTTAATTTCCCAGTGCTTGAATTTGTGTAATTGGCTTTCATAAATGAAATGTTATATGTTCATGGTTCATAGCCTTACTTGGACCTAAAAGGTAAACTAAATGTTTCCCCTTAACACGAATGCTTAGTAGTAACCAAGTGTAGGGGCAGTGATCATCTCCATTACTAAGCTGAAGAGCCAGCGTTGTCTAAAGATGACTCCAATGATCCTGTGGCCAGCATGAATGCATGGAACACTATTACCTTCTCACCAAAGTGGTACCTATTTATCTTCTTCCATTTGCATGCTTTTTAAACTGCTAGGTTGGCAGAAGCTGGGACTAGTGACTGAAGCTCACTCCATCAAATGGCACTTAGGCCTCAAACTGCCAATTTCCAACCTTACAATCATTAGAACTGGCATCTTCACCCCTAAGCCACTGCATCCCTTGGACCTACACATTTATAAAAAAGATGGGTAAAGTGCATTATTCAAGCTATTATTGTACTGCAGTTCTCAGCATTCCCCATAACTGGCTTAGCCAGCTAGGGATGATGGAAGTTATGACCCAATAAAAGGCTACACCATGACATTTAAAAGGCTACACCATAACAAACTCTGCTTTAGGGCATAGGCAACAAATCAGTCAGTATTGTTCAGTAAATTTTATACTAAATCAGATTCAGCAAACGTACCAAAATCCTAGCCACCAACATACCAGTGCCTTTTCTAAATGATTTATTTGAGCAATGCAGATTAAAGACCTAAAAATTAGCATATATACAAATAATATTATTTAAATTACAGGGGGGAAATGAGAGTGGGGATACTACATTATCCCAGTTAACCTACAGGAAGTTGCATCCTACACCTGCCACTGGTAAATTAGCTGTGGCATGTAACGTGCAATTTGTAACATGTCCCCAAATTGAAGGGCAGTAAAAAAAGAATCCATCTCTCACAGACGTTTCATCTATAAATCAGATTGTATGTATTTTCAAGCTGAGTAGAATTTCTGGGAAGCTTCTGCAAACACTTCTGGTGGAAAACAGGGCATGCCACCCTATGTGCTGTATGCTAAAGAAAAAAAATGGCTTTTCTCCATTACATTCCTGCTAAATTTGAATGCTACAGCAGCCTATGCAATGGTGGCTGTTGGTGGGTCCCACAAATATAGACAAAGGAGTACATTTGGCCTGAAGACTATATATTATCCATCTATAGTTGAATTGTTGGACATGTGGCTGTTTTCAGAGATCCCACTTCAGAATTATAATATTGAACATTAGGTAAATTCACAGTGGGAGACATAGTTTATAAAACATCATTGCCATTTCAAGTTGCTTTTAGTACTGTACTATATTTTGTAGAAAGTCTTTCAAGCAAAGCTTTAACATAAGCACAATGAAGGGAAGATGAAAGGGCTGGCTGCATACCTCTGAATTGCATAAAATGACTCCAGCTCTTGCACCATGGTGAAAGAAGAGTTAAATCTGTAATTATATAATAATTCCTCATATCAATGTCTGCAGCTATTTTGGATTAATTACACAATAGCAACAACTTCAAGTAGAAGCCCAATTTAGGGGGAAAGGCTCAGTGTATAAGAAGGACACAGTTAAAGCATAGTGATAAAAATGATTTACAGGAACATTTTGCTGCTTTTCTAGTCCAAGAGTAAAAGATTTGGATGCTAGGGGAGCTTTTTAATATGTCTCCATTACTGGGGAAGAGACTGATCTTTCTTATTTTGGATTCAACTTGAAGATTTAATTGTGTGTAACACAGGCTGCAATGTACTCTTCTTGATAGATCTGATTAATCAGAATTGCTGGGAAGACATCTATCAAAAGAAGTGGATGGCTAATCAGAAATCTCAGGTGAATATAATGCATTGTCAATAGTTGCAGAGAAACGTATTTTTAAATATAAATTCAATCTGATTCTTATGCAAATATATTTGGATAAATGAGAATAATTGAAATTCCTGACTAGGAATGGCCTTATTTGTCAAGCTCATTTCCATGGACATCCTACTCCCCCAGCTGCAAGTCTATGCTGTGTTGATTTTATCTGAATTTTTCAATGGAAGTCTCCCCTGCCCCCCCCCATATTTTTGTGTGATCCCCCCCGATGCATTAATGGATCTATGCTCCCATTAAGCAAAGTATGTGCATCTTAGAAATGTATGAAGTAGTTGTTGTTGTTTTGCACATTTTCCAAATATCAAATATTTGTCAAATATCTTGCCCCCCATTTTTATAGAATAATCTGAAACCCAGAAATATATACATTTCCAACCACATTTCAAGTTTATTTCTGTTTTCAGTCCAGATCAGCTAAATCCATTTTAAATATTCAATGGAGCAAACTCTCATGCATCCCTAGTCTTGATTGTCAGTGGTTAAACAATTACATGATTAAGAAAGTAATATGCTTCTTCAAAATCAGCATCTTCCATTATAAGGCAGTGTGACCTTAAGGTGATTTCATCCCCCCTCCCCCAGTTTACAGAATATCAATCATTTCTGTGCATTAATTACTGGGAATGGATTTGTCTATGGTTCATGATAACAAACAAACTTTTTCCATGACAGCCTCAAGATAACTATTCAACAATGGGAATAGAAAGTAAATACAACCTGTACACATCAGTAGCATCATGCATTCTCCAACCTAGGCCAGTACGGTCCATTAGTGAGCAACTCTTGATAATTTGAGGGGCATTTTTTTACTGGCTCCTCAAGCACTGCTTCTGTGCCTTCCAATGAAAATGCTATTTTGACCCAAACCAAGATGTTAACATACCTGACACCCTTCATACTGTATAAGAGGTTTCACATTTTTATAACTCAAGCTAGGCATGTTCCTATGATGTTACAATGACCTTTGGAACACCAGGAAGTTTCCCATGGGAAAGACATGTTATCTGAAGACATGGGAAAGATCTAGGTAATACTAAAATAAGAGCATGTCCAGAAAAGGGTGACTGGAAGCCATCCCTTATGATGAAAGGCTTAGGGAACTGGGTATGTTTAGCCTAGAGAAGAGATGGTTAAGAGGGGATATGATACCCTGTTTAAATATTTGAAGGGATGTCATATTGAGGAGGGAACTAGCTTGTTTTCTGCTGTCCCAGAGAACAGGACTTGGAACAATGGATGCAAGCTGCAGGAAAAGAGATTTCACCTTAATATTCAGAGGAACTTCCTGACAGTGAGAGCTGTTCGACAGTGGAACACACTCCCTCAGAGTGTGGTGGAGTTTCCTTCTTTGGAGGTCTTTAAACAGAGGCTAGATGGCCATCTGTTGGGGATGCTTTGATTCTGAGTTCCTGCATGGCAGGGGGTTGGACTGGATGGCCCTTGTAGTCTCTTCCAACTCTATGATTCTATGATTCTATTCTATGATTCTATGATCCCAATACACTGGATGGACCTTGTGGTCTCTTCCAACTCTATGATTCTATGATTCTAAGAAAGGTTAAATTGCTTTACGGATCACTTAATCTGCTCCCTAGATTTTCCCCATATCTTCTTGCACTGGAGACAAAGGTGATCCCAATACACTAAGGAAATAAGACCATATTTCCTATGTGCCCATGCCATGTTCCCAGCCAAATCCAACTTGGGGTTGTCCTAAATCCTATCAAGGTTTTGTTATTTTGAAGTTAAAGCCATCGGTCATTCTGGAATCCCATTATTGATTCACTGGGAAGACTATCAAGTCTTTATTACACTGCAGGGTGACAACAAGTACCCATGGAGACTAGGAAGTTGGATATAAATAGCAGCCTCAGCTGTAGCCATGTGTGTGCACAGAGGACCTCTCCCCATGACTCTGTAACCCTCATATTCTGTCTGAGCCCCCCCCCCCCAATTTCCATGGATTTCTCTGCAGAACTAGTAAAAATTACTCTCTCTACAAGCCTACATTTCTGGTATCCAATTTCCATACCTCTATATTGGGTAACCTTGAATAGTGCCACAGACTGAATTGTGTGTTGTGTTTTCTCTTGCATATTTCTAAATAAAACCTTTATTCATTAAACATGGAGTCTTTTTTTATTGCTAACAGGTAGTACTGCTGCCTGTAGCAAGATCTTTAATAGGTCTATAAACTTTGGAGATCTCACAAGACTGTTGCTATCAACTTCTTGTTGGTGGATGGTGATGTTTTTGCTACATGAGGATGTACACACAGAGATAACACATTTCCTATTTAATATGCAAGTGTTTATTTTTGCATATGTATTATTTTCACATTCAAAGTTTAAGATTCAGTTCTGTACTACAATATGCAAAGCCACCAGGGATGGACTCTTCTCACCTCCTTTTCCCAGTTCAGTCTTCTGTGATGCTGAAAATCTGCTCCAGAGGGTTTCCAAACTCTCCAGAGAAGTTTTTTGAATGTACAAGGGGAGAAGAGAGATTATTACCAACAGAGGGGGGAAGCACTGGGATCTACAGAAGTATATCATTCATTTCTAGTCAAACAATGCAAGAATAGCATGTGTTCAACTCCTGTGTACCCTGTAGCAGTGCTTATGTAATGTTCAGGAGACAAATATTTTAGAAAATACACAAAGTCTCAATAAAATTTCCCACAAACTAGAGCCCGTGTCCAAGTCATTTCTTACTTTAATGGGCATTTGTTGGATTGTTTCCTAAGCCATCAGTGGAACCCAAGCACATAACATCATTTAATCACCCCTCTTAAAAAAAAAAAAAGCAAAAAGAAAAAAAGAAAAGGCCAATAATGAGAGAATTATTCTTTCCCCCAAAAGTACTTTTGTATGTCATGATGTATTGTTCCCCGATTAAGTGAAGAAAATCTCAGCAATGAGTCCTAAATTAGATATTGGTTATCCTCCAGGGTAGAATATTTTCTAAGCAGAAGGAAATATTGATCCTTTACCTGGCTTAAAGTCCATGAATATAGAGTGCAATCCATTATCAGGGAAAGCAAAAACCATTAAACTCCTCAAGCATTCAATTAGACTATTACTTTATCTGGCTTAATTGATGCTGCTAATAGTATCATATATAATTGTTCCATACAGGCTCAAAACGTGTTTGTTAATGACTCTTAGCTAATTCACACTGTGACATTTAAGCAATAGCAGCAGCCCTGTACACAAGTTCATGATCAATGTGTGACACATCACCTTAGCTGTGCACTATGCTAATGTACAATAGTCATTGTTTGCTTAAACCAAGATGCTAATGCATAGTTGCCAATTTGCATCACAACAGGAAATACTTCTGGAGGGGCATTCAGCTGCCTGTCAGGAGGGCATTATCCTGATGTGCTGCCTGGTTCTTCAGTCATGCTGTTAATTTGGTAAGAATGTGCAGGCTTGCAGAAAGCATGATAAAATGGTTGTATTTCTTTTGCTATTAGAGCTACTCAATGTTTATATGGAGTCAAAGTGGTAGGTGCTGGGAAGAACTACAAAATGGTAAATGCATTGAGAGGTTCCAAAATACTCCAAAAATATGTTCATATGAGCCACAATACCTTACATATCTATTTTATTGGGTAGTTGAGGAGCAATGACCGTTGCAGCAGCCTTGAATTTATAACTCTGTATTTGTCATAGAATCACATACACGTGAATGTTTTGAAGAAACCCTTTCATAGGACCTTATCCCACGCTGCTCTCAAAAGTGGCAAGAAAGCAATATGAGCATCATTCCAGTACTATAGCGCTAGTATAAATATGGCACTACCGCTATAATAGCACTATGGATCAGCTCGCGCTATTGCAATGCCCGCTGAAACCGACATTCAAAAGAATGCGAATGATGCTGCATTCCGAGCGGTTTCTTGCTGGATTCTGAGCGACGTCGTGTAATCACTCGGAAAAATATAGCGCTATAGCGCCTGATTCTTAGCGGATTCTGGGCGACATCGTGTGATCACGCGGGGAGATATAGCGCTATAGCGCCTGATTCTTAGTGGATTCTTGCTGCTTTTGGCCCCATGGGATAAGGTCCATATAGAGGTTGAAGGAGTCAGCTGAGAAAGTGTGCTAATGTTACCTTGTTGAGCATAACAAAAGAGGTAAAATTTCAGAAAATTTTGAAGTCATGTAGACTACGGTAAGTATTTGTGCCTATTTTCCTCACCCCACCACCACCACAAAGAACACCAGAAATGTTCAGGGAAAAAATCAGTATTGCAGATTGAAAGTTACTTTGTTGATTTAGAAGTATAAATATTTTATGCATGACTTGGTTTGGCATAAAATTATAATGTTTGATATACTGAAAATACAGTTCATTCAGAAAATAATAGCAAATTGAATCTGCTTTTTAAATTTTTATTTATGTTAAAAATGCAGCTACAAAAATAATAAATGCTGACAAACAACTAAACTGTAAGGAGTTTCTTTAGGTTCACCAATTTATGAGAAGCAGGTAAAAATAAATAAATAAATAAATGCAGAAAAACCCATCATCATGCCTGACCCTGTTCTCTGCTACAGTTATTTTAATTTACTTG
>CM034708.1:32152349-32173481 GCA_020142125.1 Phrynosoma platyrhinos
TGACATTTGATGTTCTGCCTGATCCAACAAAATAACTTGATATGGTCCTAGTTATATATATGATTTGGCTGTCAAACAAGCAAACAAACCAAAGATCTACCACTGAACAACTACACTTTGCAATGTTTAATAATTTTATATGACTAAAGAAGCATATTATAACTCTAAAAATGATCACTCAGCCTTATCTAGGTATATGCAGATATCATGTTAATATTATCAGCTTATAGCCTGTAGTTTAATTTCCAGAATGGAATTGGCTTATAGAAGCACATGAAAGACCATTTTCCAACAGTTAATATGGCCATTTAGCTGGAAAAGGCAGCAGTTAAGGTGAAATGATTCTGATAAAATATTTATTAATAGCATAGATGACCATTCATTAGAAGATTAACTTGAAATACTGTGATTGCCAATGGTGTAAAACTCATGTACTGGTACATATTTTTCTGTTTCAGGAAATATGCAGCCTTGAATTGAGATTTTTCTGCTTTTTAACGGCATAAGACAGTGATGGAAAATCTTTTGGGGGATGAATACCCAAACTAAAAGGCCTTCCAGCACCAGGTGTTACCCAGTGCCGGCGGTGGAACTTCTGCTCTCTGGGGGCAGGATTTCTGGAGTGGGGACTTCTCCCCCCCCTCCTGGGTCTTCAGCTGCCTCTCTAGAGACAGCTGAAGGCCTGGGGGGTAAGGGGGGGAAGAAGAGGAAGAGGCATGTGTCTGTTCCTCCTCCTCCTCCTCCTGCACCATCTCCAGCCTTCTGGAGAGGCAGCTGAAGGCTGGGGACATTCAGGACAGAGGAGGAACAGACATGTGCCTCTTCCTCCTCTTCCCAGCCCTCTGTGTGTGATGGAAAATGGCTTCATGTGTCATCTTTGGCACACATGACATAGGTTCACCATCATGGGCATAAGACAATGAAATAATTAGACTTTATAGTGAAAAATATATTTTAGGAGGAGAATTACAGTGCTGAAACAGTCAAACATCTGTAAAGTAGAAATAAACAGTATCCTTTCAATCTGTTGTGTCCTTTTTCTGAGATTTCAAAATTGTGCTAGGGCTGCTTCATATTTCAAAATTATTGAATGGAGAATTGAGAATGTAATGTGATAAAACAGGAACATGTATCATATGATTACTACATCACAGGGATCATGTAATTATTAAATCACGGAAAAATTGTGTCCTTGAAGTGTTCCAAATATTTCATAATGCACCTGGATGCTACCCAGGATATTCATTCTGGAACAAAAGTGATTCCTGAGTCATTTAGGTCAGTATACAATAAATTTATAACTAGACTATGCATGAAGATAGAAACAATACACCTAAAATAAGGATATGAAAATTTCTGAGCCTCATTCATGTTATATTTATCAGTATTCTAATTCCACTCCCTGTCAGTATTGGTTTGCAAGCCTTTTTCACCTAATGAGACACAAACTCATAATTACTATTTTTGCATAACAAATAGTACATTTTGATACATTGTTTCATTCTTTTTCTGCCCTTATTTCTAATCAGTGATTAGCTATTTAAAGCTAAGGTAAGGTTTTTAAGTGAAATGAGCTTTGTTTTGCAGTGTGGGAAGGTTCTGCATGATACAAAGCCCTGTTTTGTGGTCACACAAGATTGTGCTGGAAAAACAAGCACTTGTTTGTAAAATGGTAAGATTTTGCATGCAAGGAGCTCCATTTTGAAGACTACTTAAGTTTCTTTTAAAAATAAGTAATTAATGTAATAATGATTAAGACAACAAACCAATTTTTCATCAGTTAGCACAAAAAATAATGAACCAGAGTTTTTAAAATGAATGTTATAATCCCTGATTGAACTCTGCTGTCTTGGGAGGGATAAAATGGAAATTTGTGTAGGACAATGTGAATTCAATAAATTTTGTTTTCATTTCTAGCTTCTCTGTAAGAAGATAGTGTGAGGAACAGCAAAATGTAAACAATGAAGGAAATATGTTTTTAATGTGTGATCCATAATATTGGTAATTATTAGTAGAGGTATTGTACGGTAACATTGTTTTTCATTATGTACAATTTTTAAATTTGTTATCCAAAGTTTGAAATACACACATTCAAAATATGGAGTGGGAAAAAATAATGTTGTTTCCTTGTACTGAAGAACATTGGGATATGATACATTAAAATATAGGTGAAATTAGAATTGTTCTTTTACACTGTAATGTGCAACCATCTTTATGTTCCATATGCTAGATACTAAATATAGATTTTTGAAAGAAATTCCTGAGATGAATATGAAAAAGATAAAGAATGTGATAACAAGAAATTGTGAACATAATGAGCAAAAAATGACCACAATTTATACCTTGTAAGAATGCTGGTAATAGTTAATGACCATTTTGAACCATTAAGGAATGAAGAGTTGATATAAACGTGAGTGGAGAAAATGCTAGATGACAGAAAGCCAGAGCAGCCATGCAACAGAAAGTGTAAATGCATACTCTGAAAAAATTGTAGGCATATAGGAACAGAATAAAAAGAAAAAGAACATGAGCCCAAGCTAATTATTTCAGCTTAGCTTTCTCAGACTCTTCAGAAAGATGACATCTGACTTTCTCCTGCACTTGCTGAGTTTCAGTAATTGTAGTCAAGATGTTGCTCTATGTATACCTAGGAAGTAAAAAAATCTTATGAAGCTCCTTGAAATCTGCATCTTTGTGCCTTAGACTACTAATCTACCATCACCAGCCAGTATGTTCAGCTATACACAAGGGTCATTAGGTCAAGGGCACAGAATAATTTCTATGGATTTTATTTGAGACATATAAACCAGAATTCTAGTCTTCCAAGTAGGACTAGGCATTAGCCATTATGATAGCATAAAAATTATTGAGCAAGCTATTTATCAGAGGTTATATAACTGATCCCTAGTGCACCTAATAATTCTGCAGGCATGCACACAGTCCTCTTACCCATGTTTTGACTTGGTGAATAGGATGCTAATTGACAATTGTGCAACAGATAAGCTCTGGGTTCCAGCACATTTACAGTGTACTAAAAAGTGGTTAAGATGGTAATTCTGTCAATTGCAAGATCAGCAGGTTGGCAGTTCAAGACCCAAGTGTTGCATAGGTACCAATTTGATGGGAAGGTAACAGCATTCTTTGTGGCCATGATGGCCACATGACCATGGAATTGTCTTTGACAAAGCTGGCTTCCACAGCTTAGTAATAGAGATGAGGACTGACCCCCATGGTTGGACACGACTTGACAACCTTGTCAAAGGGGAAACCTTTACCTGTTTAAAGGATATAATATTTTGGTCTATATGTCTCAAATTTTCTTGTTCATTCCTCCTGATCACCTGCAGCCTGGATTAGTGCATATTTGAAGAATCTAGAAATGTATTAGTCAATTAATTAATTTGCTTTGTGCCACCTTTTAAGAGTATACTGTTTATACAGTGTACAGAAATTAAAACTAAAAAATCAAAAAATTAAAACAAATATAACATTAAAATAAATTAAACTCACATCAGAAAAAAAAATAAAGTGTGCCCAAGACCTTAAAAAAGCATTAAACATATTTTTAAAAAAATATTGAGAAGTCTCTGAAAATAATAATTTTAAAAAGGCCATATGTGATCATAATCCATGAAAACATCTGGATCTGACACTTGCCAGCAGGAGTATGGAGATTGTACCAGCTTGAAAATGTTCCTGCTTCAGTATTACCGATAACAAAAATCAGTGGGGTAGAAATTGTTCAGAAAATGAAAAATGAAACCTGCAAATTGATAAAGTTGGCCTGGTGCTTTTAATCATCTGCCTTATGCATTTTATTTGAGTGTTGCATTTTATTTGAGTGTTGCAATCTTCTGGTATTGCTGAAATCTCAGTGAAGCCTCTGACATCCAACTTAACTTAGATGAGTGACAGGCAAGCAAAACTCATCCATACATTTTTGATGGACAATTGGTATGAAATAAAGATACTAGGGTATGTGTAATCTAGTTTATGTTTACCAAATTTACCTGTTGACTATGTGCATTTAACACTGGAACTACATACCAACAAAGGTTAGGATAGCCTCTTCTGTTGTGTCTTCCTTCAACAGCTGAATAATTTTTAAAAGGCTTATTGATCCACTATTGACAACAGGCCTGTTATTAGCTATGTGCTGTACTTTTCTTAAGGATGTATTGTGCTTTTGAGTATTTTAAACTACAGTTTAAAATTAAGTATACTTTAATAGTTTGTTTTGGTTTATTTGAACTCTTTTCTTATTCAGTATTAATGTGAGCCACTTTGAGTCTCATTCTTCAGAGAATGCCTGGATATAAACTCAAATAACAAAAGAAACCTAAGTTATACCCACAACATCATGTACAGTACATTCAACTGACCATATTCCAATGCATTATGTCATCATCCCACAGCTATGTCTTTTAGTATTCTAGACAGGGCAAAACAAGTTAGGTCTACTGAAAAGAATAAATGGATGGAACTCTGTCACTGGAAAAAAATACTCATACTAATTATAGCCAGCATTCTGCATCAGATACTTAAGTAATTTTTTTCAATTAACCTCTCCTGCCTTCCCATCTGGTAGAAATTCCATTCACCATGCTTGGATTGCAGGTAGAATGGAACTTATTTTCTCATGAAGCTGTTGCCCAGTATAGTGTGTGTGTGTGTGTGTCAGGGGGATGGAATTATGATTGTGGAAATAGTATCACAATCATGAATAAGCAGCTATCATGAATATGAAACAGCTATTGATTAGTAAATGTTGGTAACTGTTTTCACAATCACTACTAAGTCATTATTGTAATGATTGCAACTTCCCCCAACCTATCATACCAGCTATTAGCTGCATGGAGAGAAGGAAGTCATCTCTGCTCACCATTGGAGCATGGGTGAATGACATTTCTGTCATGTGCAGGGGGAGAGGTGGCATCAGGAAAGAAGAGATTTAACTAAGTTGCTGACATAAAATATTGGCCAACAATAATAACCCTATATCAAAAATGGCTGTATTCAAAGCAGCAACAGCAGTGAGACAACACTTCAGATGCCCAGAAAATACTTGAGCTGATCTTAATGTGTTCATTGCCCAATGTTAGTAGTAGAGTTTTCATTGTACTCTATCCATTTCAATTCCTTCTGACAATATTGTTTGCAGGCTTTCCATGCCTAATGATGTATAGCTCAGAAAAGAACTTCATGCAGCTAGTGAAATGTAGTGTAGTGTATAAAACCTTGGGCCTTTGCAGACAGCTAGAAATAGTGCAAATTGAGTCCACTTTAACTGCCCTGGCTCAGTGCTAGGGAATCATGGGATTGTATTTTTTTCTGAGACATTGAGCCTTCTCTGTCAGAGAGCTCTGGTGCCACAATAAAAGTTCCCATGATTCCCTAGCACTGAGTCAGGGCAGTTAAAGTGGACTCAATTTGGACTATTTCTGGCAGTCTGCAAAGGCTCCTTGTTAGCCTTTAAGGCACTCAGAAAGGGAAAGATGTATTTGTAAATTCCTCCCCCCCCCTTTTTTTATTTTTCCAGATTTAAGCTCATTAAAATTGTGTGTGTTCTATTTATATCCAATATTGCCTAATATGTACATTTTTTCAAGTAGCTTCCCTAAAGTATGTTTGATATTTTCAAAACATGTTAATTCTTTGTAAACATTTTCTTAGTGCATGCTTTCTCACATACTGTATTTGATTAGCAATTTTGAGAAGTGTGATTTTTAAATCACCTAATTTTCAGCTTTCTTATTAGTTAAAGGTGCAATATTAAGTAAATTCAAATTAAAATTCAAAAATATTTAATTTCTCCTCTTTCTCTAAAAACAAGACTTTTGGTTATTTTTGTTGCAACAGACTGCTACCTGTGTGAAGATATTATACTATATTACTGATATGAAGACATTAATTTAATAAGGATGAACTGGAGTACCTTAACTGCAACACAATTTTTTGAGTGAAACATAAAGCATGTTGGGGTAAGGAAAGCTGGCATGAGTTAGCAGCTAAGAGTATAAACTGTGAAATCTCCAGTAATACTCTTATCCGCCCAGTGAGTTCACTATACTGTATAGGGTCAGGTAACCCCAGTGGCAACTGATGACTCATTTCCAGTGGATAGAATTAAATACTCTGGATATCTCCATTACAATTCATACTAAAACATGGATGCCATCCACCCAACCACTGACATAGAAAATACTGCTGAGCAAGTTAAACACCAAACTAATTAATTTAGCTTTTTGAAATGTGCTACGTTGTTGCTAATGGTGATGGTGGTGCTGTTGTTGTTGTCATCTTTACTTAAACTCTGCCTTTCCCAAAATTAGTACTTGAAGTATAGTACAAATTAAGAACAATGCAGAATAGTTAGAAGATCAGCATTTAAATAGAATGAGCATCTAGTAACACTACAAAACAAAACTAGAATCAAAATGTTTGAAAAGTAGTTTTAAAAAACTCGCACAATTAAAACAGTACACCACATTCATATATTAAATAGAATATTATCCTTATTAAATAGAATATTATCCTAAATATCTTTTTAGATGTGTTTGTCAAAGACTGTGTATTTAAATGTATAGAACCCCCCACAACCCCAAGCATTAAATTTCAGCAGCACAACAGGTAAGAAGTTACAAATAATTTCTGGTTATAACTGAAAGCAATTACATTGAAGTTTAAGCATATTGAATTCAGTGGGAGTTCTTCCAATTAACTAACTGGGGAGCTGTGGAGCAGAGTTAGTGGAATCTAACTAACATATTTGTCCAAGAGACAATTAAATTACATCAACCACAGCTTTCATAATCACACTCATCCCATCAAAAGGAAGTTGAGACTTCAAACGCTTGCTTCTGAATTTTTGAAATAATGTCATTGTGTAGAAACATCTCTGTTTTCATTAGTTTTCCTAAGTAATAAAACTCTTCTTATCAGTTGCCAGGAGGCTAGAAATGTACATTCTGAGCTTGGGTAGATAATATAGTCTTTTCTTTATTCTTCAGAATTCTGTCATATTCTTTGTTTCTGTTGTTGTGATCAAAAGCAGCTTTATCTTCCTGAACTGTGGCTGCAGCTGCAATTTTTTTTTTACCAAGGACTCAGAACTTAGTCTTTTTCCTTAGTCCATTATCTCTTCTCCAGGTATAATACCTTTCCAAAAATTCAAATCCAGAATCTACTACTTAATTCAGTATCATTTGTTTTGCCATATAAATAATAATAATAATAAAAAAATTGTTTCCCTCTGCATAATACCTCATAGAATCATAGAGTTGGAAGAGACCACAAGGGCCATCCAGTCCAATACCCTGCCATGCAGGAACTCAAAATCAAAGCATCCCTGACAGATGGACATCCAGCCTCTGCTTAAAGACCTCCAAAGAAGGAGACTCCACCACATTCCGAGGGAGTGTGTTCCATGGTCGAACAGCTCTCACTGTCAGGAAGTTCCTCCTAATGTTGAGGTGGAATCTCTTTTCCTGTAGCTTGCATCCATTGTTCTGAGTCCTATTATCTGAAGCAGCAGAAAACAAGGTAGCACCCTCCTCAATATGACATCCTTTCAAATATTTAAAGAGGATTATCATATCCCCTCTTAATTGTCTATTTTCCAGGCTAACTATACCCAGTTCCCTAAGTCATTCCTCATATGGCATGGTTTCCAGGGCATGTTACCTAAGGGTGCTGCAATCATTTGTGGGAGAAACATTGGGGAAAATACAACTGCAGGAATGTAGTATATAACCTTAACCCAAAAGAATCAATATAGACTATGATTGTCATGTAAGCAGTTAAAAGCAAACACATAGAACCTCAAAGGTCATATATTATGTGAATAATTTTTAATAGATGTTAGGAACTTTATTGTTCTTAGTAGTCATGCAATAAAACCCCTGTTGCTGGCCATCAAGATAGGTCTGCATATAACTTTATTAGCATAGTAAATGGAAAGAGTAGCCATCAGATGCCATTTCAGTTTTTACAGACTAGCCTTCACTAACCTGGTGCACACTAAACTCCATTTCCATGACTATTGGCCCTTTTTGCTGATCTGATGTGGATTAAGTTTAAAAACATCAAAATGGGTTGTAGAATTTTGCGATAAATGTCCTACCAAACATTTATTTGTCACCTTTGTTGATTTAGCAGCTGCCTTTAACTCTATTGATAGAAACCTGTTGTGACATAAATTGGCTAACACTAATTTAGACACTTGCCTGTTGTTTTTAATTAAAGAACTTTATTCCAATACAACTGCAACAATAAGAGTTTGTATTTCTGGATCATTAATAGCTCCCATTCACATAAATAAAGGAGTGAAACAAAGCTATCTATTGGCACCTTTACTCTTCAATTTATACCTTAATGACATAATTCCAGCTTTGTCAGGCCCACCCTCAGTTGGATCAAAGAAGATTTCTATCTTGTTATATGCTGATGATATGGTTCTAATATCACTTACTCATGTAGGTCTAAGAAGGCAGCTTTCTGCTCTAAAGAAAAGCTGAACATTAATTACACTAAAACAAAGGTGATGGTGTTTGGAAATAGCCATTCTCATTTCCAATGGTCTATTAATGTTCATCAAATTGAACAATGCAAATACCTTGGCATACATTTCACAGAAAATTTATCCTGGAAGCCCCATATAGAAGCTACCAAAGCAATAGCCCTGAGATCTATTGGAGCAATCCTCAGATTTTATAACACTGCAGGGGTCACCTGGTTGTTCCAGCTCTGAAAATATTTCAGAATAAAGTCATTGCCCATTTTCTCTGTGGTGCTGCTGTAAGGGGATGGAATGACTCCCATATGTCTAAATTGGAGTCTCACCTGGACCACTTTTCTTAAGTAACTGCTAAGACTTCCTCCCCATACTCCAGCAGCTTTGGTCTGAGCAGAGGTTGGGTTTCCATCCATCAGATTTGTTTTATTTTATTATTGGAGACTAATAAAAGATTCCTCAGTTAGAGTTTTCCCCAAGTTATGCTTTAAACAGCTATTCATTGTAAAGTATGGAATTCAAGATATCACAAATTGCTTGATTTGTATCCTATTCCATCTGGCAATTTTCCGGTCTTGAATTCTAAAGGGAAGCTTCAGGAATGCATTTTTCACCATGGCACTCAATTGGACAGACAGGCTATTAGTAATTCTAATTTTTTCAAATGGTACAGATTCTATAAACTTGGCCATCAAAAAGCTATTTATTTGATAAAGCTCACCTTTCTAAAAACTTAGGCAAGCTTTCACAACCCTTCATCTCCAGAGTATGCCTACAGCTATGATTGATGACAGATATTCACACACCCCTTCTGCCTTCTGCCTATGCATTTGTGGAGCCCCAGAAATTGAGGATTTGCCATACTATTTGTTTTCTTGTTCATTATATTCTGAACTGAGAACCAAATTTCTGGAATGTATTCTGCCTCATTTGGAATCTAATATTGTTTCAGAAAAGATTTTTTTTAATCTCCTGGCTGATACTGACTCCATGGTAACCAATAAGGTTTCTGTTTTTTGCCCTGGCAGCAATGAAGAGTCAGGCTAGATATATTGCCAATATTGCTGTTGATTGATCTGGGGATGGCCTCATTTAATTATAGTTTTATTGTTTATATTTCAACCAAATTGAATTTTAAATCTTTTACATACAAGATTATTATATAAGTTATTTTATGTTGTACTTTTATTATGCTGTCTCTACATATTGTATTGTATTTTAATACTTTGCATGCAAATGGTCTTGTGTCTAAGCATTAGTAAATTATTGATTCACCTATAGCTTCCAAATGAGGATGTAGGCAGCCTTGGATAAAACTGAAATCTGAATTTAATTCAGACTCAAATATATTTCAAAACTACTCAGTGTTGCTATCTCCTGCCCCAGTCCCTGCTCCCTCATATTTTCCATAATATTTTATAAGTAACATGGTTTTTACAGGTGAAACTCATTACTTGTAAGTTCAGTATTCTGATTCACGGTTATGTAACTTTATGCAATTCAATTAGTGCCATATGTTTTCCTTTGGAGCCAAATATGCATGCTTTATAGATAGTCAAAGATGTTAAATTAAATAGTTTCTGACAGGATAAATCAAACAATATTTTTGAATGAATCACTGTTCATTCTAGATGCTAGAATGCATATCTTAGCTTCTTTAGAAAGTACAAAGAACTTGCATCAAAAGTAGAAATTTACATTAGACTACCTTTAGTACTCTAAACCTTTAGTAAACTTGAACTTTTATTAATGTTTTTAACTACAGAAACTCCTGTTTGTCATGTTGTGCTTAAAATGTGAACAATTTCATTACAGGAAGAACCGAATTGCTGGCTCATTTGCCTGAGTGATGAAAAATATTCAAAAGATTTCTACCATGTTCAACAAAGACTTATAACTGCTCTGTGGCAGTAGATTACAAATGATGGAAGCCTTCAGAACTCTCATCTATTTTTTCTTCATCTTGTAGGAGACCTGCAAAGCAATTTTCCCTGGATGTTAAAAATAAAATGGTAACATTTCAATTAAATCCAAATGTAATAGGCTCTAAGAGATTATAAGCAAGTTTTATCTACCTGCATTTGGCCTTTCTTTCATTTGAAAGCTAGTCCCCCTCTCCCCCTGAAAGATTACAGGATGAGCTAACCTACACATTTTTCATAGATTAAGGAGAGTAAAATATGTTTGATTCATAAACTGCAAGTTATGAATTCTGAATGTGGTCATTTGTCAGGACTCAAAGAAGTCTTGGGAGCATTGAGGGGATAAAAGAATAAACCCTGAAGGAAACAGTGAGCAGTAATGGAAACCTTATGAGCTGATGCCCCTTGAAGAAGAGCAATACATGCTAACTATCCTAGATGACAACCTACCCAAATATGTGGAGAAACCATAGCATCTATTGCCTGCTATCTGCTTCGTGCTCCAATTCAAGACCCATTCGTATCATCCCTTGGACTCTAGAAGCAGATCAAGTTATAAATGAGACTGAAAGCCCACAGAACCAATAATGAACTGGTTGGCTGGCTCTTTGAAGGATCCCCTTCACCTAGAAGTAGGTGAAGCCAACAGTTTCCTTGGATTAGACATCCACTGAGAACTAGGAAGTAGATGAGCAACCAGCTGCTAAAGGAGCCCTTAAATTTCTGGTATTCTCAATGAGTTGTAAACCTTATTGGAGTAAATCTAGTTCTAGTTCTTGTTGGTGCTGGGAATGGAATGGTTATTCAACAATTTCCTGGTAGGGATGGAAGTTTGGAGTTCCCAGATTCTCAAGTGCCTTGTGAGAGCCGTTTTTTGTTGTTCTTGGCACAACAAACCTGCACATTTTGTGAACTGCATAGTTTGGACAACTGCACAGCTAACCAAGGGGGGGGGGGGAGGCTTACATATGTGCACCATATGTACACTTGCGAAAACTGCAAAAAATAATAATTTTAAAAGTGTATGCATGGAGAAATATATATATTAAAGTGTTGTTTTTCTTTATGTGTTCTTTGTCTTTTTTTTCCTATGAACATTGTACTGTTTCTTGCAATTTCAGGGCTATAGTTCCTGTTCCTGTTTTAAATTTGTGCAATATTTAAAGCTGCACCTCATTCTGTTTTCTGTTTTTTGTTTTTTCTCTCTGTCTTTTTGCAAAGTTCCATGCTTTTCATGGGAGAACTGAGACATTTTCCAGAAAAATGCTTTGGTCTTTGTGAAGTTCCTCAGCTTTCTTCAGTTTCCTGTCATTGCAGGAAAAAATTATTGAGCATCTTAACACATCAATAAGAAAAAATACTCCCCCTCCCAACATCACTCAAGAATGGGAAAATCTAGAATTACCATCCCTAGTCAAGTATTAATAGCTATTTTTTAAAAATTAAAAACCAGGCATGTTGAATGCAGTGTTAGTTTTCTTCACATTTTTTCACATACTTGTTTCATAATGAGTTATGAGAATTTCTGGCAGTTGTTGTTGGTCTTTCTGTATGGATATGCATGCAAATTTTGGTGCTAAGTTTGTCTAATATCCAGACTTTTAAACAACGGGCCTTTGCAGACTTCCAGAAATAGTGCACATTAAATTGAGGCACTGCCCTGGCTCAGTGCTAGGGAATCATGGGAACTGTAGCTTATTGTGGCACCAGAGCTCTCTGACAGAGAAGGCTCAATGTCTCAGAAAAAAATGCATTTCCCATGACTCCCTAGCACTGGGCCAGGGCAGTGCCTCAATTTAATGTGCACTATTTCGGCAGTCTGCAAAGGCCCAACATTTCCTTAACACAGGGGTAGGCAACCTTTCCCCTTTAAGGGCCGAGGGACTTCAGCTCCCAGAATCCCAGGAGCTATTGGCCAACATGGGACTATTGGCCAACGTGGCTGAGGTTTCTGGGAGCTGAAGTCCCTCGGCCCTTAAAGGGAAAAGGTTGCCTACCCCTGCCTTAACATCTCTTAACATTTTGGATGTCTGTCCACCAATGAATAAATTGTGTTTGTGCACATTTTTCAAAGGCCTTGTCTGCACAGGCCAAATGGCATATCTCCCCTCCATTCTGGCATTGTCCTGTTTGAACAACAAATGGCCCAAACTCTGGTTTTGATATGAGCGGTCTGGATGACATATGGCATGTTCCACACTGGAACTGGTATCGAACAATGTTAAAACAAATTTTTAAACGTTACCTGCTGCTCATGATCTTCTGGGAAGATCCAGAGCCCTCTGTTCTTTCTCTGTGGTGGCTGTCTGCACATCTCCATCGGTTACTTGTCTTGAAGTAAGAATGCCTAATGTTGCTCTCATCAATAGACACCTCATTCTGACCTCAGAAGTGAGTGATCTGTGGCAGTGGCAGATGCACTGGGTGGTCCAGTGGCCCATGCTGACAGTTGACATGGCATGGGAATGGAGGGCCAATAACGGAGGTACGTTAGGGCAACTTCAGGGCCAAGATACTCTGGGATGTCACTAAAAGTATCGTGGCCAGTGCAGACAATGCCAAAAATGCACATTTTGAATTCAGCATATTTATTTGTTTATAATTCAAGATAGGAAGAAAATGAAAGAAAATAGGTTTGTGGTTTCTTTCCAATAATGAAAAAACAATGATATGCACACACTTTTGTTAATACTCTTGCAGATTAAAACATTATCATTATTAAAAAATAGTTAATGGAAATTTCTATTCCAACCCTACTACAAAACAATGCTGCATTGTCAAGGCATCTGGACATGCAGTTTTTGTGTCTACAGAATTTTACAGTTTGTTATTGCTTGTGAAGCCTCTGACTTAAAATTTCTATGTTTGTAAACTGAATATTGTGTTTGGTATTTTTGAAAGTATAATGGTGAGACTGTTCATGAGCTGAATTTCACAGGTGTGTGAATTTTAAATGTATAAGGATCCTTGAATTTGACCCACCAAACATTAATAGTTTCATAACTTAAACTGTGCAACTGATTATGAATTAATTTCTATTTTCTGCACCAGCCAGAGTGCCTGGCTGGCTTAACTATGCTGCCAAACCCTGTTGATTTTCTTTTGGCATTATCAGAAACATTTCAACTTCTGCAATAAACTGGGATTATTGCTGCTGGTTCTATCTACTGTGTTTCCAAAGACTATAGGGCCTCTACAGATGGGTGGCTGTGGGCCACCCCGAGAAGCCGCAGATTGGAACCAAGGCTGCCCCACGCCTCAGCCCCGATCCACCTTTATGGTGCCTCTGAAAAGAAGTGCTAAAATAGCACTCCTTTCAGAGGAGCCAAAAGGGGCAGTGGAAGAGGCACTGGGCCCCTCTTCTGCGCTCCTTCCGGCCCAGCGTGTCCAGACTCTGAGCCAGAAGGACATCATCAGACTGCCCACTGTGTGCAATGGTGGGTACTCTGATGATGTCCTCAGGAAGGGGTTGGGGCCCCAGCATCTGGCTGCCCCTCCCCTTCCTGGGCTTGAAGATGGCATAGCTCCATGTAAACAATACTATACAGTAACAATTTAAAATAACACCAGCATTTGCTAGACTTATTGAGTTACCTAGTATTCCCATTTTACATTTTTTAAAAAGAAGCAAGCATGTATGAAAAAAGTCAAAGAAAGGATGGTTTGTGGCATACAATGCATGAAACTGAAAGGAACTCCAGAAGTGTATGAGGTACTTGGTAATATTTGTGTACAAAAATGTATTACGGCACTTTGAGCTCTTGTAGGAAAAAAAACCTGACTTCCACCCAAGACATATATATCAGCAAGCAATGCAATGAATATAAACCTCAGCAAGCAATTTACAAAATATGATAGGTTGGTTTGCATACTGATACATCTCAGGTTAGCTGGGATACTAGCATTATTGTATGTTGTTGCCCATTTAAAAGAATAAAGACCTCAGCTCCTTTCCAAAAGAGCAAGATATCATCTCACTATTTCAAATCTATCCATTCTGAACTCATCATACCTCAGACAGAAAATGCAGAATAGGTATTTCATATCCAGCCAATCCTTTGTTTATTCTAGTCACTCATTCAATTGCTGGCCAGTTCTTCCCTATTCTGTACAATGAACCTGTAGAGCATCTTACACAATAAACATACATAATGTATTGCAACTGGGAAAGAAATACCGTTATGTTCAATAGGGCTTTCACCCAGGTAAATATGCCTTTGGATTACATTGTAAATTACTCATTTTTTTGGTGCTGCTTTCTTAACCATTTGAAAATACATTGCTATGTTGAAACCATGACTTACTTACAACTACAATATGCAATTTCCATTCCTGGAAATGAAAATCACACAGATATATGCTGTATCCCTAGGATAAGGGCTTCCAGTACAGCTGAAACCAATGCATATGATCAGGCTACCTAAAAAGTAGTTCCAAGAAAGTCAGTGAAGCTTCAGGCACATACAGATACAAAAAAGGAGCTTTTTGCATTAACAAAAGCTCCAAGCTCACATCTAACTCTTGTGATTACATTGGTATTTGCTTTGACCTTATTCTGAATACAGAAGTCAGGGAAGTGGAAATATAGTTTTCAGTATGTGATTATGCAATGGGTAACCTGGAATCTTTTCTCTAAGAATTGACCTAAATGCCTTACCGTATTTTCTTTTAACTCTAATCCATTAATTTGGTAATGTGCTGAATGCCTATTTAATATGAATTATGCATATGCATGCCAGCTATAAAAGAGAGCATTCATAGAGGTTAATTGTTTAAGAGCAGATGCAATGGGGAAATTACAGCAGTCCAGCAATACCTGACACCCACTGTTAAAAGTTAAAATGTAACTCACCAGGCATAATTCTGCAGCTTATTTTAATGCAAAAAGGTAAGGTGTTCTATAGAAAGATTACTTCTTGGGCAGGAATGATTGCTAGGAAACTTTTCACAATTAAATAGATCAGAACTCTGAGCTGAGAGCTTGTCAGGAATATGAATGAGAAAAAGTTTGGCATAAAGTTCACTGAGGAGGTTGTATTCCATGAAGATGATTTTTGTAATGCCATGCATTTTGAGCCTTGGGTCTCAGCAGGGAGCTATATTAAATAATGGCAAAGAAAATTGGAGAATTATTAAATCAGTTTGTGAGAGCACCACCTTAAACTCTGAGGCAGCTCTTAGCAATGCTTGAGTTAGGCTGTAGTACATTTGATAGCTTTCTTCTACACATAAACTGATGGTGTAGAGACATATCTCTAGAGTGTAGAAAGATATCATACATGTCTATTCCCTGGCTGCCAGACAATAGTCAGTGGGACTTGGCATGCTCCCCCCCTCCGGCATGACAGAGGAGTTGGGGGTAGGATGGCTAGTTTGCTGCCTTCCCCAGAGAAGAGACAAACTTTTAAATCATGCCATGACAGTTATACCATGGCAGGAGGCTGCTGGGGGCATGGCCAGAGTTGACTTAATGCCTGCCGGTCCCACTCAAAGCCTCAGTCTGACTGGAGCAATCAATCCACTCTCCCACCATTGATGTAGTATGAAGTTTTCTTGGTTGATTAGGGGGCCAGGTAGATTTTTTTCCCCTTTTCCATGGGCTTTTTTGCCTACTCCATACTGTCCCCAGTTGGAAATAGGGAAACTGGCTTGGGTAATGTCTAAGTAGGTCACCATTTGGCAAGATTTATAGTTCGGCGAGCACCTTGGCCACCGATTGGGTAGTAGGGATGTCTCTAGAACCACCTCTTTAGGTCTTGTGACCTGAGAGGTGGCAGAAAGAGATTGCCCTTGGGGCTGGCCTGAAAGATAAATGGACTCTTTAATCCTTGAGGATTGGGAGAGGGACTTTTTGGTTGGACTTCCTGATGTGGACCAGTCAGTAAGTAACTCAGCTTTTGGATTATCATTGAGGACTGACACGTGATCACCCAGGGGAAGCTGAAGAGGTGGCCTGGGGAACAGACCCCCAACTGCAGCTGCTCCCACACTAGTTTGTTCTCCCATATTAATTGCAGTTCTTTTAAGAAATTAATTAATAGATCAATAAATAAATGGGCCAGTTTTTAACCCATCTGTCTTGTGTCTTGTCTCGTTATTTCCAGGGCTGGTCAGCAAAAGACTTATAGGTCTTTTTTGAGTTTACATCTGAGTTCATATTTCACATCTGAATTTACATCACTGAGCATGTGAATTCAGCACCATGGCAAAACTTACCAACACTGGACCTTCCAAATGGTGAAAAGAAGAAACATTCTGCATGCAGAGGAGGGGTTTTGTCTAACCCTGGGGTTATTATATGCCTGAAATGTATCTCTTTTTTTAAAAAAAGTAAATACCTAAATGATAATGTAAATTATTATTATTATTATTATTATTATTATTATTATTAAATAAATAAATAAATAAATAAATATTATTTAGTTATTTATTTCCTGCCTCTCCTCAAGGCTCAAGGCGGGGTACAACATGTTAAAATACAAAACACAATTTAAAATGCATAAATCCACAGTTAAAATATAACACTATAAAATCATTAACTCATAAGAGTTCATAAACAAAATAAAAAGTCATGATTTAAAATTGACTGAGTAGGCCTGCCAGAATAGATATGTCTTCAATGCTGTTTTAAATGCAGTCAGCATTTTCAGTTGTCATATCTCCTTCAGGTGATTGCACAATCTGGGGGCAACAGATGAAAAAGTCCTCTGGGAAAACATTGCCAGTCTAGTCCTGGTCAGTTGGAACAAACATTTCCTAGAGGACCTGAGTGTACAGAACAAATGGTACAGGAAAAGGTGATCCTGTAGGTAATCTAGACCCAAAACATAAAGGCCTTTAATAGTAATAACCAACACTTTGTACTTTGCCCAGAAACTAAATGGCAAAATTTAAATAGCTTACTGCTGCCCCAGAGATCTGAGGATCATATTTGGATATTTTTAGAGACATTTTTTTCTGTCATGGAAGTGTTTAGGATTTTGAAAAATTGGTCAGTGTGGCAGGCTGATGAAGAAGAATAATGGACCCCAAGTTGTAGAACCTGGGATGTAGAAACAAGTGTCACAAAGTAAGGTGAGGCCCAATCTACAGCACTATATGATAGCATAAGGATGATGTATCACTAAAAAAGAATACAATTATCTATCTACTTTCACCTTCTCCCATCACTATAATAGATGTTTAACTAGTCTTGCTTAAATGCTTTAAGTACAAGCTCCTTTTAAAAGCAAGTGCATTATAATCTCTCTTGACAGGCCTTGCAAACATAATAGGAACAAAGATGATGAAAATAACTTCTTCAGTTAGGATATATGGTAACTTAATGATGTCTAATGCATGCATAAATGGCCTGAAGAAGTTGGTGTATGTACAAGTGAGTACTGAAATGCATTAATTGTACATGCACTACATACGTGTGAGTGGTGGTGTAGCCCAAACAATAGTCATTGAATAAGGTATAGGAAGTAGAGGTGGCTGTAATCAGTGGTTCATTCCATGTGTTCACAGTGTACAGATGGAGACATAAAATTGCTGCACCTGCTACATGCATCAAAGATTTGAAATGTTATTTTTGGACTAAGGTGCCTAGAACCCTCAGCCAGCATGGTCATACAAATAGCCCTAAACTATTCTTCCAAGCTCTGATATTATGTACCAGATCTATAAGATCTATCAGATCTATCACTAAATATGTTTGATCCTATTCTAATCCTTGTATGTTCAGTAACTGTCGGAAAAACTCTAATGCTTATGCAAACTTAGGGACACTGTTCTCTTATGTTGCGCTAAGCTCAAGTTAAACCTTGAATGTAGACTGAGTGCTGGGATTGTAGGATCACTAACCCATTTTAACAGTTGGATAGCTACTTTCTTTTTGACCACTACACTAAGCATATGTCCCAGCTTTCCAAGAGACAGGGGATATGTAGTAAAGACACTATGCCAGTTCTCTTTTAATGAGAATGACAGGAGTAATGGTTTCTGGTAACTTACCAAATATCTTTTACTAATGACTTAGTATTCATGTCATGTCAGAACCTTGCAGTACTGAACCTTCCAGTGTTCAAAATTTATTGAAGTTTACACTTTTAAAAACCTTCTCTCAACTCCAAAATTAAATTAAAGACAGTCATCTGTTATTAGAATGCTATACATGAATACTAATGGCATCAAATGTACAACACTTGGGGGGAAATTTCCAATATAGTAGGTGATTATGTTGGCATTAGTTGCTGGCAAATGAAAATTTAATATAATGTGAACAGCAAGATGCAAGGATATTGTGGTGAATTATTTTAAAAAATTGGCACATGGCTAGAATGTTTCACTATTTTAATACATTCTCTTATGTCAAATACCATAATTAAAAACTGCACAGAAGTGAGGTCACACTGAATCCAAGATGGTCTAACTTTAGATATTTTGATTTTTGTCTTATTTGAATAGATTAAAAGCTCAAATGAAGATTCAGAAATTTATAGTTTTAACATGTAATCATTTGTCTATCCCTTAAAGCAGGAAGAGGAATATTGTTCAAAATTACGCATTGTCATATTCATGTCATGATGTCCTTGAACATATGACTGAATCATCTGCCTTTTGGGGGGAATCTAACTGCTAACCTATATGGTCAACCTGTGGCACAGTTAACTGGAGACTGTGATACTCCTGGTTGGGAGTGTGAGGGCCATAGCACAACTTCTTAATGTTTGGATGCCTTAGGCACATGAAGCTCTTGGAGTTGTAGTCTCAATTTTGTCAACAAGTTTCCAACATAAGTTGGCAGCATATTTGCCAATGTGGTTGGATGTCATAAATTCTTGACAAAACATCTTATAATTAACTCCAGTGATAAAGATTCCATTGCAATCTTTACAATAACATTATGTTCATCCAAAATGAAACTAAAGGAATAATATGGGAACCAGACTTGATTGCTTCTGATGGAAGGCCCACAATAAATGTATCTGAAATAGACATTCAGATTTGGTAAAATGTTGCTGCCTCACATGCATATTACTACACAATAACTATAACACAGAGTAGATGAGAACAAAATGAAATCTTTATGTGTTGGAATTGCGCAGATCACTGATGTCATAGCATACTTCAGCTGAACCTATTTTTTTTAAATTTTATTTAACTAACTGCTGCTTATCCACAATATTTTTGCTTATTGTTAGGCAGATTTTACCCAGGTAGTAACTGTATTTCTAATCATTACTTTTATAAGACTTTTCACTTGCCTTTTTATTACATGTTTACCCTTATTTAATTTACTCACCTATTATTTCTAATTTGGTTATCATCTTGAATTATGATTCTATCATTGAAAACAGTAGAGGTCCTAGTATTGTACCAGCCACAACAATTTGAAATCTATTTTCTATTCAATCCTAAAGGTTTTCCCAAATGGGTAATGCTTTTATTCTGCAATTCAGTGAGAGAATGCATCCAGAGTACTCTCTTGTCTAGTATTTTTGGATGAATTCAAGTTGTTGAGGCTTGAAGATATGGATATCCATGGAGGAGTTTGCCCCATTACCTGTTTGTTTACCCCTTCTGTTCTTTAGGAACAGCCATGTTGAACATAAAAAGAAAAATATCAAAATCCAAAATCCATCTTGCAATGATACCATTTTTGCTTGATGCAAAGCCAGTGGAGTTCGGTTTTGTTTGTCTGTTTTTTTAAAGCACCTTTTGTTTTCCACTTCAGCCTGACAGGAAGCCAAACATTGATGCTGATTAAGGTTTCCTTATTACCAGGATACCAGTTATAAGGCTACCCCAGACTAATTGAACAGGTGACAAAAGGGAAAATGAGGTTTACGATAAGAAACTGCCATGCACTGTAATGTACATATTAGTAAAACTACATCACTAGATGAATAAATAAACTCTAATTACTCAAATATTCCAGTGAGGGCTGAACTGGCAAATACTGAGGCAGACTAGATACATCAAGTACAATTAGTATATATTTAGATGTGGTGCTTAGTCAAGTAGTAAAATACATCTGTTTGTTACAGCACATGCTTTTCTTCACCCTTTATATTTTAAATTTAAAATGTTTTGTTTTGTGCTTGACCATGTGATTAAAAAAAGCTTACTTTGCAGGTGTAATTGATAAGGCATATAGGCCTGAATATGTGGGGAAATCTGGTAGGAAAGCAAAATGTGATTAAATGACTATAGCTTGGTCACATTTGGAAGGATGTATAAAAAATGGTATTGCAGAGATGAATTTTAAGAGGGATGGAAGGAGGGGAGGAGTGACACCTTCCAATAGCTGGTCTGTCTGGGAGGGAAATTATTGATATAGGCGCCAGCTATGGTGAGTCAATTGGAGTAGCATGGGCCAATGGGAGATATAGAATTAACAGGGTGGGAATGAAATGCAAGGGAAGACAAGATTGATAATTTAAATCTATCCCATCTCCCTCTTATCCTGTTAGCCCAAAAGAACCGAGGGTCACCCCAACTATACCACAGACCCTTACCTTGTTCCTTTGCAATGCAAGATTGGTGAGGAACAAATCCCATATAATCTATGATTGTTAGAAGAGAAGAACGCTGACCTGGCTTGCTTTACAGAAACCTGGATAGGAGAGGATAGCAGTGTGACCTGGGTTAATGCTCTCCCAGCCGCATATACTGTCAAGGAGCAGGTTAGGGAAAGTGGACGAGGGGGGGGGG
>CM034708.1:32173682-32187725 GCA_020142125.1 Phrynosoma platyrhinos
TGCTTAACAGACACTCTGGCTGAGCTGACACAGCTGGTCTTGGAGCTGCTGCTGCAGTCTCCCAGGCTTCTTGTTCTGGGGGACCTTAACATCCCCTTCAAGTCTTGCTCATTAGATCTAAAAGGTGCAGCTCAGGAATTCATGACTTCCATGACAGCCATGGGCCTGTCCCAACTAGTCTTGGGTCCAAAACATTATGCTGATAATACACTTGATGGGGTCTTTAGTATGGATCAGGAATAACCATGGGCTGAGGTAATCCAGACTTCTCCCTGTCATGAATCATTTCCTGGTCAAGGTGGGACTGAAGGCTACTACCTATATTCCTCTTGGGGGTGGAGGACCCATTAAAATGGTCCACCCTCGAAGGCTGATGGAACCCACAAGGTTCCAGGAAGCCCTGGAGTGCTTTACAGTTGGGAATGACAGTGATTCTGTTGAATCCTTGGTTGATACTTGGAATAATGACCTTACCAGGGCTATAAACATTATCGCTCCCGAGCATCCTTTTCAACCTGCTTCAAATAAAAACCTTGGTACACAGGAAATCTTCACAAAATGAAGCGGGCTGTACAATGACTAGAGCACTGCTGGTGGAAACATCGACGTTCATCTGACAAGAGATGTCACAGGATCATGTTGGATTCTTATTGAGTGGCAATCGATGCAGCAAAGAATTCTTTCTATGCTGCACTTATTGCATTGGCAAAGTCTCATCCAGCAGAACTGTTCAGGGTGGTTAAAGAATTAACTCAATTACCTCCCACCCTGAACCCATTATTGGAACCAACTAAAGCCTGCTGTGACACTAATGACTTTTTTGTAGATAAAATCTCTCAGATAAGGGTCGATCTGGATGTGGGTATTATAACAGAACCAATAAGAGAGATGTCCAGAGAATCTGTGGACTGTGTTAAACTGGATCATTTTGAGTTTGTTGATACCGATGAAGTGGACAAGATTCTCGGAAGTGTAAGGAGGACAACATGCCCTCTTGAACCTTGCCCCTCCCGTCCAGGGAGGGGATGCAGTAAAAATATTATTACAACTTATAATTAATGCATCCCTCAGGGAAGGGGAATTTCCATCTAGTTTGAAACTAGCAGTGGTTAAACCACTCTTGAAATAAAAACCTCCCTTGATCCCCTGGTGAACAATAATTACAGGCCGGTCTCCCTTCTACCATTCTTGGGCAAGGTGATCGAGAGGGCAGTTGCCTTCCAGCTCCAAGCTGTCTTGGGAGAAGCTGATTATCTAGACCCATTTCAAACCAACTTCAGGGCGGGATACGGAATTGAGACTGCCATAGCCGCCTTAGTCGATGATCTCCATCTGGGCATCAACAGGGAAAGTCTGACCCTGTTGGTGATCTTAGACATCTCAGCGTCATTCGACACCATAGACCATGGTATCCTTCTGAGATGCCTGAGGGAGTTAGGTATTGGGGGGCATAAGTCACTGGGTGAGATCATCTGGAGACATGGGGCTCGGTGTTATCAGTATGCTGATGACCCCCAACTCTACTTCTCTATGTCTGACTGTTGCAGTGACTAAGGGTGGCATCGCTCCTCTAGACGCCTGCCTTGAGTCAGTAATGGGCTGGATGAGGGAAAACAAGCTCAAGCTGAATCCAGAGAAAACAGAGGTATTCACGATAGGTACCCCAAGTCTGGGAAGTAAGCTTTGCCAACCAGTCCTGGACGGGGTCACACTTCCCCTAAAGGACACAGTATGCAGTTTGGGAGTACTCCTGGACTCATCTTCACAGCTGTCATCTCAAGTGGATGCAATGGCCAAGAGTGCTTAGTATCAATTTTGGTTGATCTGCCAACTGAGGGCCTAAGCAGACTGTCAGAAATAGTGCTCATTAAATTGAGGCACTGCCCTGGCTTAGTGCTAGGGAATCATGGGAACTGTAATTTATTGTGACACCAGAGCTCTCTGACAGAGAAGGCTCAATGCCTCAGAAAAAAATACAATTCCCATGACTCTCTAGCACTGAGCCAGGGCAGTGCCTCAATTTAATATGCACTATTTCTGGCAGTCTGCTTAGGCCTTGAATCCCTACCTGGATCAAATGGACCTTGAAGCAGTAGTACTTGCCCTGGTAATCTCTCGTTTGGATTTCTGTAATGCGCTCTACATAGGGCTACCTCTGTACCAAATTCGGAAGCTTCAATTGGTTCAAAATGCGGCAGCCAGACTGGTCATCGGAACATCTAGGTCGGATCATATAACACCTGTTTTAAAATCTCTTCATTGGCTGCCATTTAGCTTCCAGGAGTAGTACAAAGTGTTAGTTATTACCTTTAAAGCCCTACAAGGCTTGAGCCCAAGTTACTTGAAGGAATGCCTCTCCCCACATAATTCTCCCCTCACTCTCAAAACATCTGGGAACAACTTATTAGATCATTATAAAATTAGATTGAGTTCTACTTCCCAAAGATCATTCACTACTGTAGCCCCCAAGTCATGGAACAGCTTACCAGAAGAGCTCTATCTTATCACTACTTTAGATGCCTTTAAGAAGGCACTTAAGGCAGACCTCTTCTGGCGGGCCTATTCGTCTGATCTTCCTAGCGAATCTCTATAGTACTACTTTAAAACTGACTTTTTGGGTACTGATGATGACTGGCTCATTTATTTTAGTTTATTCTTGTTTATTTTATTTTATTTATCCTATTTCATTGATTTTATTTATGCTTTGATTGTACTGATTTTACTGATTGTATTTTGTACACTATTGCATATTTTATTGTGTAATCCCACCTACCTCTGTAAGGAGAGGTGAGAAATATAAATAAAAGTTATTATTGTTGTTGTTATTATTATTATTATTATTATTATTATTATTATTATTATTATATGCACTTGGAGTGTAATTCTTTAGTAACTTCATTCCTGGTGAAAACAAAAAGTATTTTTTATCAATCTTCCAGCGGCAAGAAAGCCAAAATGTGCATTTTTTTTGTTTTTGTTTTTATAAAAGACTATTTGCAGTTTGGGAATTGTTCCGGATAAAATTCATGATTTTACATAGAAAACAGTATTTATTTTGCCCAGAAATGTTGTTTTCTTCAGGAAGGGTGCAAAGTTTGGGCAGAATAAATCTTGAACTGCCAAGATTATCATCAGCCCAAGGTTCTCCCTTGTAGGGGTTTTCTAACACTCAAGAAATATTTGATCATTTTTTTGAATATTTTGAATATTCTTTCCATTTCCAATATGTATTCATTTAAAAGGCTTGAGTTTTATACTGATTTTCCCCAGTTTGTGAATCCATATTTGCCATGCATACAATAAATAAAAGGGATCTCTGAAGATACTTAACAATGGAACTGGTTGACAAGTGAAAGATTATTTAAGTTCATATGTAGCTTTTCTGAGTGAGCAAACTTCATACAGGTTTGACCCCCAAAATACATGCACCCCTGATGATAGCAATAAGGCAATGACGAACTCAGCTTCTCTGTCAGTTTACAATATCAATGACAATTCTAGCTTCCTCTTCTTTTTCCAGATGATCATCAAATGGAACTCCCAAACTGACTTTTATTGATTGACAAAAGAGCTGATTTCCCCAAGGTTGCTTTGCATAGCTTTATATCATACCCATGGCAGACAGATTTACTCTGTATAATGTATATTCTTCAGCTTCCTGTCTCTTGGGACTGGAAGACAAAACAATTGCTCTTTAAAAACCTGGCTTTTCCCTATGGTATAAAGAAGTTTCATCTTTTCTACTTACTAATCCTGGTCAGGAGGAAAATTCACAATGCTGGGAAAGATTATTCCAATACTATAAGAGTTTGCAAGATTTTTTTTCGAAATAAAGGCACAGATTCTTGAAGCACCATAATCAGTTTCATGATTGTGGGGGCCTTTAAATGGCCCTCTAAGCAACTAAGATTTCATAGAGGTGGGCACCTTAGTTTCCACTTTCCTATCTATCTTCCCTACTGACAGCCACTTGCACTATTTGGAGGTGAACTATCCACAGAGAATACAGAAGAGGGAGGGCAAGGAAACAGAAGAGGCACTATGAGTTTGAAGATAGGGTGGTAATTATGATGTGGTGTGATGCTTTTGGCCTGAATCCCAAAATTGATAATGTTGGGTTGTATAAGCTGATATACTGACTTATTCTGAACAACATTAGTGCCCCCTTTTTACTGTATTGTCATACATGCCACAAAACAAATTAAGCTAGTAATTAATTTGTCACCTCACCTTTGCTCAAAATATACATAATGACTTAGAACATGGACTCTGTTCTATGGTGGTTCTTTGTAGTATAGCAATCACTGTTGTGTTTCTCAGTGTTTCTTCAAGTTGACATTAAAAACAAAACAGTTCTTCTGCAATACAATCCTAAATATGATTATTCAGTGTATAAATATGTCAGCTAGGGTTACTTTCAGTCAGATTGATACATCTTTAAGATGTTTCCAGATGGAGATCTCCTCACATGTGTATCAGATTGTCTGAAGGACCGTATCTCCCTAAACAAGCCAGCCCAAGTGATAGGATCAGCAGGAGAAGGCTTTCTCTTAGTCCCACCATCTTTGCAGGTGAGATTGGTGATTCAGGAAAGAGCCTTCACCCTGGCTGCTCCCAGACTGTGGAACTCCTTGCCACGGGAGGACAGGTCAGCCCCCCTCCTTGCTCTCTTTCTTCTGGAAGCTGAATACATTTTTATTTAGGCAGGTGTTTGCTGGGTAATGTGGTGTGCTGTTTTCATGTTTAATGATTTTTATTGTTTTTAACTATGCTATTTTTAATCTATATTTTAATGTCAGTAGTATTTAATTATTTTTAACTTTTGTAATCAATGTTTTATCTCTGTCTTTTTAAAATATATTTTAACCTGCCTTGAATCCCATTGTGGGAGAAAGGCAGGATATAACTCCTGGGAATAAATAAATAAATAATACTCAGAAAGAACTGTGTTGCTTTTCCATCTCTTTCTCCCTAATACATTTTATATGGTAAAGAAAAGAATGGAAAATGTGGCAGAAAAATGAGGGAGGATGGATGGAGAATGGGTACCATGTTAAATCCCTATAAAATTCAGTGACTGAGGCAGGTGTGATGCCTCATTTGTAATTATTCTTAGTTTTTCCTAGCAGTATCATAAGCTGAGGTGGACAGTATAATTAATACATTTATGCTACTTAGAAGTAAACTCATGATAACCTCATTTTCCCAGGTTTTCAACTCTTCTGGCCCTGTAAATGAAGCCGCTATTTTGAAAAGACTATGTTTACTCTCATTCTCTCTATCTCTTTTTTCCCAGTAGCAGTACCTTGCTAACATAAGCACTTCAAGATGAAGTGACCAGAACTACATTAAATTCCTGTTTTTCAACTTTTGGGGCCTTGAATCAGCAAGGATTTTGATGTATGGCTGTTGTGGTGCTGTAGACTTCAATTATTTTTCATTTCACTTTTGATTAATGTTTTTCACGGACCAAAAGATTGAACCATCTCATGCTGAAGTTGACGGCTATTAATAAAAGTTACCAGTGGCTTTTGGTATTATAGAAAGTGAACTCAACTTTTTAGTGGGATGGGGAACTCAATTTTATATAAAATTTATTATGCTCCTAAGGATGTCACAATTACTATATTGAGTATAAGCAGTTACAGATTCACTTTACCATGACTTCAAAGAATGATTTCTGTTTGTTGCCAGATTCTCTGACAGTAGAACATGTCATGGTTCATGACAAAGATGTGATTAGTGGCTTTGAAAGAAATGCCACCCTAATTTAAATTTGTGGCAGGAAGTGTGACACAAAAGTGGAAACCGGAGATATATATATATTCACCCTAACTGCTAAATACTCATTACAGCCCCTACAGAACAGACTTTAGGGACATTCTTACCCTTATTATTTGTAAAACAAATATTATCCTTGGTCAAATGAAAATGGAAGCCCAGTCTTATTAGACTAAGGGCCTCGGCAGACGGATAATTGGGCCGTCTCCGAGGCCCGGAAGAGGAGGAGCCGCCGCACGTTCGGCGGCCCTTCCTCTTCCTGAGGGCGCACCCGGAAGCGCCGGCCGTCCTCACGGCTGGCGACTGCGGGTTGCCCTCATGCCGCGGCAGCCGAACGCGCCGCGGCGTTTGAGCCCCGGAAAGTGCGGCCGCCGCTTTTAGGGCGCACTTTCCGGAGAATCTAAAAGGATTGCCATTTTGGCGGTCCTTTTAGATTCGCCGCAGGAGCGCCGTGGTCCAGAGGCTGAACTCCGGCGGCACTCCGGACCAGGGCGTCTCCGACTCCCTGGTCTGCATCCCCCCTAAATGTCAGGCAAGCTTTGAACAAATGATGATCTTGAAAATCAGGAAATTTCTATAGCATTGTTGTTGTTGTTGTTGTTGTTGTTGTTGTTGTGTTCCTTCCAATCATTTCTGATGTATGGTGACCCTAAGGCAAACCTATCATTAGGTTTTCTGGGTCTGAGTGTGTGAATCTCCCAAGCTCACCAAGTGGGCTTCCATGGCCAAACAGGGAATCAAACCTAGGTTAGCAGAGTTGTAGTCCAATGTTCAAACCACATTACCAAGTTGGCTTGCAACTGATTTTCTGGATGGATTGATCAGTCTTTTTTTTTTTTTTTCTGTGTATAAATATTGTGTTCATTCTAAGGATGTAAAGACTACTTGGATATTTTATCACTCTTGGTCACAAATTGTGTCTTGGCACATTGAGATGCTTTATCAGAAAAATGGTCATCCACTACAAGATTTTTTATTGCTTTTTTGTAATTTATTTATTTATTCGTTTATTTTAATTTGCACAAAACACAATATTTTGTTCAGATAACAGTATATTTTGCAATGGTTGGTTTTGCACAAGGCACAAAGGGTTTTGCAGCAATGAATTTGTGCGAAGAGAAAATCAGCAAACATATTAAGAAGTACATCTTGTAATGTCACCTAGCTAGGAGAAAAAAATTGAAATCATCTTGATTATGAAATTAGTTGAGATTTATATTTCTAATTTATTCATAAATCTATTCTGTCCCATTTCCACAATATTATTATTATGTATGTGTGTTTTTAAAAGAAAATCTGCTGAAAAAGTCTAAAAGCTCTGGGTTACCTGGGTTAGTCCCTTGATAGGCATGGAGATGTGCAGTTGTTCATATACCCATCCGTGCACTGGCCCAGGACCAGGGACCATTGCATCACTCCTTACCTTTTCAGTGGGTGATCCATCTGAGAAGCCTCACAGTTGCCCTGTTTGATGTGGAAATAGGGTGACTGGCTTCACCCAAATGGCTAGCCGCCCCATTTCTGCATCAGATGGGGCAACTGGTGACTTCTCAGATTGATGAACCACTAGAAAGGTAAGAAGTGTGTGTGGAGGGACAGCCCAGTTTTACCATGGAGTTTCTTAGAAACTGCAGGCTGAATGCTCTTTACTCTAGAGCAGGGGTAGGCAACCTTTCCCCTTTAAGGGCCGAGGGACTTCAGCTCCCAGAATCCCAGGAGCTATTGGCCAACATGGGACTATTGGCCAACATGGCTGAAGCTTCTGGGAGCTGAAGTCCCTCGGCCCTTAAAGGAGAAAGGTTGCCTACGCCTGCTCTAGAGTCAGACCAGATTTTCCAGATCCATGTCTGCACAGTCAGGATTGGGCCTGATCCTGTCATGTGTGTTTTGGCCTGCATCTTCTAAATTAGACAACATGAGGTTAGAGGGAAGTCAGGTCATTTGGCCCATGTGGGCAATCCATTAGATTCATATTTAAATGCATATAAAATGTGCTTAATAATGAAAATATTTTGGCATATTTGCTCTTATTTTACATAGGATAAATAGAAATGCTGTTTTAGCCCCCCCAAAAAAAATACATTGCAAAATTTGCACATGTCCAAGATCCACCCAGCACTAATATTCCCATTAGCAAAAAGTTTTAGTTAATTACTTTCAAATATCTCAAACTGTCCTGGTTCCTAAAACTACTCCTGTTGTTCTGTACCTGAGAGGTGAATCTAACTTGTGATGACCTTATTACAGGGTTTTCTTGGCACGATTTATTTAGAGAAAGTTTGCCATTATTTTTCTGTAAGGCTGAGAGAGGATCATTTTCCTAAAATCACCCAGTGAAGTTCCATGATTGAGGGGGGATTTGAGCAAATTGTGAGCTGAATCTGGCTACATCTGAAGTGAAGAATTAATGCAGTTTATTAACTTGTTTGGCATAGAAAGCTAAATATCTCACAAAACTACAAATCCCAGGATTCCATAGCACTGAGACAGGACAGTTAGCTCCACATTACTCTTTCTGAAGATGAAGGGAATTGCAGTTCAGCACATTTGGAGATCATTGTACTGGGGAAGGGTTTTTTTTTTTTTTTTAGTGATATAAGTAGTGTTGTTTTGTAATAGATGAATTGTGGAAGTTTACATTCAAAATCCTATTTTTTCCCATCAGTGTGGCTGAATTTGTTTTCTGGGTTTTTTTGTTGTTTTTTTTAACAAAGGTAAAAATACAACAGTGAACTTTCAGATATTTTGGTTTGCAGCTTCCAATGGACACATGGAAATAGGATTCTGGGAGATGCAGTACAAAAAAAAAAGAAATAGAAGAATCTGTAACGAGAATCTCAGAATATGGAAGGCTACATGGACCTTTTTCCTATCAAACTGTGGGGATCCACTTGGAGAAAATCAGCACAAGTTACTTTTCATTCTTTTTTCTCTTCTTTTTCTTCTTCTGATGAACTACGGGCCTTTGCAGACTGCTAGAAATAGTGCAAATTGAGTCCACTTTAAGGGTTAGGTTTAGGTTAGGGAATCATGGGAACTGTATTTTATTGTGGCACCAGAGCTCTCTGACAGAGAAGGCTCAATGTCTCAGGGGAAAAAAAAACAATTCTCATGATTCCCTAGCACTAACTCTAATCCTAAAAGTGGACTCAATTTGCACTATTTCTGGCAAACTGCAAAGGCCCTACATCTCCCTGAATCCTCATCCAGCATAGCCACTGAGATGTGGTTGGCTGGGTGACCCTGGGAGTTGTAAGATATTGCAATGGCCTTGGTCCAGATATGACTCAGGATGTAGGAGCCCAAGGGCAGTACTGTATGTTGCTTGGGAGAAAGGTCCTGAAAGCAGTTTTGTTGTTGTTGTTGTTGTTGTTGTTGTAAATTTCATGGCCCTTACTTGCCCTTTTTAGACATTCTCTCAGTCTCAGAGGACAACAATGGCAAATCCCCTCTGACCAAATGGAGGATGAGGCAAGAGGAGGGAGACAAGGGCTTGTTGCCTTTCTATAATGATGGTCCTGGGGAGGGGAAAACTCTGTTTTTTGCATGCATGTAAAGACTGCCTTTCTGTCCTAACAAGTATGTAGGTTAAACTATAAGAGTGCAGTTGACCCATGCTAGGCACATGAGCTTTAAATCTTACAACTCAATTCCTGGAGTTTTTAGAAAGATTTGTGGGAAAATATATAAATATAAAAACGTGCTGTCTCAGCTTCAGACAAAGGCAAAGACCTGACCACATGCTGGTCTTTGAAGTTCTTGTTCTGTCACTTCATTTGCAAATCCTGTAAAATTAAAATTCTCACACCTTGGTTGAGAAGCTGCCAAGTTTCACAGCTCATAAAGGACTTTATTCAAGCATCAAGAAACAAAAGTCATATATGTTTAATGTGCAATGACAAGACATCCTCACATCCCCAGTAGCAAGTTGCTAGTTCAAAATTCTAGGTCTAGGCTTGTTCTGGAGGACTTTCTGGGCCAGAAGCAGCAGTGTTTGAATGCTGCATGATCAATGCACTGACTCTACTTCATTTCTATTAAATAGCATAGATAGGGGCACCCTACAGATACACGGACATAAGTAGTAATCGGAAGACTATTGAAAAATATTTGAAAATGTGTCAACAACATGTTTCTGAATATTGAGATACCCTGATAAGCAGAAGCCTGGATTGACAAGAATCTTTGCAGTTCATGAATTATTCTGTACATGTATATGTGGTTGTTTTGCATAGAAATCAGCATTTCTTTCACAGTAAACTGCATTTTCTACACAAAAATAATGTCTGCACAGAAAATGTGTTTCATGTGCAGAACATACTGCAATTGGTCCTAGAACATTATCTACTCAGGTGCCATCTTTATTCACAGTGTAGGGAACATTATCTGGGCCTTTTTCTGTCAAGTATGAGCAAATGAACTGTGTCAAAAAAACTTACTTTCTTTTTGAGTGACTTTAATCATTTTGTGTCTCAGAAGATGGCCCTTTTTGCATCTAAGGCTGCCAACTTAAGGAAAAATGTGGTTCAAAGAGGGGTGTGTGCCTAATTTGTATAATTTTTTTCTGGTTCTCTGTTAATTTAATATAAGCTGTCATTTTAATTGTTTTAAAGGTAAATTTGTAACAATTTGAAATGATCTGTTGACTAATTCAATAAATCACTAATTCATTCATACTGCAATTGGGGACATTCCATGAAAAATTCAAAATTTACATATAGGGGCTAAGCAGATGGCACAAAGCTCCGTCTTCAGAGCAAGGAAGGGGAGGGGCAGCCACACGCTGGGCACCCCAACCCCTTCCCCAAAACGTTCTCGGAGCAGCCAGCCCTCTGCACAGCCAGCACTCCAAGGATGATCTCCCACTGCAGTGTCCATACATGCTGCAGCGGAAGAGTTGCCAAAGGTGCGCTGGCAGCCTTTTGCGTCACACCTTGTTCGCGGATACCTTGGTCCCGCAGCGCAGCTTCCTGGAGCGGCCCTGTGCTGCCCATCTGCTTCCCCCCATAGTTGATTTTCAAAACCACATTCTCTGTGCAGGAAAAACAGCTATACAACAGCTGTAATTATGTGCAGCAACTTTTCCTACATATTTCAACAGGCATTCCCAGAAATACAATTCTACTCGTAAACATGATGGGCAGGAAGGACATACTTTGAAAAACTAACCAACCAAACAAAGCATATTTGAAGGAAGAATGGAAAGAGTAACTCTTAGTGCTGCTCTTCTACAATTGCTTTACCAAAGCATATGTTGCTTTACTAAAAAGCAAATGCATGGATGGAAGTTAAAGCTTCTTGCTCTCCTTCCAAATATTCATCACTTATAACTCTACACTAAAATTTAACTTAAAGCTTAAAATTGGAATAGAGAATATATGGCACAAATGACAAACCTCCAAAAGACTGATTGTAGGAACTTCTATTTTCTTCTTTTAAACCAGGGATAAGGGATTTGTCACCTTCCAAAAGTTGCTAAACTACAATGTCTTCACCATTTGCTTCTTTGTATAGGGTAAATGTGGTTTTACCACATCTGGAGGGCCATAAGTGCTTGGTCCATGTCCTGACAGCACAGTGTGTGCAAGAACTGCTATAGATTCCATCATCCTTTGTAAATGAAATATTGCACAAGAGCTCATAGGAAAGTGAATACACCTATTTTACTTCCACTCATGATTCTTTGCATCAACCTCAGATTTTAGACTTTACAATATTTTGAGAGCTACATGTAAGTAATAACAAAAAAGTGGATAGGTACTAAAAATCCTTGGAAAGTTGACTTTGGATTCAATTTCTTATATTTATGATGGCATTATTTTTCATTGTGGGTAGAATAATTCTTACTATATTATTTTTCTGGAATTGCCTTTCTTTTGTGGGGGATAAGACATTTTTGACAGCTATTGATTTTATGTTTTTCCTCAGTATTAATCGTAAACTATTTCTTTCTTACAGCCTCAAAATTGGGAGTAGCTTCAATTGAATTGGTAGGGCTTTTTTGTATGTATTAACACATAAGATCTGGTTATTAAAATGTAGTTATCAGTAACAGTATTCTCTCACCTTGTGTGTTTTTTAGAGTTAGCTCAAACAAACACATACACATTGATTTCTCTAAAGTGCAGCTTTTTTCATCTTTGGTATGGGTGTATGACTTTGACTCAACTTAAATCCATAGTAACGCTATCAGAGGACTTTCTATGTGAGATTTATTTCAGATATAAGGCTGAAAGAGTGTGACGTCCATATTAATGCAATGGATCTGCATGTCAAGTGAGGATTTAGTTATTTATTTGTTTACTTTATATCTCTCCTTTCTCCCAAATGGGATTTAAACCCTGATCTCCCAATCCAACACTGAAGGAAGTTTTCACACATGGGGTCTCAAAGCCGCATGGAAGCAATCAAGAATCATACCGGAAAGCTTCAGACGGTGAAAGCAGCATCATTCCGGTATGATTCTTCATTGCTTCTGGTCGCGGCAAATGCAATTCCTCTTTAAAAGAGGAATTGCAAAGAACGGGGATGATGCTGCAATGTGCTGGGGATGGGACAGGATGGGGCGGGGTGGGGGGGTTGCTGCGAGGTCGTGTGAACACATGGAGAAAGGGTCCGGAATGATGCAGGATTGCGCCAGGGATGGCACTGGATGGGGCGGGGTTTGCAGTGACGTCGTGTGAAAAAGAGGCAAAGGATCCGGCATGGGGCTGGAATGAGGTAGGATTGTTTCTGCTTCAGGCCCCGTGTGAAAACGTCCTGAGATCACTACACCATACTCTACACTTAATAACTGTGAAGCCAATGACACACATTCTGCATCGTGAGACAGATTGTAAAATTTCAACCAGAAAGAACTCGGCTTTTTCATTCCTTTTCCTTCCCACTGGATTCCTCCCCAGCATAGCCATGTACTCATGGAGGAAAGCCAGTGCCAACTGTTTTTCTGTGTCCCCATAGCTGGAGTCACAACATCTCTCAAGGGACCATCCTAGAGGATGATATATCATCATTGTACATCCAGTTTAGGAGCATAGCTGGATGATCCTCCTCTGCCCTCCCCAGGCTACTACGTAGCTATGTTTTATGAAGGGCTGAATGAAGGCAAGTAGAGTCATTGGCCAAGGGAGGTAGTGAATTTCTCCTTCTAGAAAATATACATGCCATTGTTACACCAACATATACATTAACAGGATGCCAGTTTGAATGTTAACTGGCTGAACTGAAAAGCTCTGTATGGGAGGTGAAATAAAAGTTCTATCTGCAATGCTCTGTGGTATTTTATCAGATAGACATCTTTTAGTCTTATAGTGTTTAAATGAATAATGTGCTCCTGTGAACTGTGTCTGAGATAATTATTTAACTGGTGTGAATAAATTATTTGATAAGGATTAGCAGCTGATGCAGCCTGTACATAGGGCCAGGTCATATCTGTTGCTAAAATTTTCTGCAGATGGAGACATTAGTCTGAGTTCTGTTGGTTAGTTATAAGTAAGGTAGACCTACTGAATCAATTGTTGAGTAGTGAGTTAATATGTAGGTAAATCCTATTGACTAACAACAGGATTTTGGTTATTGTTGCTTTAGTAGTAGAGGACAGATGAATACTGTACTGTACTGTACTCCTCAAGAAGGAGTTGAGAATATGACTGCATTAAAAAAACAACCTTTTTTTCTTTTGTGTGTTGCAAAGTACTCAATAAAAATGATAACGTGCAAAATGCTGAAGAGCTGGATTTTAAATACATACCTTTGCTGGAACCATACATGGAATCATAGATTTGGAAGGGGCTCCATGGCCATTGAATCCAAGCCCCTGCTCATTGTAGGAATTCCAGCTAGAGCATCCCCAGCAAGTAGCTTTCTTGCTTATTAAAAGAGAAAGAGACCCCTTCACCTAGGTTATACGTTCCATTGCCAAACCACTCTTGCCAAAAGAAGTTCATTGTAACATTCAATTAAATTCGATTCTGCTGTAACTTAAAATGATTAGACCTGATCCTACCCTCTGGAGAATCAGAGAACAAAGCTACACTTCATCATCTATGACAGCCATTTTGATATTTAAAGAGTATAATCATGTAATCTCTTCATCAGGCTGAACATGCCCAACTCCTTCAACCTTTCATCATAAGTTTTTCTTACCATGCCTCTAATTCTCTTTGTTGCCCTTCTCTGAATCCATTCCAACACGTTTATATCCTTCAAATGAGGCATCCAGAAGTGAATACAGTACTCCAGATGAGACCTGACAGGCACAGA
>CM034708.1:32221203-32235231 GCA_020142125.1 Phrynosoma platyrhinos
GTCCATTCCGGTATGATTCTGGATTGATTCCATTCCACTTTCTTTCCGCTTTCTTGCCGCTTTGAGACCCCAGTGTGATAACGTCCTTAGTCAGTTGCTGGGGGGTGGGAGTCATTTGAAGACTGAAGTTAAAGCTTTTGGAATGATGTTAGTCAGGGAACACAGGTTTTCCTGCTATACGACATTTTTGTCCTGCTTTTTTATCATATGGCTGTATAACATCATCTTACAAAGGGGCATCTCTTTGTTAAATCCAGAAATGGGAAAAAAATTAAAACAAGCAAGAGGAAAATGAGAAAGAAAAGGAAAAAGACAAAGAAAAACAAAAAACATCAGCAATGACACACCTAGTTTCATTTTCCTCAGATTCCTGCAAAATACTACTGTAATACTCTGTCACCTGTGTAAATATGAAAAGATTTATTACTATTTACCTTCTCTCAATCAAGACTGTTTTACTAGCAACAGTTTTTTATAGTCTTGGAAGAATTATTAGTCCTTGTAAACTAAAATAATAGATATTCCCTCTTTGATTGTCAACTTCATGATAGCAAAATTGATTCCAATCACACCAAGGGGGCAAAAAACAACAGAGAAGCAAAACAAAAGCAATTAACAATGAATTTTGTGTGCCTAATGGCTTAAAATCTCTATGACCAATGGCAATAATATGAATGAACAGTTATAAAAGGGAAGTCTAATCTAATACACTCTCATTTTAGTGCCTCAGGCACACAGCAAATTTTCAGAGCAATATACTTGTGAGTTTTATGAACCTTTACTTCATAACAAAATTAGCAGCTGCTTATTTGTTACTATGTGGAAACCAAGAAAGCTGGGTTAAAATCAATGGACAGTTAACTCCATATTTTACAAACCAGATCATTAGAAACAAATGTAATACTAGTCAGGAAAAAAAGTCATGGAATCCAGAATGTTTTGTGTTATGATAGTAGGAATCAAAGTGTTTCTGTGATTATTTGTACAGATAGAAGAGATTTTGAAGGCATACATACTGCTAATAACTGGACAGAATCTTATTGGCTAGTCACAGAGTAGACCCATTGAATCAACTGTTGAGTAATAACTTAACAGTTAAGTATATCCTATTGGTTCAATAGATCTATTCTAGTTGGTAAATAATATATAATATATATAATAGTATATAATAACAGTATAATTTAGGCCATAGTATAACTGGAATGTTTCAGGTCAGCTCTTTGAGGAAGAGTTGTAAAGTCCAACATTTCATTATCTTGCTGTATAATTTTATACTCTATTGTCTTATCTGATCTTGGAAGCTAAATAGAGTCAGCCCTGGTTAGTATTTGGATGGGAGACTATCATTGACTACCAGGTGCTGTAGGCTATATTTCAGAACGGGTAGGCAACCTTTCCCCTTTAAGGGCTGAGGGACTTCAGCTCCCAGAAACCTCAGCCATGTTGGCCAATATTCCCATGTTGGCCAATAGCTCCTGGGATTTTGGGAGCTGAAGTCCCTTGGCCCTTAAAGGGGAAAGATTGCCTAGCCCTGTTTCAGAGGAAGGAACTGGGAAAACCTCCTCCGAATATTTATTGCATAAGAAAACCCTATGAAATTCATGGTCCCACCATGAGTCAACAGGTGATTCAAAGGCACATGTGGTTCATTCATTGTTGTATTATTTTAACAATAAAGAGTTCAGTTAAGAACAAACAGGTTATTCAACAAAAGAACAATTGGCATTAACATAAGAGCTGATGAACTCTTGGAGGATGGCTCTTCTTTTAAATCAGATTCTTTCTGTACCTACCTTTGTGATTTGCAAAACTTTGGCCTCATTCCCACTATGATTTAAAACTAATTGCTGATTCGGTTATATGTCTATTGTTCCCACTTGAAACCGGTTCCGAACTGACTGCACTCAATTTCAGTGACAATGAAGCGAGCCAAATGTAAAAGAACTACTCTTTCCTGTAGTTTTTTTGGTGATTCTTTTGAAAAGAAGTAATTAGCAAGTGTGTTCAGCAAGTGGGAATGGCAGACCTGAATCACATCAAACTGGAGGGGAGGGAGTACTAGTGCAGTGGGTCTGTACAGGGGTGTATCTCATCCCTCACTAGTTTTTGGTGAAATCTGCCATTCCCCCCCCCTTCACCTCAACTCCCCATGTCCTCCAAGTCTTGTAAGGCTGGGAGGGCACCACCTCAACTCCCCATGTCTTTGCTGGACTTGGAGGATATGCTTCCTAGTCAAGCTCAGAATGGAGGGCATTTTGGAATTCCTCCTGGACAGAAGGATGGAATGTAGGATGGGCCCTGGAAAAGGATAGGGGAATGGCAGATTTCCCCAAAAACTAATGAGGGATGAAATACTAGTGAGGGATGTGATTCTGACCATGGCACCCATGACTCCCTCCCATATTTTTTTGAATTTGTTGCCAGTTGCATCACTGATGACGCATAGATGATTGGCAGGCATTTTGAAGGGGCAAAAACTGGTGGGAATGACAATCATGCTAAAAAAGAAGTGAATAAAGAAAAGACCCACTTCCATAGTAGGAACAACACATCAACTGAAATCAATTCACCAACCTGGAGTGAAAGCAAATCGCAAACCGGGTTAAATATAAGTCAGAATAAACACTTTGTTTCCAAGAAGATCTGCAGTAAAGTAGTATAACTACATTGGAATTATTAGTACAGAAAGGAGAGGGACAAATAGAACATCTACATGACATTTAAAGATAATAGAAGAACAAATTTGCACTATTAAGCCTATTGCCAGAACAACTCTGGACTGAACCCAAGGACATTGTCAGAGCAGAATGCAAAAAGATATGATTTGCAGTCAAAACTGAGACTGCCATACTTTGACCATATTATGAGAAGACATGACTCACCAGAAAGATGATAATGCTTGGTAAGGTTGAAAGCAATGAAAGTAAAAGAGGAAAATGGATAGACTCAAGGAAGCCATATCTGTGAGTCTGCAAGATGTGAGCATTACTGTTGACAGGGTAACTTGGAGATCTCTCATTCATGGAGTAGCCATGAATTAAAATTGACTTGATGGCAGTTAACAAAGGCAATGTCAAAATCCCTTTGAACACATCTTGCAAAAAAAAACCAAAGAAACAAACAAAAAAACACAAAAAACCCTGTGATATGTTCAGCTTAGGGTTACCAAAACTCAGAAGCAATCTGAAGGCACACAGCAGCAACAAAAATATCACAACAATGGGGCAAAATAGACTTCCCCTTTTCACCAGCTTTCAAGTGGCTTCAGAGTGTGGTGTTTTAACGCTATATGTTCTGAAGTCACCAGGAACCCAGCATCACACTACCCACTTTCCTACACATGGGCCAGCTTCATGACACTCCAACAGCACACCGTTTACATGCTGCACACTGCAGGAACTCTGGGAAGCTGTGGCGAGAAGGAAAAAGCCAGCTTTTTGCCAGCTCAAAAAGGAGCTGCAATTTGCCACTTCTTTTTGGACTGGCAAAAGGTCAGATTGGGGCTTTGGCATGCGATTGCTGCAGCCCCAACACAGCTCTCTTAAGGGTGCCTTGACACCATCCCTTTGGGGTGGTCTGTTTTGCCTCAAACTCTATAAAAGCTCATACTACCAGCTTCATTCTTTCAATGTGAAGTCAAAGGCTTTCACAGCTGACATTCATAGGTTTTTGTGGGTATTTCAGACTGTGAGGCTGTGTTCTAGAAGAAATTATTCCTGATGTTTCACCTGTGGCTGACATCTTCAGAGAATGGTGGCATGAAGGTGTGTGGGGTATATATAGTTTGTAACCTTTGGTTGAGAGGACTAGTATGTAAAAAAGCATGTAAATTGTTTGTTGAGGCAAGGCCTCAGGGTGAAAGGATATGCAAGGAGGATTAGTAACTATTTAATTAATGGCCCATTGTCTCCTGGGAAACCCCCTGACCCTGGGTGAAGTTCATTCCCATTTGCTGAGACTTGATTTTGGTGTTTTTCAGGATTGGTAGCCAAACTTTGATTACTTTTAGGGGTTTTTCTTTCCTGTTGAAGTTATCCAGGTGTTTGTGGATTTCAATAGCTTCCTGTGGAGCACACTACTGCCATCTTTCTCCTTTTACACTTTAATTCTAGCTGGCAGTCCTGTGGAAACTTTTTTATGCCCACCTAATGAAGTGTAGGGGACCCACACTGTCTTTTGTATGATGTTCCCCTCCAAATATTAGTAGTGTGCTTTGTGACTAAAACATAGGCCAAGTGATGTTGGAACAAGAAAAGTTTATTTTAAATCAGCATGTAATAAATGTAACTCACATCTGAACTTACTACTACAGTATTTCTTGGTTACAAAATTATAATTTTTGTTTCTAATTCACTCACAGTACGTCAGCCACACTGGCTAACAATATCTATCTGGAGAGAACACCACAGCAACTCTTTTTTAAAGCTCTGTGAGTGTTCACAGTCTCTCCTTTCTAGACTCTTAACTCTCCCAAAATACAGTTCCCTCAGGAACACCCTAAAAGCAGCCCTCTCTCTGGCTTAACTTTCTCAACCCTCTCCTCATCTCAACACTAACTCTAACTGACCACCAACTGTCAACCTGGGCTTTTTAAATGCTCCCAGCTGGAATCCCATTGGCTGGCTTTCAGCTGCCTCCTGATTCACCACACTTCGCTGTGCATTCTGACCTGATAATGGTTGGTATGGTCATTCTTTCAGTTTGTATCAAAGGTGCTATAAGATCCCTTGAGAACAAACTCCATAATCCTGTTCTGATGAATGTGTTTACAGTTCCTTTTCAGACCTTCATCAGAAAGGGGAGGTGTAATGAACATGCCTGGATCCCTCTAATATACAGAAATTAGTGCCTGAAATAGGGTGAGAAATTAATAATACAGTTGGTCCTCCTTACCCACAGATTTTTTTATCCATGGATTAAGCATCCACGGCTTGAAAATATTTAAAAAAGTATACATTCCAAATAGCAAACCTTGATTTTGCCATTTTATATAAGGGACACCATTTTACTATGCCACTATATTTTATGGGACCTGAGCATCCATGGATTTTATTATCCACAGGAGGTCCTGGAACCAAACCCCAGGGGATAACAGGGGCCCACTGTAATTTGTATATCATGTGAATGAATCAATTCCTTAATATTCTTAGAATGAACATTTAAAATGTTATTTAAAGAACAATAACTTGCATGATGAAACAGACTTCCATCATACATAATGATATGATATAGATTAGATGTTTTATTTATTTCCATTCTACATTGGAAAATTTCTAAAATATTTGTTGCATTTAAGATAGAATAAAGGGGAGAAGGTAGATGTTGTGATGTTGTGTAACTATCAGGAGCTAGGGGACCACATTAGCCCCAGATGGCATGGGATTTGCACCCATACTACTACCCCCCCAAAAAAACATCCAAAAATTGCATCAAATTGCTCTCCACTGCTCTTAAGGAGGCATAGCAATGGCTTCAGGGTTTCATACAACCCATTGAGGCACACTTTCCCCAATGCTGCTATACACCTTTCAAAGGAGAGGGGCATCATCAAAAGTTGCATGGCACATGCTCAGTGCAAAGAGTATAGTGGTAAAGACTTTTGACATTATGTTGTGCAAATTGGCAATACACTAACAGAAGGTATGTTGATTGTGCTGGGTAACTTTTGCTTGAGAAATAATTTTTCTTGATATTCCTGACCTATGAGCACCTACATAAAAATCCCTGAAAAATACAAGGAGAGACCAGTTTGGAAGTCCTTTATTAGCTGCATGTATCAGGTGTTTAAAAACAAAATCAACAGTCTTAAATAGAGTATATTTTAAAAAGTCATTAGAAAGATCAGTTGGGGCCAAAATAAATGTGATGTTAACAGCGTGCAAACAAGCAACATGTGCATTTCTAAAAATGCAGGCAATAGCACAGAACAGTAGTGTGATTGCATGTGGCAGGGGCTTGGGAGTATGGTTGCCAGATCTCAGAGTAATGGCTAAAATCTCAGAAGTCTCAATGTAGAGAGACAAATCTCTGGTCAAGGAAAATTGGAGGAGGAAGAACTTTGGTTTTTATACATGAGATAACTTTAAAGTCTAGCCATCTATCTTTATCTATTCTCAGGTGACCTCAGGGCTCTCTGGCTCAGTGTTCATATGTATGTTGTGTTTTTGAGCTTGGATTTTGAACCAAAAAGCAAGGAGCGAGAGGAAGGGACTGTGGGAGAAATGTACTTGAGTCCATAATATTATTTGGAGTGACTGGGGCTTGTTGCTTAAGCCCTGGCACAAGCACTTTAGAGTCTAGGGCAGGGGTCGGCAACCTATGACCCGTGGGCTGCACCCAGCCCATGGACCCCTGCTGACTGGCCCCTGCCAACCCCCACTGCTGCAGCGCACGCCACTGCCATGCACGTCACAGCCGCCATTTTGTTTGCCAAAATGGCGCCCACGACTTGTTTGCTCATGTGTAGGAGTACTGTGCATGTGAAAATGAGCCATGCCCGCCATTTTGGCAAATAAAATGGTGGCTGCGGCGCGCACGGTGGGGGCGGGGGTTGGGGGGGGCTGTGTGTACGCGCGTGAGCATGCGCGCCACCATTCCCCCATCCCCCGGCCCAGCGGAAGACCTGGGGAACAGTGACCGACCCCAGGTAAAAAAACATTGCCAACCCCTGGTCTAGGGAAATACTGGCAGTGAGACTTCAAGTGGTGGCGTAGGACCTGGGAAAGTTGTTCATGCTGCTGTAGGTAAATCCACATGAGATATAGGAATGGTACAAATTTCTGCAGTTATGGGATGTATTTTGCACCTGCTTAGTGGCTGAAATTACTTGGTCTGAGTTGCCTTACTACCAAGTTAATTGAGATGAATCTACAGAACAGAATGTTCTGACCCTCTCTTGAATCTGTTTGTTTTTTTCTTTTTGTTTTTTGATCCAGGACAGCCCCTGACATGTGACACTAGTGTTTTTAGCCCAGTTCTGAAATGGTTTTGCAAGCCACATGCAAGTGTGAAATCAGATTAAAGTCGACTGCCACTAGTGAACATGTTGGTCTCTTAGAGTGTAATCCAATATTGTCTGGATTTGTCCACACAAATCAAAATGAGCTTCAGCCTTCAGGATTTTTTAAAATCCCCTGTGAGTATGCATGTGCATTGTTCCAGGAATTATTTTTTATTCATGTTCATATGTGAGCAAATACACATTTTTTACTATCTTCTCAAATCACTCATTTTCATTAAGTTCATCTGTTTTATAAACACTGCATTTTCTTCCTATTTGCATGCACCTCTATGCATTATTTTAACTTTACACAGTTCAGCCTCTATATATTTCTAATCAGAAATAAGTCCCATTGAATTCAGTGGAACTCACTCCCAAATAAAGGCTTTATCTCCAGCCTCCTTTCACTTTGGTGAGGGGGGGAAAAAGGGGGGGGGGGCTCTGGATTTTCTTCCCCAATTACCCCAAAGCAGCAGCACCTTTGAAAATTCTCCCCTTTGGCCTATGGCCATATGCCCTGAACATGCCCAATCTCAGAAGCGAAGTAGGTTTGCACTTGGTTAGCATTTAGATGGGAGAAAATGTTGTCCTTGAGGAACATGCAACCCAACTCTTCCACTCACACCAGTCTGAAGCATATACTATGACATATACTATGAGGCATTGCATATGAGTACCACATATGGCTGGAAAGAACAGATGATGGTTCCTATGAAAAAATAACAAGAAAAATCAGCATGCCTGCTCTACAGTGTTGGATCAAAACTGAGATTAAATGGGGACATGCAAAAAGGACTAAAATAACCAGTTATGTATTCAAGTCTTTTACTCCATGTCTCAAATCAAGTCTCAAGTCTCTACCTTCAAGTTTCAAGTTGAATCTCAAGTCCTTGCAAGATACTTTCAAATCAAATCTCTAGTCTAGGAGCTCAAGTCTGGGGTGCATTTCTCAGAGGGGAACAGCAAACATGTTAAGCAATGGGCTTGAGGCAGGGCTTGAGGCCTGATTGGCAGCCTGATCCCACTACACATCAGATGAGTCGTCCAGGCTTAACAGGCCGTCCTCGGTGTAGGGAAGGGGAGGGGCAGCCGCATGCTCGGTGCCCCATCCCCCTCCTGAGGTCGTCCTTGGAGCAGCCAGCCCTCCACACGGCCAGCGCTCTGAGGAGGACCTCCCGCTGCAGCGTTCGGACATGCTGTGGCAGAAAAGTCACTGAAAGTGCACCACAACCTTTTGCAGCGCACTTTCGGCGACATATGAAAGGAGCCTCGGTCCCGCAGCAAACCTTCCCAGGGCGGCCCATGGCCGCCCGTCTCCTTAGGCCCTGAATCAATTGACTAGAGTCTACATCACTGGAAATAACACAGTTTAAATGAAAAGAAAGAATGAGACAAATGACTAAGCCCCAAGGGCTGGAAGAAGTATGGATTTGACTGTAAGGTCACTGAATTTTGTGTGTCAACACAAGACTAGAAATGGTGCAGAACTACATTTTCAGCTCCATGCAGATTAGCCTTGAGCTTTCATAAATTATGTTCTTATAATTAATGCCATTTTCCACAATCATCTGGCACAGAAGCAGTGGCCTGTCCTGCCAACCCTGTCCTGCTTCTATGATGTCACAGAAATCTACTTTGTGACATCAGCTTCTCCTTTGTCTCAGATTTTGGCTGTGAAATGTCAAGTGATGGGATTCTCCTTGTACTTAGAGGAACAGATTATCTCTTTTGAAGCCCCTCCCTTTTTGTAAATTGCAGATTTGGGTGCAGGTTGTCAATACTAAGAGTGTAAGAAAGAGTTAAAATTTCTCTTGTCTTTCTCCTTTTCAATAACTCTCCCCTACAGTTGCTATTTATACTTTTAAAATGTGCACATTCATTTTATCATATAATCAATAATCTCATAATTTGACTATGCAACATGTTCTCCCAAGCACTTAAAGTATTTTCAGAGTCTCCTTCCTCTCACTTTATATGCTGTATGAAAACAAAATGAATTGGGCTGCAAAGTAAGCTTCAATGATGAATATTAAATTGTGAAATAGAGTGTGTATATGTGCGGTTTCTTTCTTTTTTAAAAATAGGATCATTTAAACAAGTAAATAGACAGCAAATGAACCATATAATTTACTGTGGTTAACAATACATTACTTGAAAAACACACCTCTGTGAGCAGCATTTGTTTTCCTGTTCTAACAGGGAAAAGAAATGTTAAAATTCAAAATGGTTGTGGAGGAAAGCTTATGGGGATGAAAATGTAAGAGATGGTTCTAAACCCCGACATTCATTCAGGGCTTGATTAATCACTTCCTTTGCACTTTGCTGCTGTACTGCTAACTCAGTCATTTTCTAATTGGAAAATCCATGAACAAATTGATGAACATTGATGATACATTAGGTTCTACTGTTAGTATGCTAGTGCACAGGAAGAATAATCCAGGATATTGTTTTTAAAGCTGGAAATGTATAGAAAATACTAAAGAAATCTGCTACAATCTTCATTATGGTTCAGGTACAGGTTATCCACAAGATCACCTCCTCCCGTACAATCCAGCCTGTATACCCAGGTCCTTTGGGAAATGTTTGCTTTAACTGGCCAGGACCAGACTGGCAATGGTTTCCCAGAGGATCTTTTAATCTGCTGCCCCCAGACTGTGGAATGACCTGCTGGAAGAGATACTACAGCTGAAAACACTAACGGCATTTAAAACAACATTAAAGAGACATCTCTTCCAGCAAGCCTATCCAGTCAATTTTAAATCATGACTTTTTTAATTGATATATTTTAAAGAATGTATTATAAGAGTGTATTTTAATGGTTTTATAGTATTGTATTTTCACTGTTGGTTTTATGTGAGTTTTTTTAAAATTAAATTTTGTATTTTAACATGTTGTACCCTGTCTTGAGCCCTGAGAAGTGGTAATCTGTACCAACCAGGACACCTTGGAAATGTTCTTTTTTTGAACCACAACTGTCAAAGCTTCATGGATTTTTGGACCTGTAGTAAAAACAAAAACAAAAACAAAACAAAAAAAACTCTACCAGTGGGACAACATGGTGTAACTGTGTATTTGCAAAGAGGAGAAATGGCTTTACAATAACTCTCTCATAGGGATCTCTATTAATTTTCATCTTGAGGGAAGCAACAAGTGATTTTAGAGATATTCTTCTATCTGCAATAAACTTTTTGGAAACAAGTTGGTCCAAAATAGTGACTCTGAGTCACTTCATACCACCAAGTGAAAGCAGAGGACATTGGGAGTAGAAATACTGATTCACACACACTCCTGGAAATATGGCAAAATTAGCCTTGGAAAACTGCAAGTATCTGTGAACTACTCTTTTCCTTTTACTGACTTATTTGGTCAGCAGACTGAGGTAACAAAAGTCTCATTCAGACTATCCCATCACTTCTGGGCCTTTGCAGACTGTGAAAAAACAATGCAGCTTGAGGCCACTTTAACTGTCCTGATTAAGTGCTAAGGAATAATGGAAACTGTGGTGGTACCAGAGCTCTCTGACAGAGAAGGCTCAATGTCCCAGAAAAAAAATACAGTTCTCATGATTCCCTAGAACTGAGTTAAAGTGGTCTCAAGCTGCATTATTTCTGGCAGTCTGTAAAGGCCCATGATTGACTTGCTATGGATGAAAACATTATTCAAAAACACTCAAGAAAATGAAGACAATTGTTTTTTTTGAACATCAGAAAACCTAAGATATTTGCAGTTCTTGGCAAAATTCTCACCAAGATCTCCAAAGAGAAAAAGAGTTCACCACCCTTTGATGCAGACTATTCCACTATTGAATAACTATTGCTCTCAGTGAGTTCTTCCTAATATTTTGATGATCAAGGAGGTTTTCATATTTCCAGATTCTTCACTTTCCTTGATCACATATACCAATAACAGTTATCTGTCTACGAAAGAGATAGGTCAGTGTTTTGCTGTGATGCTAGGAGGCCATAATTCATAATCTCCAGTCAAAATATTAGTTTCCATTAAATGTGAAATTTAATAGGCATAGTTAATGCAATGTTGCCAGTGTTTTGTTTATAGCATTTCAAATACTGCATGTGAGACAAAAGTCTCCCCCCCCCACTAAAAAAATAGATATTAATACAGAAACAAGAATAGTCTTTTTATGTTGGCACAATGACATTGTTGAATTGACTAAGGTGTCTATCATCTCACTAGCACAAGCAAGACAGGTGTCTCAGCCATCTGTTGTACTGAATAGTGTGTGCAGCTATTAACAGCACTTCCCTCTTACTATTATTATTCCCACATACCTGAACTAAACCCTTTCTCAGGTTAAACTGTGCAGCTTGTAGAGATCATTACACTGCCAGATTGCTGTGACTAAAAGCAAATTCTCATTGTTTGGAGGCAGATTCTGGAGTTTCAAAGGCATATTTTAGGTTTCATTACTTATGCTAAGAGATAAGAAAGGGAGAAAGCCATCTATGTATCAATACATATTTCTATATCATTGTTGTTGTGTGCCTTCAAGTCATTTCCAATGTATGGTGGCCTTAAGGCAGATCTATCCTGTTTTTTCTGAGGCCGAGAGTGTGTGACCCACCCAAGTTCACCCAGTGGGTTTCTATGGCTGAGCAGGAAATCAAACCTTGATCTCCATAGTACAGTGCTCAAACCTCTACATCAGGGGTAGGCAACCTGTTCCCTTTCAGGGCTGAGGGACTTCAGTTCCCAGAAGCCTCAGCCATGTTGGCCAATAGTTCCTGGGATTCTGGGAGCTGAAGTCCCTTGGCCCTTAAAGGGGACAGGTTGCCTACCCCTACTCTACATCATAGATCTATATGCTCAGATAAAGACACAGCTGGATATATATATAGCTGGTGGATTAGAAACATTTCCTACTTCCGACTTCCAGTTGATAATGGCATCTAATTGAGACATCCCCAAGCGTGGTTGCTGGGGACTACTCAGACAGATGAGGTAATTTGGCAGTGGAAATTAAGGCTAATCAGCCAAAAGAGGATGTTTGGGTATGAAGAACTCTGGGAGCTGAATTTTGGGTCCATTCCTGAGCTCTGGAATGTTGGAGTCCTGGATGGTTTCAGATCCAGGATGAAGTGAACTGGATTAACAGAGGGGACCGAAGAGGCAGCCTACCTCTTGGTTTCTATTTCATCAATAGACGACCGGGACACCACTAATTTTTAAAGATCTGTAGTTTTATGAGATAAAATGGCTGGTAAGTAAATCCTCATCACTGATTTTGATAAAATCTCCAGAATAACCCTCCTAGAACTATAAGCAATTTGGAATACAAATATAAAAACTTTAGCTCTAAAGAACATCTGTGCGAACTTTGAGATAAGCCACACTGTATTTGTTAAAGAATGGTGAGGCTACCTAAAAATACAAAGAAATAATCAACCCAGAAAATTGAAAATCAGTCCTATATTGAGAGGTATAAAAGATCTAAGAAGGAAAAAACTCTCTCCCAAGGACATTTAGTTTTTAAATGAAAATAAATAAGTAAATAAATAAATAATCAGAACATTCAATGCAGATTCCCTGAGATTAAACACTGGAGAAAAAGGCTTCCTCTTTCTAAAATCAGGATTAATGGAGGACAAATGAATGAAACAGTGACTCCTTCCTCACCTAAGCTTGAAGAAACCCCGCTACCCTGTTTGCTCATTTTGGAGCCATCTATGGTGATGAACCACTCAATCCATAGTGGCATGCACAGACACCCAACGCTGATGGCGGTGGAATTTGTATGAGGAGATCCCTGCTGCCAGTTTTGACTGCTTTTGGAGAGAGGTGGTGGTGGGATTTGGCCAGTAGAGAGGCTGATGCTGGAGTGATTGTGCCCTTGTCAGCGGTTGAGATCTGGTGGTGGAGGAGGATCATTTTTCTTTTGGCCCAGGTGGAGTTGGAGAGAAAGAGGTGACATGGATCTGGGGGCTGACTACACTGATGTGGGCCTTTGTGGGGTGAAGGTGGGGAGCCACTGGATTGTTGGTCAGCCTTTTGTAGTACTTGGGGGTTTGGAACGTTGGAGTGCTGAGGAGCCCCTGTTACACTATTGGCTGACTCCTTGGGCTGATGGTGAGCTCTGGGCAGTTTTATTTCCCTCCATTCTGAGGGTTGCCTTTTTTCTTTCTCTATCTCTTTGTTGGTGGGGATGTGGGAGGAGGAGGGAACCTTGAGGATGGTGGAGAAAGTAGGGTTAATATAATACAAAAAGAGGGTTGGTCCCTCAAGACACAAATGGGAATAGATTGGAAGACAGAACGTGACTTGACCAGAAATAAGAGGCATTGTGGGACTGGTATTTAAAACAGACTCTAAATCGGACTTCTTAGATATATATTAATAGTTAAAAATAGATTAAATAGAAAGGAGAAGTTACAGAGGGGAACTTGACAACCTGAGACAGTAAGGATTTTTATAGTAACTTTATCCTTTGATTAGTAACTGCTATCTATATATAATTACATAGTTGTCCTTCTCTATTTGTAAGCATCTAATTTTTAGAATGTATAGCTCTCTTTTGCATCGACCTCTAATTAGAATAATAGCTTCATTATAGGAAGACATTCTATACATACAGATCTTGAGGAAATTAGGAAATTAAGATCTGAACTTAGATCAGAAATGAAAGATTTTAAAACTGAGATCTGTCAAGAAAAAAGGACTGAATTAAAAGAAATAAATCAGATGGTGGAAAAACTTACAAATGAAATATCATTAGTAAATCAAAAAAATACGATATTGGAAGAAAAAGCAGACAAAGCAGAGGAAGAATTTCAAAATATCAAAGTAAGAAGAGAGGAAGATTTGGATGAGAAAGTGATGTGGGAACGAAAAAATAGAGATAGATGTGTAAAAATCCGGTGGTTTCCAGAAACTAAAGAAGAACTAAAGAAGAAGATTTGATGAGCATATTGCTTCCAAAATTGTCTATGTTTTTGGAATGAGAAGGAGGAAAAATGAAATGGAAATCAACAGAATTTTCAGATTGAATTCAACAATTGCAAAAAAAAAAAAAA
>CM034708.1:32235331-32245331 GCA_020142125.1 Phrynosoma platyrhinos
GGAGTCTCCTTCTGTGGAGGTCTTTAAACAGAGGCTGGATGGCTATCTGTTCGGGATGCTTTGATTTTGAGTTCCTACATGGTAGGGTGTTAGACTGGATGGCCCTTGTAGTCTCTTCCAACTCTATGATTCTATGATAGAAAAAATGATGCTCCACATCCGAGAAGAGTGGAAGGAAAATAAAGACAAACACCAACATAACCATGCAGGCAGAATCTGATTGATCGAGAAGAAATGGAAAAACTTAGATCTTTAACATTGGAAGAAATCAGACATTTAGAAAAACAACAGGAATTTGAAATTGAAGAAGATTTGGTCCATTTAGTAAGAACAAATGAAGAAGAAATCCGAAAAAGAGAAGAAGATTTGAAGAGAAAACCAAAAGACAAGGAATACCAAAAAGAAATAACAGGACTGAAGAAATAAATATCAGTAATTATAACAAAAGAACTTGGAAAAAAATGAAATGGATTAAACAAAGTGTACGCAAATAAACCAGGGAAATTTCTAACATATAAAATAAAGAAAGAAAAAGAGAAAAAAAGTATTACCCAACTAAAACAACAAGAAAAAATCATTACAGATCAAAACAAGATAAAATAATTTTTTAAAATTTCTTTTCAAGCTAGGCAAAAGAAAAAGGAATTAATGAAGACTTAATTAGTAAATACTTAGATTATCAAATTATTAAGAAATCATTGGAACCAACAAAAAGAATTTCTAGAGATAATGATAGAAGCAATTGCTAATATTATACAAAAAATAAGTCGGCCAAAACACCTGGCCTGGATGGACTAGGAGCAGAATTTTACAAAAAATTTCAGGAACAAATTATACTTCCCCTTTAAATGGTATTAAATGGAATGTTAAAAGAGGCCCCAAATTCTTGGTCTCTTGCCAATATAGTCCTAATTCTAAATGAGAATAAAGCCCCACTAGATCCTAAAAATTATAGACCTATTGAGCTATTGAATAGTGACTATAAAATATTTGCAAACATAATGTCAGAACATTTTAAAATGATACATGGATCCTGGATGACCAGACAGGTTTTCTTCCAAAGAGACATAAAAAAGAAAATATAAGGAATCTGCTCAACCTGATTAAATACCACACAAAAAACATAGATAAAAAATTGGCTGTTATCTTCATTGATGCGGAGAAGCATTTGACAAAATTAATTGGAATTTCATGTTTAAGGTTTTGGAAAAAATGAATATAGGAGTAAATTATATGGAATGGATAAAAACATATATAATAATCAAGAAGGTACCCTAGTAATAAATGGGGAGACAAAAAAAAATATAAAGTCCAAAAAGGTGTTAGACAAGGATGTCCCTTGTCACCCTTGCTTTTTATAACTACATTGGAAATGCTGAATAACGCAATTAGAGAAAATCCTAAAATTGAAGTGGTAAAAATAAAGAAAGCAGAATTCAAATTATGCACTTTCGCAGATGATTTACTGATTTTGCTAGCAAACCCAATGGATAATATAGAGGAATTTCTAGAAACAATTCAAAAATATTGTGCAGTATCTGGTTTATCTATAAATAAAGAAAAAACAGCCATGATGTTAATGAATCTACATGAAGAAGAGAAACAAATTTTGAAAGAGAAAACTACCTTTAAGATTGTAAAGCAAATAAGATATCTTGGAATTAACATTACCAAAAAAAAAAAAAAAAGTCAGATTTATTTAAAAACAATTATGAAATAAAATGGAAAGAAATAAAGAAAGACTTTAAAGAATGGAAAAATACGTTTATAGTGGATGGGCAAAATCTCAGAAATTAAGTTGTCTATTCTACCTAACATGTTTTTTTTTTATTTTAAAATTTGCCAATCATTACAAATGACTGTCCCTTTAAGAATTTGCATAAGGATATATCAAAAATTTTGTGGGCTGGCAGAAAACCAAAGGTGAAACTTAAATTAATACAAGATGAAATTAAAAGAAGGGGTATGGCACTTCCTAACCTAAAAATTTACTATTATGCATGTGCAATTGATTGGATTGTAGATTGGATAAAATTGGAAAATAATAGATTATTACAATTGGAAGGTGCAGATATTAGAGTCAGATGACATGGGTATTTATTCTACGATAAATTAAAAGTCAATAAAGACTTTAATGACCACTATATTAGAAAATCTGTGATACGAATCTGGTTAAAATTAAAATCTAAAGTTTGTAGAGGACTCCTTAAGAGGAGTTCAATAAATGAAGCCTTCTTCAATAGAACTAAATTAGAGGATTAAAAATGGGCTACATATGAAGATCTGTTAAAAGAAAAAGAGATGAAATTGAAACCCTTAGAATAACTTAGGAATGAAGACTTGGTCTACCTACTATCAACTAAATGAAAGATTTAAACAAGACCTGAAATTAATTAATATTAAAGAGGAAGATCCAGAATTTGAAAAGAAATAGTGAAATCAGAGGACAACCATAGAATTGAGAAATTTTATAAACTTTTTCTGACTTTTGATACTGAGGAAGAAATGATCAAGCCCCAAATGGTAAAATCAGCTCAAAATATTGGTCATTAGATCAAGTGGGGGAAAAACTGGACTAAAAGATTGAAATATACTTTGAGTTACGACTTAAGAGAATTTTTTTGCAAAATGCAATATAGATGGCATCTCACACCTTTCAAATTGGCTAAAATTTATAAAAATGAAAAGAATAAATTTTGGAAATGTGAGAAAGAACTAGCCACATATCATATTTGGTGGAAATGTAGTTTGGCAAAAAAAAAAAAAAAACTGGGATAAGATCCATGGAGCAATGGAATCAATATTAACCAAGAAGAAATCTTAGAAAACAAATATGGTAGATTCATTTCCTACATGACCACAGCTGCCAGGATAGTATACACAGCAAAGTGGAAGCAAAAAGCAATACCTGGAATTGACAACAGGATCATGAAATTATATGATGTAATAGAAAGCAATAGATTAACACAGATTTTACAGAAAAAACACACAATGAATTCAAGAAAGTCTGGAACCCCTTTATTGAGTATTTGAAACAGGAATGGGGACAGCAATGGGTTTTAGGTCAAGAGACAAAATAAATTGATAAGAAATATTAATGAATGAACTTTAAGTTCAAAAAGCTAACTTTCTAGTAGAAAATCTAGCTGGCTGCTTTATAACTAGGAGGTGAAAAGTAACAATGTTATGTGCTATAAGATACATTGTATAGTGATACACGAGGCTTTTGGATTTGCATATTTAGTAAAAAAAATCAGGAAAAATGTTATATTAGAAATAGCTCAAATTAGTTGATAGGTGAAGGAGGTCACTTTGTGTTAGTTAGTTTTGTTTATATGTCTACGTATGTGATATTTTCCTTTTCCTTTTCCTTTACTTTTGCTGGATAGTCTATCCTTTTATATTACTGTACATTTTTAATTATATATATATATTAAAAAAGACACATTTCCTAATTCCTTTTTTTGGAGGGAATGTTATTGCAATTGAAAAGAAATTAATGGGTAAAGAGCAGAAAGTGATTGCTTGGAGATGAAAGATGTGAGAGTCAGAAATCTCTCCCTTAAACCATAAGGCATGCTATGCACGGTTAGCCCAGAAACTGTACAGAGTGCTGGGATACTGAATAGCTGAAGGATGGGGTCAATTTTAGTTTGCAAGCCTGAGAAGAAGGATTTAAAGACTTTGTTCAACTGCCTGTTCTCTTCTTTCTTTACAGTCTTAGCTGGGATCATGTAGGAGTGTGAGCTTGACTGAGAGAATCCACAGAAGATTAATGCATCACTACTGTTTATGACCATTACATTGAAAAAGCCTGTGCAATGTGACTACTATTTAAGACATCCTCTCTGGACCTCTGGAGTAGTGACTTGAGATAGAAACTTTTCAATGGCAGCACCCTGGCTATGAAATTCCTTTCCCAGAGAACTATGATTAACCTTCACATTGTTGAGTTTTAAAGAACAATTAAAAACTGTTTCACCATGCTTTGAAATATAGTATGGCTATGGAAGCTTTTTGCTCTAAGATAGGATGTGTAATTCTGTGTGTTAGCTTGGTGTTATTGCTGATGTTTTAAAATATATAGAAATGATGCATTGTTATGTTGGAATAAAACTAAGTGAAAGGGTGTTCCATCTTTTGATGAGACAACCATTGCTGACCTTGAGATTATTTATATTTTGGGATTTTTTTGCAAAAAAAATGTATAAACATATTTTTCACTGAAATAGTGCTTGGCTGGAGAGCAAAACAAAGACACACTCAAGGGCTAAAAACGTGAGCAAAAAGAATCTGTAATACTCTAACTCAAGGTGGAAAATATGCATCATCACACCAGCATAGAAACAGCCTGATGCCAATGCAAGACTGTGTCAAAGCAAAAATGTGACAGTATGTCAAACAGAACAAGTTGTCAATAATGGAATGGATGTAATTACAACATACATAAAACAGTGTGGCATGTGGTGAAGGGGGTATGTATGGGGGCCCTCCATGAATGTGCTTTGTCAATGCATCACTTGGCACACTGATGCACCAATGCACTGTACAGGCAATGCATCACATGTACAACTGTGTGATTGATCATAGAAGCAGGTGTCCAATGGGAAGGTATCTGTATGGGAAGAGGGGGGTAATTGGAGATTGTAGACAGTGTTTGTGTGATGGTGTGCATGCATGGTGGGAAGGCAACAAAAACAAGTAATAATAACCACACAGTGCAGCTTGATGTCATATGGTGTTTGGCCCACTTTAGGAGTGGCCTGTGCACACAGTAATGTTTTGACCCACTTTCAGAAAACCCAGGATCGAGCTAATTATCCCTGACCATCTGCTATGACCCTAAGTTGGTCTTTTTCATTTCATATGTTCATGTTCTGTGTGGGGGGAAACTCTCTAAAATGGAATGTGGCTAGAATTCTATTTCCACTGCAGAAAAAAGGGGACTTGAGCATTAAAAAAAAAGCAAAACAAGAATCCAAGATGTGGTGAGGTATGTGTAAATCATTTTAAAAAGTGAATTGGCACTTGATGAGTCACAATTTTGTGTAAAATATTCTGCACAACAGGGATTTTCAAGAGTCTAGAACAGAGGTAGGCAACCTTTCCCCTTTAAGGGCCGAGGGACTTCAACTCCCAGAATCCCAGGAGCTATTGGCCAACATGGGACTATTGGCCAATATGGGACTATTGGCCAATATGGCTGAGGCTTCTGGGAACTGAAGTTCCTCGGCCCTTAAAGGGGAAAGGTTGCCTACCCCTGGTCTAAAAACAGCCACAACAGGACCCACAAAAATCTCTTTGTGTTGACTCATGGGCTGTGCATGTGACTCATGGGCTGTGTGATACCACTCCATCACTACACAGACAGTAACACAAGCTAATTGATTTGTAGAATGTTTCCCCAAAGCACTCTTTGACCTACTGTTCTAAAAGGTGCTCTTTTGAAACTTCCCTCGTGAGTCAAGCCCATTCACAACCATGTGTGAGATAACATAGTATTTTAGAAGTTTCTCACCCCCCTCCCCTTTTGCAGGCCTAGTTAAAATTCAACTTGATGTCTGTTGTAAATTTTAAATTGGACTCCAGATCATAAACTGGGCATAACTCTTCCCTATAAATATTAATGAAGTGCCTTACAGCAAAACAAAATTGATCTAATAAGGTCTATTTTGCTCATTTTAAAACCAACTAATTTAGTCACAGATCATAGGCTAATTCCACATTTGTAATGAACTCACATACCTGCCTTAATCCAACAGTACATTTATTTTAGGCCACTTATCCAAAAACTAAAACAACAATAATGAGAACAAGTAACTTAAGTAGGTGATACATCTAAGACCATTACACAGACATGTTTCAGTAGAAAAGCCTGTAGCCTGAACTCTTCCAGAGGATTTTTCCTGCCCCCAATAGTGTTGTGCTTCATGTACATTATACCACAGTTGTGGTACAAATATGCTGGACATTATCTGGACTGCTTGCCTTGGAACTGGAGTTTGGGACATATGCCATCCAAACAGGGCAATGCCTGAAGCGGAGGGGGGGGGGGCTTTGGCCCATGCAGGCCAGGTTTCAATCAGTAAATGTCCACCACTAGAATATAAGAAGACTATGAACATACAAATGTGCACATGTAGGGGTTTCTTCCAATGATTGTAGAGCTATACAACATCATACCCTTCACAATAGTTTGGTTACAATTAATGAATGTTTCCCACAGTTATCTTGTGAACACACCAAAACAGGTTGTTTGGGAAATCCACTGTTGTTTTATGTTTCATTTCCTCCTTTGGTTTAAAGCAGCTGAAATCAATTTGCTCTACTGTGTACATGAGACCATATGTAAGCTTGAAGCTTCTTCATTCTTGTCCTGATCAATGTAAATATTAGCATGCTCAGTGTATAATTTCTATGCTCATGTGTATAACATTACCACTCATTTTAAAGACTATTTTCCTTCTCTAAGAAAAGGCGAGTCCTTGACAGTTCAGACTTTTCCAGTAAATCCAGTTGTAGTTCAATGAATGGTACCATTTCACTTGTATTATGGATCATGACATTTTAAATTCTGATTTGTTCATTTGGAAGCATCTTAATATGACTGCAACCTTTGTTTTTATTTTACAATAAAACTGAGAATCTTGAAAAATACATAGTACCTTATTTATAATAGATTTAAGTTCAGATTTCCACTCATCTGAAAGGCTTGGCAAGTGCAATTTTGTCATTGTCAAGACAATAATGCATTCAAAGCCTGGGAAAATTGTACTATTTAGTTCATAAAGCATAGTCTTAAAATCAAGGCTCATTATGTCATGTTGTTATCATATTTTTATTATTATTATTTTATTAAACAGGAGTTGAAACTGTGGGGAAGTATTGTGAAATGTTTCAAACTGGGGGAGGGGGGGAGAACCCTAAAAAAAAATCAGGACTGATTCAGTTGTTTCTTACAGCATAAGAAGAAAAGTAAGCATACATTCCACTAGTTTAATAAATGACACTCAATGTCCTCAGTCTGCAGGATACAGGAAATCAAGGGCAAAATATGTATTGTGCATTCATCATTCATTGTCCATTAAAATGTTAAATAATACTGCAGTACCTGAGAATGTCAAATGCACAAGGAAGGTATTGTCTTTTGACTTAAGCACACTCTGTACAAAGCTTTTCTCTCACTTGGGGGGAGACGGGACTAAATTGCAATATAAAACAAATTTCCTGTAGCGTATCAGAGAACATTACAAAGAGCAGTAAAAAGTTTGGTCAATAGTCTCTTTAATGTGAAATGATATCAGAGGTAGCCAAGTTTCCATGGAAAAGGAAAGAAAAATCCACTGGTATATAATCCTGGAAGAAACTGCTTCAAAGTTCATAGTGACATACATGTATAAAGTGACATACACACAAATATTCACATACCATTAACTTTCAAAGGGAGAAAAAACGTCTTACTTTGCCAATTTATAAAGTATAATTTGGAAAATTTCCTTTTTTAATTACAACTCATAATAGAGTCCAATAATGTTTTAGCCATTATGCCCAGTTTCAATGCTAAAGTTGAAAAAGTTAACATTTCTGAGCTCTGATGCCATCTACTTCTCATCAGAAATGTTTTAACCCTCTTATTAGGTCTATAGCTAAACAATTTTTTTTGCGGAAAAACTTCAAGATGGCATTTTCTCATTAAGAGAAAATATATGCAAATTAGCAAGGCATCTATATATTTATTCTGTTTATTTATATCCCACCTTCCTCCCAACACAAGGACTCAAGGTCACTAACAAATCTAAAACAGTCCAAGTCAAATCTAACCCTCAGATAAATATTAACAATGCATCAAATGACCTGTGAAGTATTTTTGACCCCAATGAGAGTTCTGATTTATTGAAGATTAGAAGTAGATGTAGCAGTGTGGCGAGGGTTTGAGTTGGTTTCTGTACCATGATTTCACCAAAACATATAAATTACTGCAATGGCAATGGTAGTAAATTTGTTGGGACTTTTTTTTGGTCCAGCTGTTTTATGTTTGTAAGCAAGCAAACAAATACAAATGTACATGACAAATGTCTAAAATTTAGAAATTTTATAACAGGAAGGTGGATAATGTATAAGGAATTATTAAAAAATAATAAAGGACAGTACCAAATAAAATCTAGAGAAGAACTATAGGAGGATGGGATAGCGCAGGGGTAGGCAACCTTTCCCCTTTAAGGGCCGAGGGACTTCAGCTCCCAGAATCCCAGGAGCTATTTGGCCAACATGGGACTATTGGCCAACATGGCTGAGGCTTCTGGGAGCTGAAGTCCCTTGGCCCTTAAAGGGGAAAGGTTGCCTACCCCTGGGATAGTGTGTCATTTGTTCCCCCATAGACAATTAACAGAAAGGTTTAAGATTGACCAAAAATTGGAGGGTTTTGAAGAAGGAAATTCAGAATTAGAGGAGCTAATGCAACCAGTATTTAAGAAAATCATAACTAAAATTTATAAAATAGTGCTAAAATTAAATCAAGAACAAAAAGTAATAAAAGACAACATGAATAAATGGGATCAAAACATTGAGCATATTATCAAATTAGAAGACTGGGAAAGAGTGTGGAATAAGTATTTAAAATTTATGAATAGCTGTACACTAACAGAAAATTTCTATATACTATATTTTAGATAATACCTAACACCAGAACCAATTGCCAAAATATCAAAAAATGCAAAAGATACCTGTTTGAGGTGTGAACAAAATAAAGGTACATTATACCATGAGTGATGGCATTGCCCTGTAATTATTTTTTTTTAGAATGAGATACATAGAAATATAGAACAAATTGTAAACATTAGTTTCTCTATGAGCTCAGAGTTATATTTATTCAATATGGTGCAAGTAGTAAACAATCAGAAAAGAAGTGTTGGAGAATTACACTTTACATAGTAACAACAGCAAGGTTGATAATAGTGAAAAATTGGAAACAAAAAGATGACCCCAAAATAATGGATTGGTCACTCAAATTATTCCAGATGTTCGAGATGGATATTCTAACCCAGATAACCAAAAGCAAGTCTATTAATCATTGCAAAGAAGAAGGGAAGTAAGTAATTAAATTTTGAAAAGAAAACTGGAATGAGGAAATAATTATGTAATTAGAACAAGGTTTTGGGAAGATAAGGATAGATAACATAATGGGGGAAGGGAAGAGGAAGGAAAAAAGAAGAAGGAAGAATATATTATAATTAATAATTAAAAAGCAAGAATTGATAAAAAGTTAAAGAATAGAAGGAATTTAATGAAGGGAAAGTCAGAAGGTAAGAGGAAGAAAAAAAAAGAAATCAGGATCAAAATGATTTAAACAGGATGGAAAATAAGAGATAAGAAGATAACATAGTTTTCAATTAATTAGAAAAGGGGGGAAAAAAGGACATCTAAAATCTTATAATAAATTGTCCATTACCCAAGGTGAGAAGTCAGGGGTAGATAAGAAGGGTGAGAAGAAAATGAAGGAAGGTGAAATGGAGGGGGGGGGAGGCAAGATATGAAAAGTATGGGAAGGAAAAATAAGAAAATAATAAAGGTATAGGGAAACAGAAAAAAAGAGAATTATGAAAGAAAGAAAACGATGGAAAGGAAAAAGAGTTAAAGAAAGCAAAGAGAAGTGCAAAGTAAGTGAAGAAGGTAGAGAGAATGTGAGAAGGTACAAGGAGGTAGAAAAGATATAGAAGAAAGATACTAAAAGAAAGAGGAAATAGTAGAAAAGTAGAAGGAGGAAGAAATAAGGAGAGAGGAAGATAAGGAGTTAGAAGGATTAAGAAGAGAGAAGGGACTTGAATGATATGGGAAAAAGTGTGGGAAACACAAGGTGGAAGAAAAAGAAAAAGACTGGAGAAAGGGGAAAAACCCAGGATGGCTGAATATATTTAATAAGGTAATGGGGAATAGCAAAGAAGAAAGAATTAAGGAAAGAAAGAGAAGAATTCATCCTTTTCTTAAAAGAGCAACAAAGAGA
>CM034708.1:32285531-32300245 GCA_020142125.1 Phrynosoma platyrhinos
TAAATAGTACCATTCTATTCTGCTTTGGTCAGACCTCACCTGGAATTCTGTGGCTAGTTCTGGGCACCACAATTCACAAAATATGTTGACAAGGTGGAGTGTGAGAAAGACAACCAAAATGAAGAGCAGCTTAGAGAGCTGGATATGTTTAGTCTGGAGAAGAGAAGGTTAAGGGATGATGTAAAAGCCATGTTTAAATATGTGAAAATATGTCAGATTGAAGATGAAGCAAGCTTGTTTTCTGCTGCTCCTGATAACAGGACACAGAGCAATTGATTCATACTACAGGAAAATATATTGTAATAAGAACTTAACCTTGGGGAATTTATAATTAGCTCAAATAGGATCTGAATCCATTGTATGCAGGGGGCTAGAGGGAACAGTTCCTGCAGAAGCAGCATTTGTCCAAAAGAATTGTAGTTTTATTAAGAGAGAAAAATAAATCAATATGCACATATACAGAGGATCAAACATACAAAAACACCCTAACATACATGCACATACACACAAAATCAGAAGTAAAGTAGTTAGCTTGAATAGGACACACAAGGCTTTCTAATGGTGATAATTACCTGAAAGGAGGCTGCTCTGATGATGAATGAAGAGATAGACTCACCCATTGTGACAGGGAAAGGACAACGAATAAAGCTGGAGACTCTAGAGATCACAATGGCACAGGCATCATGAAATCTATCCAGACCCCCACTTTCCTGAGATTTTGGGGGGCATTTATACCCTTAAGACTAGGCTGAGGTGAAGAGTTTCTATTGTATATCAAGGGATTCTGATTGCTATTGCTTTGAAGTAGACAATTTCCAAAAGAGAGGTTGCTGGATGGACATCTTTCAGGGCTGCTTTGATTGTGGCAGACGATGGTCCTTGTGGTCTCTTCCAACTCTATGATTCTAAGAAAAGGGATATTTCAAGAAATAGAGGACAACCACATTATCAAGCAGGACCAGTACATGATAAACATGTAAAGTACTTGAGAGTTACTAGTTTTGTAGCATTCCATTCAAAATTAATACAATATATATTACATAATTCCTTTTGCTTCATCTGGGTAAGTCCATTTATTCTAGCAATTCTTGATTTTTAACAAGGTGCAAGAGTTTTTTTTACAAGGTGCAGTAAACAAACATTACTAAGTATTTAAAAAGTATTGGTCATGTAAGCACTTTGGCATATTTATTGCCTTTCTGGATGCCTTCACTGGTTTTGCAGCATTTGCAAATTTCCAACAGTGTAATTAACACAAGGCTATTTACATAAAATGAATCATAAAAATGTTTGCCTCTAGGCTAGAATAATAGTTTGCATTTGTGATGCTGTCCAACGGCATTCAAAAACACTGTTGAAAATGATCACTTTCCTTTCAAACAGTGTCATTCTACAAACATACAGGATCAATCTGACAGCTGTTCCATCTATTTAAAAAAATCCTCATACAACTTGATTGAGTTTTGCACTCCTGTTAATTAGACAGTTTGTTTTCAGCCTCCTTAGTTTGTATGTCAATCACTTTTGTAACATAGGATCTTAAGAGTTGGTTCATATTGTAACTAACTACATGCCATGTATACCACCAGAAAACTCAGGAAATTATGACATGTGGCTTTTAAACCTTTATTACACCTGGAAAACAGTGGCATTGATAATATTAATCACACAAAGTTGCCTCTGACTTGTAGTGGTTGCATCCTCCAACCATAATTAGGGCATCATTTTTCATTGATAGGGAAACTTATCAATGAGGTCTCAATAGTGCAAGTCTCTAGGTGCAAAAGCAGGGGTAGGCAACCTTTCCCCTTTAAGGGCTGAGGGACTTAAGCTCCCAGAATCCCAGGAGCTATTGGCCAACATGGCTGAGGCTTCTGGGATCAGAAGCCCCTCGGCCCTTAACGGGGAAAGGTTGCCTAACCCTGTGCAAAAGGTTGCATTATCAGCTGCCATGTGGTGTCAGTACCTCTCATGATTTCCAAGGATCCTGACTGCTTTTATTCTTTCCCTATTTCTTTTCTTTTTACTTTTTTTTTTTACTTACATAGCAGAGCTCTGGAATTGAATGAGTTGAAATAAAAATAAATAAAAATAAGAAATTAAATTAAATACCGAAGGCATGCTGCATAGGGCATAAGACAGGAAGGTGAAGTTATGGTTGACTCAGGAAGTGAGTGTGATGGCAGCAGGAGCCCCAGTTGTGTTATTTCAAAGACATGCAGCAATGGGGCTATGAATATGGTGTTTCTTTTCTTTTCTTTTTTTTTTCTTTATTATTGGATGGTGTCCAACATGTCCTGCACCAGAACCTGTGTAAAACCAGGTTGAAAGGTATTCAAAAAAACCAACACCTTACCAGTTGCTGAGATCTTCTAGAAAGATGGGGAGCTCTCCATTTCTGTGTCACTGCAGCTGTCTGCATGAGCATTCCATTGAGCCACTTGGCATATCCTCCATTGCCATGGGTTGCTTAGTCTGAGGCCAGAAAGATGTGTCCAGCATGTGACCATCACTGAAGGCTTTGTTCTGATTTCAGATGTGAGTGACCTGCGTAAGATGGAAGACCTCTGTGCAGACAGCCACTGTCTCAGAAAAGACTAGGTAACCAGGGAAAATGGGGCCACTGTGGGACCAGGAAACTCTGAGCTGCCCCTGGAGTATCTTATCCAGTACAGACCACTTCTTTATCTGATTTTAAATTAGATTGTTTATGTTAAAAATGAATAAGAATTGAGCTAAAAAGATGGAATGAAAACATCAGATGGATACCATGATGACAAAAATGGAGGACAACCCTAAAGGTAGTGAAACAGGACAACTTCGGAGGACATCCCTTCCTCTTTCCAATGATTTCCCCCTTTGTATTAATTAAAGATCTTTCATAGTTAAAATCTGCAGCCAGTCTCTTTATAAACATTTTAGTGTGTGGAGTGGTTGGGTCATCAATCACTGGAGCGAAACTCATGAGCTGTGGAATAATGTTAATGAAATGCTAATAGCTTGCCGCTCTGCCCTGGGCAACCACGTGCTGGGACTAATATAATATTGATCCTGGGAGGCAGTAATGCAATAAGGCTAGCAAGATTTCCTCTGAAATAAACATTTCTGAGGAGTTCAACAATTATGAGCAATTTTGTGTGTAATTATATTAATTATTGAAAGGCCCTTCAGAGTTTTCTAACAAGTTTTCCCTTGCACTTCAAGGCTTATGTGACACAGCATGAACTATAATGACAAGGGCAGGGAAACACTCCATGTGGCTACTCCCAAAGTCTTGAAAAGCTGACTGCTTGAGGGGCTTCTAGTTGGGGAATTCTCATCCAAGAAATTACATTTTCCATCTCCCAGCCCATTGTATACTGGAGAAGTCTGATACAGAGTCAGTGCTCTCAATACTACAAAGGGATGGCCAATAACATCAGGAAATAATAACTGGGGGTGATTTTGCATGTCTAAAGCCTTGCATGATACTGCAGCTCTCTCTGCTGATGTGGACATTAAATCTTACAGGACTAGTTAAAACCTTCCAATCCTAGTCAAGGTACACACTGACAAAAATCAGTAAAGCTATGTGAGCATTAAAGGCAGAAACTCTGACAAGTGCCTATCTTCATCCCTGACAATAAAAATACAGATCAGAATCCTGTATGGGAGTTACCTCTCCATAAGTGGGTTTAAAAATGCAGAAATTAGAACTGGGCTGTTCTGTAACATATCCATTGGAGGGCTGCTGCTACATTACTATGTAGGGGAGCTGTCAAAGTGACTGATGTGTGTTTGAATCAATTCACAGTGGGACCAATGCACATCAGTCCTGTTGTGCATCAATCTCACTGTGCATTGGGACACTGGCTAGGGACTTCCAATGCACATTGGTAGAGCCCAATGCACATTGGGATTTTATTGCCAGTGTCCTGTTACACATCTTTGCAATTCAGTAACAGCCTTTCTTAGCACATCTGCTACTTAGTCAAGTAAATATAAACTTAACATTAAGTAAAAGGACTCCAATGGCCATAACTTATTTCTAAAGCAGAGGTACTAGAAGTGTTGTTTGCACCTTTTTGAAATGTTTCTGTTTTGGATAAAGGATGAGGAAGATATAACTTTTTTCAAAGGCTTTTTGAATGAATTGTAGGAAGCTAATGGAGGAAAGTGCTAATCATTTGATTATCATGGGAGGATTCTTGTTGTGGTTGCTAATGTTTTATCCTCTCTCATAGAGAGTGAAAAATAACAAATTATATTCATATTCCCAACAAAAACAAACAATTGGCACTGGAGGCCTATGTGGGGCACTTCATCCCACCATGATGAACAGATGTGTTTTGGTATGTAGTGAACAAGGGTATGCAATGGATAGGGGAAAGGGGTTAGGATATCTCATGATGAATAGGGGAACAAATAATTTGGCCAGTGAAGGTTATCCTCAAGTGTTCTGGACATTCTGAGTGTGTGAGTGAAAAGAAGAAGAGGTGGATGCTAGGAAAATCCTCACCAAAGGCATTCTCCATTAGTAACCTAAGAAAGTGACTATGTTTATGGACAATGCTGACTCTGCACCATAGTGTGATGATAGTAGCATTGAACCAGAGTGTGGAGGCAGCAGTAGAGGCATGGAATATTACAGACACAACATTCAAGCAGTCAGTTATTAAATGAAGATGTAGGACAACAATCCATGAAAAAACTGTCTGCTTGCATGATGTTGACTGCTGCAACCATACCTTTCTACTGCTGCTTCTTTATACCTAATGTTTTAATGAGAAGTTTAACCTCATCAGCCACCACTCTTTATGAAACGTAAAAGAATGCCTTTGATCTCAGTCTGTGACTGCTATTCATGGCAACTCCTTTTTTTTTTTTAATACAAGTTAATTTCAATTGGATATTAACAATGAGACCTGATCTATTATTTCTGTTATTGTTGTTAGTAGCAGCAGCAGCACATCAACATTTCTTGAAAACTGTAGGTACTTTGTTGTTCACAGCACAACATAAACTGCACAGTTTTTGAAAACCACAAGAGTTTGAGAATCTGTGCAGCTTTGTAGTCAAACCTACACACACATTTTTTTAATAAACACAGAGAGAGAGAGAGAGAGAATTGCACAGTTTCTGTGGGGGGGAGGATTCTCACTTGCTTCTATTGTTTTTTCCATTATAGACCTGGAGAAAGTGTACAAAAATGGCAAACAAAATGGGTCACTATAGCCCTATACAAAAAACACAGTACAGCATTCAGTGTTGTGGTTGCAGCCTTTGCTGGTTTGAAATTGCACCAACCAAATGATATGCAACAGGAAAAGAAACTCAGCCCAATGGTAGTTGCAGCCACATGTGGCTTTGTTCTGCAACATTGCTGAATCTTGCATGCCATATTTGTTGTGCAACATTTCTGGTTTTTATGTGGAAAACAGCAATGTGGTATAACAAAATTATTTACAACAAAGATGTTATGCATAAATTCAACAATGTTGCACAAAAAATAGGCACATGATTTTGTTGTGCAAACGTGAGGTTTTCCCTGCAACATTTTTATTGTGCCAATGTTTTGTTGTGAACATTGCTGTTTATTATTTTAAATAAAAGCAACCTTCCACAAAATATACCTGTGGCCTCTGAAAGAAATCCTTTCCATAGCAAAAAAAGCACAATTTTGAGGGAAGCCTGCATAGTTTTCAGGAGGAACTTCATAGCTTTCAGAAAACTGTGCAGGTTTCTGAGAAAGTTGTACAGCTTTCATTACTTTGGGAGAAAAAAATCCTAAGTGTCTTGAAGGTGTGTATGTGTGCATCTGTATGCATGTCTTCAGGGTGCCCATCAATTTATGGTGATTTCATAAATTTCATAAGTTTTTTTTAGGCAAAGAATACTCAGAAGTTGTTTTGTCAGTTCCTTTCTCTGAAATATGGACTACAGCACCTGGTATTCCCTTGTGGTCTCCTGTCCAAGTATTAACCAGGGCTGGCTCTGCTTAGCTTCTAAGATCAAACAGGATCTGGTGCCTTTAGGGTACTGATTCATTGTTTTTGATGTCTACTGAGACTTGGAGAAATTGAGATTTACTATCCCTACATCAAACCATGCACGACTGAGACAAGATCTATGTTCTCCATAAAAGACTGCAGCTGTCATATATCAGAGATGTATAAAAGCACCCCTTGCTATTTCCATCTTCTATCTATCCAAGAGCAAAAATGATCTCAGGAGTTCTTCCAAACAGCAAAGTACCTGGAAGGGTGTGGTATCATAGTGCACTAGGAATTATGTACATCAGTGCTTCATGAGACTAGCTATGGGGATACGATTTGGTTATACAAGTATGGGATGAGTGGTTTGCACTGGAATACTAACAGAAGGAATAATCATTTTGACAGTAGAGTCATTACTGGCTTGCAAGAACCCTTCAGAATATAGCAAATATGATGCAGAGGTGAGGATAAATAATAAAGAGGAGGGAAATTTTCCTTGTATGCTGTTCATAGCTAAGTGAACCAGGGAATAAGTTTCCCTTCTCCCCCAAGCTCTACTTTACATGTCAAGAAAGCTGTTAAACTTTTTGTGTGATGGTGTTAGAAGAACAGATGGCATTCAATTTGACTAAAGTGTTTATGTGCTTGTTGAAAAGGGATTAGATTTAAGAGCTTACTAGCTTCTGGAAGAGATTATTCATAGTGTTCTGCTGAAATAGTGCATGTGTTATGAAATCAGAAAATATAATTTTCATGTAGTTTGGAATTGGCAGCCCCAACCTTTCTTGATTACTCTGGAGGGGGGAGAAATATATAGCATAATATTACTTACCTACATCCTTCATTAGTAATGTAGGGCTTTTGCAGACTGCCAGAAATAGCGCAGATTGAGTCCACTTTAACTGCCCTGACTCAGTGCTAGGGAATCATGGGAACTGTAGTTTATTGTGGCACCAAAGCTCTCTGACAGAGAAGGCTCAATGTCTCAGAAAAAAATACAATTCCCATGATTCCCTAGCACTGAGCCAGGACAGTTAATGTGGACTCAATTTGCACTATTTCTAGCAGTTTGCAAAGGCCCGTAATCCTTAAACCATATGTATTAACACTGAAATAGCCAGAAGTAATTGGGTTTAATAACATTCAATGCCTTTATAAGAGTTTCAAACTAGGATTTGTGCTATTCAAATGCTTCTCGATTACAATGTTCCACACAAATTATAGTGTGCCTGTTGGCATGTTCATGTGCAGTTATTCCCAGGTACATGTCAGCCTAAGTATGTTGAAATTTATTACCTACCTTATTGAAAGATTCTTAGGCCATATCTGCACTGCAGAAGTTATGCAGTTTGATATCATTTTAACTGCCATGGCTCAATAGTATGGAATTCTCAGATTAATAGTCTTGTGAAGTATTTAGCTTTCTCTGTCATAGAGCTCTGGTTCCACACTAAACTACAGATTCCAGGATTTCACAATGCTGAGCCATGGCAGTTAAAATGTTGCCAAATTGCATTATCTCCACAGTACAGATGCAGCCTTTATCACCCTTCATCCTTACCAATACTAGGGAACTATAGCCAATATAGTTTATACAATGATGTGTAATTAAGAAGTGAACATGCCACATTTATAATAAAAAAGGAACTAAAAATACATACATACATACATACATACATACATACCCTAACAGAATCAACCATTTAAAATTTCTTGCCAAACAGAGTAGTTTTAAACATTTCTGCACTAGAATGGCATTGCTTGAACTGAATTATATATAATATATATATATATATATATATATATATATATATACATACACACACACATACCTGATTTTTTGTTGTTGTTGTAAACACCAACAGGAATTGCTGTATACTGTGGGGTATAAAAATGTCCCATGTTCAAAAGATTGTTTTTGTGTGCAGTATCAAGGGTCTTTTACCGAAGCATAGTAAATAAGGTAGAATAAAGTTAAAATAAACTTAGAGAAAAGAAAACATAAAAAGCCTGACACCAATGATTTCCTGTGAGCTTTCAGTGAAAAAATGCCAATTTTTATCTAAATGGAACCAAGTACAGACAACCAGAGCATATTGTTTCTATTTATCTGAAGCATGGTTTACCAAATAATAAATAAACTGTTATCTTAAAAATCTCAATACATTAAATCAACTACATCAAAGCTGTACCCTCGGGGGGGGGGGAAATTCAGTAGATTTTGGGTTACTTTTTCATGCTCTGTAGGGGAAAGAAAGCTGCATGACAAGTGTCTGAAGTTTGGGAACCAAACCTTTATCCCCATTTTTAGTAATTTAATTACTAATTTAATAAATTTAGTAATTCAATAACAATAGAAGCAATTTAGGAGAATTAATAAATAACAGTAGCAATAATAAAACCTGCTATGCTTTATGTGTGCATCATGACATGACTATTTTTGAGCAAAATTATATTGGTATGAAGAACATAGGGCCTTTGCAGACTGCCAGTCCATTTTTGAGTCCATTTTAAGGGTTTGGGTTAATACTAGGGAATCATGGGAATTGTTTTTTTTTCTGAGACATTGAGCCTTCTCTGTCAGAGTGCCACAATAAAATACAGTTCCCATGATTCCCTAACCCTAAGTTCCTTATTTTTTTTTGTTTTGTTTCTATTCTCTTTTTACAGTTGCTGTTTATTTTGTGCTGTATTGGTGCTTACTTTGTATTACAAAGTTGTACTACAACTCATGAAAATGCAGAATATTCAATTAAGTTTTCCAAAAGGTTTTTTTAAGACTAAAAAAATAAATAAATCATTTATCCCTTGAAATCAGATAGTCAAAACAATGTAAAATAATCCTGCTCATAACATATAGGCAAGTTGGATAAAAACTAGTAAGACTCTGGGGGCTTTAATGGTTGGATTTTGACTTGGTCTATTATGACACCAGTGGTAGCAGTGACTGCATATCTTCAAACTCTCTCAGTTTGACAGGGGAAGTCCTAGTACCTAGTTAATCCTCTGATTTCCTACTTTTGAACCTGCTTTTAAAATGTCCATGCTTTCTCTTGCCTCCTCCCGCTTTCTCCTTTTGTGCTTGGCTTACGTCAGTTGTTCCAAACTGAATTTCAAATGCAAATAGAGTTTGCAATCAATGACTTCATCAAGGGGAAGAGCTTGGGGGGAAATCCTAATCTTACCAGTAGATTCAGGCAAAGGCAACTGCTGCAGTATTTCCTATTTTATGTGTTCTTCCTCATTTATTACTTTTACACTCTTGTACTCACTGTGATGATGTTTGATCATATATGTCTCTGTTTTCATGTATGAATTGAGGGGTGAGTATTCTCTATTCAGAGTTGCATATTAGAAAGGGGCCTCTCCCTGCACTTGAGCTTAGAAGATTCATGCCTTCATTGATACTTCCTTCAAGATGACTACTTCCTCAGTTTGTGTTCTACTTTGGTGAAAAGAACCAAGCAGCAATAGGCTTCATGCTTCCTTTCAACTGAATTGTAAATCTATGCAGATATATGTTGGCTACATTCTTTGGAAGTTTCATACTGAACTTGGGAAATATCTATCTATCTATCTATCTATATATATTAGGGGGGATTACAACTCTCAGAATCTATCAGCAGACACAACCAGCTAGTGTCCATACTTCCTTGGGAATTCTGGGAGTTCTAGTTCAAAGAAGTAACATTTCAAAATCATTGGTATGAAGTAGGCTGAACAACTGATTCAGCTGAATCTTTAAGCAAATAGGATTGATTCAATGGATTTGTGCCATCTCCCAGATCAGATTGAACCAATTCAGTGGAGCAGGATTGAACAGTTCAAAGTGATTTGGTTGTTAAAGGATGTAGGCACAGTGAAGAATTTAAATATTTTGTCACCACTTTATGTTGGTTGTCCTCTATTTCCTGCAGGTATTCAGTGACGAAAACAAACAAAAAACTAGGCCCAACAGAGGTGCCAATGCTCCGCACTGTCTGAGATGCTTGACCTCAACAGTAGCTCAAAGCAGAATGTAGAAGCACAACCCAGTATGCAATATTTGGCAATAAAGCACTGATCAACCTGAAATAAGGAACAGATATATGTAGGCTTTTATCTTCCTATTGCAATATATATATATATATATATATATATATATATATATATATATATAGTATTTACAACAGAAGCTCCGACTTCTGTCAACATACACTGTCTGATACTATCCAGTTCTCCAACAAACAAACTCACCAACTCCTGTCTTCAATCCACACCTGCCCTGAGTTCCAGAGCCCTTATATACAGTGGTGATAGCATTAGGGTTGACACCTGGTATTTCTTAACATTTACAGCTATAGAAATTATTTTACCATTTCTTAAAGGATCATTTTACTCAACACTTTAACTGCCATGAATCTATCTGACAGAATCCTGGGACTTGTAGTTTGGTGAGGCACCAGTGCAATCTGACAGACCAGACTGAATACCTCACCAAACTACTAATTCCAAGGATTTTGTAGGCTAGAGACCTGGCAATTAAAATAGTGTCAAACTGCTTTAATTCTACAGTGTGCTATACCAAAAAAATAAATGAAACTTCTAGACAGTATGTCTCCAAGATGACTATATAAATTATGTGATTTGGGGGAAGAAGGGGAGCTGGATGAAGTTTATGAATGCCATAGCTTTCAGTCTTCACTCCCATTAATATTTTGAAGGGCTCAGGATTGTGATAGTCAGAACATGTGTGCTTCCAAAGACAAGAGTTCTAAGAGGCTGAGGTAGGCAACTGTGGAAGATATGGGGTAAAGAAAATATGCGGCTCTGAAATGGAAGGTTCCAGCACCAACTCAAATCACCAAATGCCTGAGTGGATATCAAGGAAGTTCATCAGGGGGAATCTCACCATCTGGAGTGCTGGTAAAATGTATTCCCATGTCCTCCTGTATACTTGTGATGTGTCACTGAATGCTGGTAGAGTAAAACAAAAGCATACTGTCAATTAAGTTACCATTTCATTATCTCTTACATTATTATATCAATTGTTATTTACACTTCTACAGACTAGCTGACTAATGCTCTGCCATATTGACTTAAGAAATAAGAAACTTCTGAACACTGATGGGTTTTTGCCTGTCTTCCAAGTGTTACTAGATCTCCACTGCCCACTTTTCTCTCTCCCTCTCTCCGTCTTTTCTTATTCTTTTTCCTCTTTTTCTTTGGGGATGTAGTTCAACTGCAGGAATCAGAGATCCTCTTGGTGTATCCCAATATTAGAGAAACTATGGGGGGTTGCAGACTGTCAAAAATAGTGTGAATTCGGTCCACTTTTAGGGTTAGGGTTAGAGTTAGGGAACCATGGGAACTGTATTTTATTGTGGCACCAGAGTTGTCTGACAGAGAAGGCTCAATGTCTCAGGAAAATAACAGTTCCCATGATTCCCTAGCACTAACCCTAACCCTAAAAGTGGACTGAATTCACACTATTATTCAGGTGTCTCTCTGTGTTTGAAATCAGCATTTTAGTTTTTTAATGCATGTCTATGAGACAGGACAACCAATCCAAACTTCCAAATTTCAATTTGCATTTGGGTTCAAGCTCACATTAGATTGGATTTGAACTGAACAGGTCCAGAGTAAACAGATCAAAATTGCTGCATCCATCTTCAGTTCAGGAGTGATATGCTCAACTCTCATATAAAGGGAATTCAGAAGTCTTGAAATGTGGGCATTTTTGAGCTTTGAAAACATATATGGATTTGTATTTTCCCTGTCAGTTTTCCCACTCAAACATTTCCTCTTGGAAGAAACTCGTTTTGGACTCTCTCTCTGTCTCTCTAGCACAAGTGACTACATAGCATTATTTCTTCACCTAAGAAGATGCCTAGCTCTTACAGTAATAATTTGAAACAGTAGGCTGCTTTATGGAGATGACCTAAGACAGGGGGAGGCAACCTTTTTGAGCCGGGGGCTGGGTTGTTGTCCCTCAGACAATGGGGGGGGGGGCGAAGCACCAAAAATAAATAAATAAATAAATAAATATAATTTAAAACAATTAAAAATATGCATGCACACTCTCTCAGCCCCAGAAAAGCCATGGCAAAACCCCTGTGGAGATTTTGCCAAGAAAGCCCCAAGAACAAGTAATAAAAACAATAATATAATGGTGGGTGGGCTATAATATGGCTATAATTCAAGGATAGGGACTATATGGCCTTCCAGATGTCATTAAACAGTAATTTCTACCACTTATCATTGGTGATTGTGCTAACTTGAATGCATCTACACCACAAAATTATTGCAATTAGACACCACTTTCATTGCAATGACTCAATACGATAGAATTCTGGGATTTGTAGTTTTGTGAAATATTTTGTCTTCTCTGCCAGAGCATTCTGGTACCACAACAAACTATAGGTCTCAGGATTCCTTAGGATGGAGCCATGACAGTTAAAGTGGTATAACTCTGCAGTGTGGCAGCAGCCTGGGTCTGATGGGAACTGCAGTCCAAAAACATATTGCAAGCTTCAACTTCCTTGTTAATTCTAAGTGCCTAAAAGTCGACTCCAGTGTATAGTGGCCCTATCATAAGATGTGTGAAGTTAATTTTACAAGATTTATTCAAAGGAGGTTTGTCATTGTCTTCCACTAACAGTGAGAAAGTGTGACTTGCCCAAGGTCATTCAGGGGGTTTAAATGGCTTAGCAGGGATTAGTCCAGCACTCATACTATTACATCACAATGGCTGTCACCTGCCTAAGCCTTGCTTTAACTATTAGGACTAAAACATACCTTATTAAATTAGTCATTATATTGTTGTTGTTGTTTTTCAATGATAAATTGGGATTAATTTTCATTAAAATCACAACTGGAGAAGGCTTAAACCTCCTGATAAAAAAAATTGCTCTGCACCTATGATTATATTTTCAAAAACTCAGATATGCTGTTAGCATCATGCCTAATTTACAAGTGGAGTATTTTCAAGCCTCAGATACAGCTCATGTTCATATGATAAAGAAAACACCACCACTGTCTTTGTCCCTCAAATCACACCTAATATCTGAAGATTTTGATTCATCTAAAATAGAACTAGCCCATTTAATTTCCTGTGCATGCCAACTTTGCTTTGTCTCACATAAAGAATGATGACCAAGGATTGTACTCTAATGGATTTGCAAAGAATACATGCTCTTCAGCAGGACCTTGTGCAAACATATTACTATTAGTGAAGAAATATTGTACATGAACCACAATTTCTCATTTATGAAAACAAACATGCTCTCTCTATTCAAGTGACATGTTTTCATCTGAAAACAAAAGGCAATTTCCACAGGCAAAAACCGTAGCTTTAATGCAAATATGATTAGATATTACTGTGAAAATGGCAAATTTTTGCCTGGAGCACTTCTTCAAAATTTAAACTCCTCTCTTTGCACTGAAAGAAGCTGGATATTGCAGGATAAACATGGTGAAATAAAATGCATAATTCTGACAATTCTTACAGCCACTTCCACATGCAATGAATTAAATCCCAGTTCTAGAACCTTCCTGCTGTTGTCATGGTTTCATTAGTAGCAGTTTTGAACAAAAATCCAGGATGTTTCTATCTGTCTAATCTACTGAATTTATATCCCTCCTTTCTCCCAAAAGTGGGACCCAAGGTGGCTTGTGATGTTGTATTAACCATTGTATGGTATGATAACAGAGCATAGAAGAGTTACTTTCTAAGACTGATTGGTGAATTCTGGGATTTGTAGTGCAATAAAATAATTTTTCTATCCTCTGCAAAGGAAGGCCTTCTTGACTTCTCTTTCTAGAGCTAGCTGCTAGAACACATAAGTAGCATTCTTATAAAACATTAATGGAACAGCTGCTTTGGGGCAGGCGAGCAAAGTCAATGTTGAAGAACTTTGGTTTATACATACAGATAAACTCTCTTTTTTCCTGAGGTCACTTCTTCCAATGTCTCAGGTCACACAGGGGCCAAAATTTTACACTGGAGCATACATCCAAACATGCAGCTCCAGATCTTTCCACTGTCTGTCACCCAGAGGAAGAAGGAAAGGAGGAGGGACAATTCAGACCAAGAAGAAGGCACAGATCTCATCTCAATTATAAGAAAAGAGAGGAATTGAGAGTATGCTTTGAAATGCACCTGCCCTTTCTTTTTCCCAGAAGCTCAGAGACAGACAGATTTTCATGGTATGATTCACCTCCCTTCCTCCTCCTCCTTCACAGGTAAGTGAGACAGTCAGGGCTCTTCCCAGGGCTTGACAAGCAATGGGAAGTTTTTGGATGGAGTGCAAAGGTGGGTTTCCCTTATTCCATCCAAAATGGGAGTTATGCATTATAAGCTGTACTTATACATAAGTAAGCCACTAACAGGATGCTGGCTGCAGTGTGTGTATATGAGGGTTTGTTTTTACATTACATTACATTACATCACATTACATTACATTAAAACTTTTCTCAGTGACATGAGATAGACATATCTTTCTTATTAGTGTCTTGGCCAAAGGGAGAAGAGATGTGGCATCAGAAAACAGGCAGCAAAAGTGCTGCTTGAGATTGCTTTGAAATCAAAGACAGGAATATATAGTGCATTTCAGCCCAGCTCTGATGGTTTCCCTCTTGTCTTTCCATTTACAACAACTGATCTACTCTTTCTTTCTTTCTTTCTTTCTTTCTGAAATTTTATTTATTTCAAGGATTTATATCCTGCTTTTCTCCCACAATGGTATTCAAGACTTTTTT
>CM034708.1:32306243-32320757 GCA_020142125.1 Phrynosoma platyrhinos
AAAAGCACAGATATACAATGGGAGACACCTGGCTGAATGATACTACGTGTGGAAGGGATCTAGGAATCCAAGTGGACCATAAGTTGAACATGAGTCAACAGTGTGATGCAGCAGCTAAAAAGGCCAATGCAATTTTAGGCTGCATCAATAGAAGCATAGTGTCTAGATCAAGAGAAGTAATAGTGCCACTCTATTCTGCTTTGGTCAGTCCTCACCTGGAATACTGTGTCCAGTTCTGGGCACCACAATTCAAAAAGGATGTGGAGAAACTGGAGCGTGTCCAAAGGAGGGCCACTAAAATGGTGAAGGGTCTGGAAACCAAGTCATATGAGGATCGACTTGGGGAGCTGGAGATGTTTAGCCTGGTGAAGAGAAGGTTGAGAGGTGATATGATAGCCGTGTTTAAATATTTGAAGGGATGTCATATTGAGGAGGGAACAAGTTTGTTTTCTGCTGCTCCAGAGACTAGAACCTGAAACAATGGATGTAAGCTCCAGGAAAAGAGATTCCACCTCAACATTAGGGGGAACTTTCTGACAGTAAGGGTGGTTCGACAGTGGAACACACTCCCTCAGAGAGTAGTGGAGTCTCCTTCCTTGGAGGTCTTTAAGCAGAGGCTGGATGGCCATCTGTCAGGGATGCTTTGATTGGGAGTTCCTGCATGGCAGGGGGTTGGACTGGATGGCCGTTGTGGTCTCTTCCAACTCTATGATTCTATGATTCTATTATTCTAAGTTCCACTCTAAAAGCTATCTCAGTCTGCCCACTCTTCTTGCATATATGGAGATGACAAAGAATTATTCTTGAAGGAAGGCGGCCTCTGCCCAGATGCCATCTTCAAATACATATTGGTGGATTGGCAAATTAGCTGTGGGATAGGTTGATTCTTTTCACCTATCTTTCCTGTGTTTCTGCTCCATATGATCAGCTGTGTCAAGCTTACAGCATCAATCAGTCAAACATTTTGGTATGGATATTCATCTGTGCAACAGTAGCTGCCTTTGGCTGTGCCTGAGGCTCTTTGTATCAGGCCAGGTATGATGTATAGGTTACTGAATTGGAAGAAGCCTGAATTTTTGTTACCTGTATCTGAAATGCTCAAACATTTGTAATTTTATTCACATATGTGATTTATCTATTAAAAAAATACTAAAAAAGGGCTAAAAAAATCCTTAAGGTTATTTTGAAGGCAAGTCATTAACTCAGATTTTTAAAACTGTCTCTTATGAGGAGAAACAGCTTCAGAGATGCTGTACTTCTTATTGTTACAATTAAATTCCAAGGTCACATGCCTGAAGGCATAGACAATTATTACTGTTATGCATAAATACAAGTCCCTAAATGTATACTCCCCTTCAAAAGACAGAGGAACAGTCTTCCTCCCTTGAAGGCTGCAGGCTGTCACAATGTGATTATCATAGAGGTCACATACAGTTTAACTTTTATTTGGCAATATTTTCATAGCACAAACCTGTTGTGCCTTCAGAACAAATATTTTGTTTCAGTATTTGAAACATTTGTTTTTTTTGTGTGTGTGTGTGTGTACGTGCATGTACATGTGCAACGTGGATCAGATGGAGCACATGGGACATCTGAAAAGTAGGGATTTACACCAACTCTAAAAATTAGGTTAAATTCCAGTCAGGTGCTCTTTAAAAGGGCCCAATGCTGCTCAGATTGACTTGTAACTAGCACTCTTCAACTGAAGCCTCAAGTCCAAGGCAAGATTAAGGTATCTAATAGCTAATGCAATAAGAGCAGGTTAAGCAAAATGTAGCCCTTCGAGTGTTGGAGAATTACAGCTCCCATCACCCTTGCTGGCATACCCAATGGTAAGTGATATTGTAAATGCAATAGAATATAGAGAATATTAGAGGTAACAGACTATGTATGGAAGGGTAAATCACCTGGATAGTGAGATATTTAACCTAATACTTATGTACTGAATCTTGGTCTATACCTAGAAGAACAAAATTCCTCCAGCATTAAACACTAAATAACCAGTATTTTTATATAGTGCATTGTTTTGAGCATGGGATGCAGTGTCTCAAGTGGTTAAGATGCTGAGTCTGTTGATTGCAAGATTGGCAGGTTGGAAGCCTAGGTGCTGCATGATGGGTGAGCTCCCATCACTAGTTCCAGCTCCACAACAAATCTTACCAAGAAAACCTTGTGGTAATATCTCCTTAGGGTTGCCATAAGTCAGAAATGAGTTGAAGGCACATAACAACAACCACACATGCTGCCAACCTTGTCTCTTACTCTAATATCAAAGTATTGGTTTGGCTATTGTCTAAGTATGAACAAACTAGCCCTTGGATGTTTTTATATTCACATAAGTGCCACTAGCCTTGGCTCTAGCTCTAATATCAAAACATTCAAGGGTTGGTTTCTTCATATTTGTTCAGTAACCATCTTGGGCTATTTTTCATAACAGTGAGATTTGATTGTCTCAGCTTCTAAAATATCATCCAGAAAGGCAGACACCTACACATGCACAGGTGCTTAATTACTTCAATAGAACAGAACCAGCATTCCAATCACATGGAACTATTTTGTAGCACTGCAGTGAGTGTAGGAGTTTACAAAGGCCTCACTGATGTGACACACTGGTGCCTATTAAATGTGAATCAAAGCTTTATTTTTAAATAAAGAGCAGCATGGCTTATTATACTCCAGTAGGTTTTCTCTTCAGTACCCAGAAGAAAAATGGGATCTCAGAGGTTTTTGTGGCTGGGAAATGTGCATGAGAATGAGGCCTGAGAATAAATCATCATCAAAGACACAAGAAAGGTACAGAGAGGTTAAAAAATATTCATCAGACCTGAAATCTGGTTACTGGGATTTCTAGCATGAACTGTTTGCTCAGTATTCTCTTGGCAAATTGCATGCTTTTAATGTAATTTATATCTGTCCATTAAGAGTAGAGTTCCTGCTGATCATAACTTTGTAGTTTTTGTTTTTCATGATATTGTAAAGAAAAGGCATTGCTGTTTATTTTCATTATTATTTATTTTAAATCTGTAAAAAAGAAATATATTAATACTGTATTAGTAGCAAGTACACCTCTATACCACTTATCAGTGCACTTAAGCACTCCCTAAATCAGGGGTAGGCAACCTTTCCCCTTTAAGGGCCGAGGGACTTCAGCTCCCAGAAGCCTCAGCCATGTTGGCCAATAGTCCCATGTTGGCCAATAGCTCCTGGGATTCTGGGAGCTGAAGTCCCTCGGCCCTTAAAGGGGAAAGGTTGCCTACCCCTGCCCTAAATGGTTTAAAATGTGTGAGCTAATTCCCCCAACAAGCTGGGTATTCATTTTAATGACCCAAGAAAGGATGCAAGGCTGAGTGGATTCTGGAGCCCTGCCTGGGATCAAACTCACAACCTTGTGGCTGTGAATGACTGCAGTATGGCCATTTAACCGCTGTGCCACCAGGGCTCCTGAATTAGGTTAGTGAATTAATTTTTAAAAATCATTGACTAGGAAGTGTGTGTGTGCATATGCACATGCACATGCATGTGTGTGTGTGTGAGAGAGAGAGATTTATCTTTAAGCTGTTTTGGGTTGCTTTCCAAGAGAAAGGCAAAATAAATACATAAATAAAATATAAATAAATTTTGCTTAAACAGCAATATTGTTTACATTTTTATAAGTGGCTTCTATTTTTTTAATTGTAAAAAATGACAATTCAGCCATTCTGGGGGGGAAACTGCTATGTTTAAAAAATGTGACGACTGAATCTGTAAATCAAAATATTCATTCACATTAAAATGTGATCTTTTCCCAAGTTACTCTAGCAAAGTACTTGGCATCTGTCAGTTTTTGCCAGCACAATGAAGTTATTTTTAGTGTGCAGTCATGCTCTCTGACAACAGCTGGTGATACAAGGTTTTGGTCCTCTGTGGTTTTCTAATGCTCAACCTACAGTATAAATGTAAAAACTGCAGATGTTCCAGTTGCAAATAGGAAATCATCACTAGAAGCCAACATATTTATGGAATACAGAAAATCCACATGGTACTTGGCATAGTGTTAAGGAACTGCTAGTAACCCTTCAACATTATCTCACTAACTTACAGCTTCCCAAGGCTGGGTGCTTCATTCTCTATAGTCAGAGATATTGTCACTGTCAAAAACTTGCAATCAGTCCTCAAGCAAAGAAACATTCCTATTCATCTAGATCAACTCAAGTGACTGGAAAGGAGTATGATTTATTTCTGAACCCCTTTAATAGATGGATATTTAAAGGTCTTCTTCCTTTGCTATTGGCTTACCTATCAACATGATGAAGTCCTCAAATAAGGCCCTGTATAACATCTCACTGCCACTAGTGGGTCATTTACATGTATGTGTGGGAGGCGCCACGCTTTTCAGAAGTAGCAACTCTTCTTTCAAATATTCTGCTTAAGGAAGCTCTTTGTTTTTTCCATAAGGTATTATTGGTCTGTTGTCAATCATTTTTCCAAGAAGATACTGGATTGCATAATGTCTAAAAATATACACTGGTATTCCACATTGGCTACTTTGTTGCATATGCATAACTAAGTGATGTCACCCACACAACTGTTGGCTGTTAAAGTGGACCTAGGGGAGGGGAGAGCATAAATATTGTCTTACAGTAAAACTATACTGTGCAGAGCAGTTCCATGACTCTAGGTTACAAATCCATCACTGCAATACTGAATACTAGCCATATTCTCTGGATCTGAAATCATTACTGCAGCCATTATTGCCAATGTTCTTTTGCTGGCTTGCTGGTAAATTACCAACATCTTTGTTAAATATTATTTAGTTGTCTGTCAGACTACTTTGCATTTTTAGTAATCATTTAATTACTTATATTATTAATCAATTTAGGAGCCCTTTCAGATAAAAAAAAATATCCAAACCAATTGATCAATAGAATATGGCTGGCTGAGCTGTATGTAAATTATTATATTACAATATGGAGTTTTTTGCACCCATATTAATGGCAATATCAAACTGTATCATTGCAATAATAGTATCCCTGTATCATTGCAATAATACTTAGTTTTAAAAATACAACTGTAACATTCTCTAGGAAGCCAGGAGGAAATATTGCAGAAAAAAAGTTGAGGACAACACATGGATGATTTTAATAAGATGGTTGTTTGTTTTTGTTTTGCAGAAAATTTCCATTGCACTATTGTCTATACTAGTGCTGTTCTTTGTAACAATTCATCACCAGTTAAAAGAAACAAGCTGTATAAACTGGATAGTCCCATTTGTTTAGAAGTGAATATGTAGTAAGAATTGAAAAGAATATATTAGAAAGTCTAGTTAGCTTTAGATACTTAGGTTATCCACTGCCAAGCATGTAAAATTATAAAGGCAGATTTATTTGTGGCCTTATAAGGAACATATTACTGTAACTCATATTATCAGAATTCTCCTCAAAGTACACTTTCATTATTGGCAAAAGAGTAATTACTATAATGCAAGAGGTAAAAGGTTGATTGAATTATTTTATATTGCTTTTAAAATTATAGTCTTTATCAGATGACACTGAATTATGCACTTAGAAAATTACAGCTAGTCTTCTAACAATTTCCTTAATACTAGGAAAACTCACTGTTTGAAGGCTAGTGCTCAATTAGATACCTATCAGTCAATGGATAAAACTCCCACAGGCTCTTCAAATAGGAAATATTGCCTGAGGAAGTGTGGAAACCCAGTTTATAATTTTATCAGTTTAAAGTAAATCTTTTAGATGATAACTATTCTACTGTTCATGCTGCCTCTCTCTGTGTTGTATCAGAGGGAGAGCTCACATAATGAATTCTCTTCTATTGGCTTGCAAGGCTGGCCCTACCATTTGGCACAATGAGGCAAATTCCTCAAGTTACAGATGATAGATGGAAATAGTCATAGCCTCTGAGTTACCAAATGCCTTGACTTCCATATTCTTGGAGAAGCAGCATGTATATGCTACATAACCAATCAGCAAGATTCAGGTGTGGTGGAGAGCACTATCCCATCTCTAGAACACACAGATTTTAACTGGTTATTTTCTGTATGTATAATGGAGAGAGGACACCATCCTTTTTTTTTTTTTTTTTTTGGCCTTAGGCAGGAAAATGTTTTGGGCTTGAAGGGACCAACTGCTTTCCCCCTCCTTGACTGTCAACATCCTCTTCATATGTAGCCCTTTCATTTCCCACTATAAGATGGAAAGATGAAACAATAGTCTGGTCTGCACTGGCCAAGTTACTGCAAGGGCAGCCCAAAGTATCCTGGCCCCAGAGCTGCCCTGACTTCTCCACTTACCTTGAGTGGCTGTTCATATGGGTGTCCTGATCTGCCATTCATTTCTGAGGTCAAAACAAGGTGCTCAGCCTCAGTCACATGGAAGGGTGCATCATCCTGATCTTAGAGCAAAGCAACCTCTGTCGGGTGACACAATGGGATGTCCATGTGAACATCTGCCCAGCATCAGAAGAAGGGCTGCAGATCTTCAGAAAGATCCAAAGCAACTGTTGAGTTTTTAAAATCTGCATTAATGGTGTTATACCCTGAAGTTTGGTGTGGAACACATCAATTTTATCTGGACTGTTCATGCTAGACTTGGGGACTGGGCTTTTCATTGTTCGGTCTCCCCATCTAGAGAACTGAGGGGGAGGTATTTGACGCATGCAGAAGGGCCAATGAGTCACCATCTGCTGGCTCTGGTTGATGGGCATACCTGGCCCTGGAAGTGTTCTGTTTTTTTCTCAACTCTGACAACTGCCTATGGCTCAGGTTCAACAATACTCTGAATGTGTGTGGATTTGTTTGTTTGAAAAAACAAAAATAATCACCTATTCTAATTAACCTTTTGGATGAACAGGATGAATTGAGTAGACTGTGGTACAGCAGGGAAAGAGATTTCCTGCAAAATAAAAACAGACTTCTTCTATGACAGACTTCACAGAAAGTACATCTAACTGACTTTCATATTTTGACTCTCTCTCCTACAGATCCAGCATGGTGTAGTGATATGAGTGTTGGACTAAGGCTCTGGAGATCAGAGTTTTATGACAAGCTTGAACATAAAAACCCACTGGATTGCCTTGGGCAAGTCACATTCTCTCAGCCTCAGAAGATGGCAATGGCACATGCACACACCTCTGAAGACACTTGTCAAAAAAAGCCTGTTCCCCACTAGACCACAGAAACCAATTGGGTGACCTTGGGCAAGTCACACTCCATCATCCTCAGAGGAAGCTAATGGCAAATCACCTCTGAAAAACTCCATGATAAGTTCACCTTAGGGTTTCTGTAAGTCGGAAGTGACTTAAAAGCACACAACAACAACAACAACTCTGTAATAATTTGAGATATTCAGGAGAGGTCCTAAGAAGAAATCCACAGCAGCTCAGGTCTTCAGTTGTGAGAAACCCCCCCTCCACCAAATTAGATCAGCTGATATGAGAAGAAGGGCAGCAAAGTTGATTTGTTATCACTTGATCTATCCTAATGTGTTACTAACATACCATCTATTTCTTAGAAATCATGGTAATGTAACTCTGCAAGACAGACCTGTAATTATTATCATTGTTTATTGCAGCACTTCAACTGAGAAACAGCCTCTCAAATGAGATCAGCTTAGCTCAATCCCTGCTAAGCTTCAAACTGATAGCCAAGACTGTATTGTTATGTGAAGCCTATGGTATCTGAAACTGGTTTTAATATTGCCCTCAAAGAATACTTGATTTTTAAAATTGACTTTTATGTATGGTTTTTAATATGTCTTTAAAAAAAAGTTTATATCTGTTTTATTGCACAGTGCTTTAGAAGTCCCCACAGACAGAAATATAACAAACAACTCATATAAATAAATAAATAAATGGTGGAGAATGTTATGCATAAAATATGCTGATTATATATTAGTTTGGAACCTCAAAGTTCTGTCAAATTTTTATAAACTTAGGCTCTCATGCTGCAAGAAAACAGAAATGAAGCCTGTCCTTGTTCACCATATTCACTAGCATTCTCTAGAGCACATTGGTCTTGAGATGTGGTGCTCCCTTGGTCTAATGCTGAACAATTAAAAGATCCAAATTTTATTGACAGTGATACAGGTACCTCACGGATACTGTTCTCATCCCATTTTTTTTAATGCCAGGTTATTTGATGTTGTGAAATATTGATAAAGTGATTAAAACATCAATTGAATTGTGCTTTACATTTTCAGCTAGAAAGCCTTTAATAATCATAGACTGTACTTTTGCTAACTGCAATATTAATAAAATACTGTTATAGTCAGTTTTGTTTGTTAATGAGGAGATAAAAAGTGGCCTGCTGTATTGATGCTATGGTTAATCTCTAATCCACAATAAAAATGTAAATTGATTGCAGGAGCATTATTATGATGTTTTGCAAAAATTAGTTGATTGGAATTGTTAGCATGGCTGTTCTTGTTTTTAAAGCTCAATATAAAGACCTAGAATTTGAATAGTGTGGGGAAATGGCTTAATTTGGTAATGGTGGTGATGGTTGCTATTTGAGAAAAAAGTGGCGCAAAGTTCAGAGGACTGGGAGTAGGGGTTTACAGAAAAGAAGAAACCAAACATTAAACAGAAATGTGAGTTTGAAAGAAAAACAGCCCATATAGTGTTTAGGGTGAAGGGAAAAGGCTTTGATATGTTGATAGGAAAAGTGGAGATCTGGGGCAGAATAAAATATATGCAAAATAAAATAAAATAAAAAATTGAGATTGAGGAAGAGAGGAAAGAATATCAGTGTAGCCAGTGACTCAATGCCTTCAGATGCTTTTAGGCATTCCTAACACACAGGTCCAAAACACATTGCAGAAATAATCCAGTTTGAGACCACTTTACCTGTCCTAGCATAGTGCTATGTGGGAATTATAGTTTATTATGCCCAGAACTCTCTGAAAGAGAAGGATAAATGTGTCACAAAACTACAGTTCCCAGAATTCCCTAGCATTGAGCCAGGATAGTTAAAATGGTCTCAAACAGGATTATTTCTTCAGTGTGTTTTGGACCACACCCACACACCCACACCCATATGTCTGTGTGTGTGTTCACAAGTATACCCAAACAATCCTGGTAATGATGTTGATGATGTTTCAGTATGTGACTTTTCTTTAGACCAAGGTAGATAACTTGTGCCTATCTAGATATTGTCAAATTATGCTCCCATCCTTCCTATACCATTTGCTTTTTCTTAGTAAGTTAGATGGATGTTACAGTCCAGCAAGTTTTAGAGGCCCACAAGTTGCCCAATCTTTACTTTAGTCTTTATAGAACCAAATTGTCTCATCTTGCACAATATTTTTTGATAAGGTGGAAGGCCATAGGGAAAAAAGACCACATTCAATCAAAAAAGCCATGGCACTGTTTAGAAGACCTGAGCAGGATTGTTGATAACAGAGTGACTTGAAAGTCTTCCATACACAAGATTACCATAAATTGAAAGTGACTTAACAGCAATGAAGAAGAAGAAGAAGAAGAAATCTATTTGTTCCGCCTTCCCCCTCTCCCTATACACACACACACTCACACATGCTGCCCAGGACTATTTTTGAATAAAGTACATTTGTATAGCCCTGTGATATTTTGGTCATGGTTCTCTGGGCTCTGAACCTTTGCATTTTATGTGGCAAACCAAATATTTTGTCTTTTCATCACATGTCTATATCACTATATTAGTTATTAGCAAAATCTGGCAAGGACTATTGTAGGAATGCTTTCAGATGATGACTACATTCCACTCAGAAGATCCTGGCCTGAATCTATTGATCAGTCCTGACTACAGCACATCAATTTATTCAATTGTTGACATAACAAATTGGTAAATCCCATTGATTGGGTTGGTCTTCTCTAGTAAGGTATTTTAAAAGAGGATTTAAGCAATTATTTAGTATTTAGTTGTTTAGTATACACAAATAACAGATTTCTTTATTCTCTGAAAAGGAAAAAGGAAATAGTAGAAACCTCAGCAGGAAAATGTTGGAGGTTTACAAGGTTTACAACTAAGATGAGCTCATAAAATTCTGTAAATAAGCAAAACTTGAAAATTCAACTTTTTGGACTGTAGCTCCCAGAACTACCCAGCTAGCATGCACCCTAGCCAATTCTGAAAGATCTGAGTGTGTCAAAGTCCTAAGTGTAAGACAAGATTTTAGGAAAGGTTCTATCCATTATGAATTGCTTACACACACACACACACACACACAAAAGCAAGTGTGGTGTAGCATTGGCCTAGGACTCAGGACATCAGGGTTTGAATACCTGCTCAGCCATGCTCTCTAAGCCTCACAGGAAGGCAAAGACAAACCTACATCATTAGTAGTAGTGGTGGTGGTAGTAGGATTTGTACTTATATCCTATCTTTCTCCCAAAATGGGAATGGGGGGTCTTCCAATAGTTTAAAAAAACAGTTAAAATATTGATTACAAAAGTTAAAAGAGGATTAAATATCAATATTATTTAAAACATGGTTAAAATAGTTTAAACACTTAAAACATATTTCGAACATTGTTTAATTAAAAGATTATTTTAAAAAAAACTAAAAGCAAATCTTGCCAAAAAAATCCTATGATGGATTTACCTTAGGATCACTATAAGCTGGAAACGACTTGAAGGCATGCAAGAACAAGAACATCGTTCTCTCTCTGGATTTCATTAATTCTTTCCTGAGAGCCTTCAGGTGTGTTAGAGTGGAACTTCAAAATAATACTGCAAGTATCTTTCCTCTCAATAATTCCTGGCATAGAAAAATAAATTATTTTTATTTCTCCCATTGATGCAGAAATGTGGATGCAAAACAAAATGAACTATGGGCTGCTTTAGCAAGTAGCCAGCTATATCTTGCACATTTCCTCAGCATGGTACAGTGAAGTATTCACTATCACACACAGGCATAACTTTTCAAAAAGAAAGCATGTAATAGCCTCAAGAACACTGAGCAAGAAATGACATGGCACCTAACCATAAATTGCATCACCTCCTTAACTGTTACCAGTTGATGAAAAATTAGATTGCTTATACCCAATATATGCAGAACCAAACAAAACATATGCAAGAATCAATGACAGCAGCTATAAATGCAAATTTATGACAGACTGGGAATGATTTTATATCAAACATTAATCAGGCTTGCTCTCCCCACCTTCCTCTCCCATTTCCTGCATCTCAGCAGTGCAGTTTAACAACTAAAAACTTGTAGATCAGCATGAATATGGTGGAGAATCTGCTGTACAATCTGGGTAGAATCCAAGTTATTGTTTATCAGGGTGGCTGGGCTGAATATTGTGAAAGTGTCTCTAACCCTGTATTTCATCACCTTGTTTCTTCAGACTAGGATTGGGAATGGTACAGTTACATTTTAAGTAAAGGTATTAAAAGAAAACTAACCCTTTTCTCATCTGAGTTTTCAGACATTAAAAAAAAAAATCACTTTTGAAGACTTGTAATTTCCACACACACCCTATTGTCCTTCCAGCCATAGGCAATTTTTTTTATATATATACCAACAGGCTTTTAGAATGAAGATTTTAAAATAAAGGCTTTTAAGAAGGTGCTGAATTGTTTTAATTGTACAGCTTTAATTGCTTTTTATTAGTTTAATCCCATTTTAAAATTATTTTAATATTAGAAATAGTTTAATTCTATTTTAATTCAATAATACGAAAAAATAACTTTAAAATAAAAAAGGTTTCTAAAGTAGGTTTCTAAAGTAGAATGAAATTACACTTCTTATATCATTTATTCTCAGAACTCCGTTGGACAGGCTATGGAATTGTTCACGCATGGATCTAACAAGTTACATATTTATAATAATTCTCTCTTTTTTATATAATAATGGTGTAATGAAGTGGGTCAAAGTTCCCTATAGGAACCAGATACTGTCTGATCTTGGAAAGGGTGAGCTTTGGTTAGTTCTTGGATGGGAAACTACCAATAAATGCCATATGCTGTAGGATATATTTGACAAGAAGGAATGGGCAAAACCACTTCTGTGTATTCTTTGCCTAGGAAAACCCTATGAAATTCATGGGGCCACCATAAATTGAAAGGTGACTTAAAGGCACATACACCCACAGTTAAATGGGCATTAAGTTATTGCCATGCTACAATGCTCATCAGAACTATTTGGGTCCCATGCCGACAAGATCAGATCCCCAATGGATCTGAATAGCTTTCATTTCCATATTTTGAAGCCATATGTTTAGCATTAACTAGATCAATTAATCAAGTAATTTAACATGCCATTTTACATAGTACAAAGTGGCATTGTTAAAAGTTAGATCAAGGTCAACTGATAGATTTCCAAATAAAACGAACTACATAATGTGGCCACAGGACCATTGTATTAATTATTAGTCATTAATCAGAACTGAGACTGTAAAGAAACAACAACAACACATAAATGGAACTTAGAACAAATCAAACCTGCAATCACCCTAGAAGCCAAGGCGACTAAACTGAAGCTCATTAGAAAAGACAATAATGCTTGGTAAGGAAATGTTTGGCAGTAGGTAAAGGAGAAGACTGCATTTTAGATATATAAACTTAGGGGCTAAACAGACAGCACCTGAGGGGCAGCATCCCGCTACCCCTTTTCTTGCTGGATTGGGGCCATGGCAACTGCTTGCCACAGCCCCAACCTGGCACTTTGCCTCTCTAAAAAGAGCTGGCAAATGCCACTCCTTCTTAGAGCAGCAAAAAATCACCCTTACCACCACAGTGGTGGCTTTTCAGCACTCCTTTGGTGCAGCACATATTAATGCTGTGCCAAGGGAGCACCCTGATGCCACCCACCATCTATTTGTATGGGCAGTGTGAGGACAACATGGGGGCACAGTCAGGGCAGCTACTGTGTGTTCACCATGCCCCCACTCTGCCCCCACGCTGGCCCTTGTGGTTGGTCTGTACAGGGTCTCAGCTAAGGTAATCAGAGCACTGACCCTGCAAAGTCTGAGCAGGGCTGTTGATAATAGAGTTACTTGGGGGTCTTTCATTCACAAGGTCTTCATAAGTTTAAATCGATTTGTCAATAGTTAAGAATAACACACAGCCAATAGTGATGCATCCAGAAACTATTTTCAGTCTCAGATTCTTGGTCTGCACTTCCTGGGTTTTCTGCAGGCTAGATACAATGGCTTAAATCCAGTTGTTAACCCCAAGTAAAGAGACCTGTTGAATCAATGAGGACTTGCTACATCAGCTCCAACATAACTCCCATTGATTTAATGAGTCTACTCTAGTTGGAACTAACAATTGGATCTAATGTGCTGGAATTATCAAATTGATTGTCTGAAAAAAATGCACACATTTCAAAAGTGTGCTTGGGGGAGGGAAGTAAACATTTCAAACATATGCAAATATATAACTAAAACATGTTTTAGTCAACTGAGGGGGATAGAGTGAACTTCCTGGATCATTCACAAGTTGGATGTAGTTTGTTGTCTATTATCTCCACAAAGATAAAACTCATCAGAAGAAAAAGTTTGAAAAGTCCACATTTTACCTATGTGGAGATTTGACATCAAGTGTATGTTGTGCAACTTTGCAAACGCTTAGCTATATTGCAAAAGTGTAATGAAACTATGTTAATGATTTGCAAAGATGCATATCAGGACACTAGCATCAGTGCTACAATGCATATCAACACTTCTTATGAACCTTGGGTTCTTCTGATTCACATTGGACACTTCTGATGTTCATTGGGCACTCCAGCTGTGGCCTATCTGGTTTCTGGATACACACTATGGAGTGCCCTGATGCACATTTGTGCCCATCACACATTGGACCATGATGCATCAGTCATTCAACTATTCTGCCATGAATACCTGAATCTTTGCAGCCCCTAGGTGAATACAGATGCTGTGAAACTGCTTAATTCCATTTCTCACACATGTAAGTTGAGTTAAAAGCATGATTTTTTTTGTGTACACATACAACAGACTTTTTTGCACACATACAAAAATAATATGCATGCAGAAGTAGTGGTTTGTGGGCCTGACAAGATGTCCTAAGAGGTGTTTTGTCTCCCTGGGGCAAAAATCTGTCATGTGACAATGAAACTGATAAGACTTGCCTAGCAAACTGACCATTACCCCTTCCTCTTGGTCCATGTGGGAACCAATGATACTGCAAGGCATAGTCTTCAGAATATCAGAAGGGATTATGAGGCTTTGAGTAGGAAGCTGAAAGAGCTGGACACACAGGTTATTATCTCATCTCTTCTCCCAGTTGAAGGGTATGGTCCAGGAAGGGAGAGGAAGATAGCAGATGTGAATAACTAGCTCTGTAGATGGCGCCGCCAAGAATGATTTGGATTTTTGGATCATAGGCTGTGGTTCCATGAGGGTGGACTATCTAACAAGACATGGGCTGCATCACACACCAGTTGGCAGAAGCATTTTTGCCAATAGACTCAAACATTTGATCAGGAGGGCTTTAAAGTGTGTCATGTTGGGGAGGGAGACAGTAACCTGGAAGGTATCTTGTAAGGCAGGAGTACATCATGGGCTGGAGATAATA
>CM034708.1:32325939-32341383 GCA_020142125.1 Phrynosoma platyrhinos
GATAAAATTTCCAGCTTGCTAGATGAAGGGAATGTGGTAGACATAGCACGTATTGATTTTGGTAAGGCTTTTGACAAGGTCCTCCATGATATTCTTGCAAACAAGATAGTAAAATGTGGACTAGATAATACAACTCTTAGGTGGATTAGTAACTGGTTGACTGATCGAACCCAAAGGGTGCTCAGCAATGGCTCCTCTTCATCCTGGGGAGATGTGACTAGTGGGGTGCTACAGAGTTCGTTCCTGGGCCCAGTGCTATTCAACATCTTTATCAACAGTTAGGATGAAGGAATAGGGGGCATGTTTCTCAAATTTGTAGATGATGTGAAATTAGGAAGAATAGCTAATACCCCAGAAGACAGGATGAAAATTTAAAATGACCTTAATAGATTAGAAATCTGGGCCAAAGCTAACAAAATTAATTTCAACACATAGAAATGTAAGGTACTGCAGTTAGGGGAAAAAAAATGGAATGTATCGATATGAGATTGGGGACACCTGGCTGAATGAGACTATGTGTGAAAGGGATCTAAGAATCCAGGTGGACCACAAGTTGAATATGAGTCAACAGTGCGACGCAGCAGCTAAAAAGGCCAATGCAATTTCAGGCTGCATCAGTAGAAGCATAGTGTCTAGAAGATCAAGATAAGTAATAGTGCCACTCTATTCTGCTTTGGTCAGCCCCCACCTGGAATACTGTGTCCAGTTCTGGGCACCACAATTCAAAAAGGATGTTGAAAAACTGGAGTGTGTCCAGAGGAGGGCGACTAAAATGGTGAAGGGTCTGGAAACCATGCCCTATGAGGAAAAACTTAGGGAACTGGGTATGTTTAGCCTGGAGAAGAGATGGTTAAGAGGAGATATGATAACCATCTTTAAATATTTGAAGGGATGTCATATTGAGGAGGGCACTAGCTTTTTTTCTGCTACTCCAGAGAACAGGACACAGAACAAAGGATGCAAGGTATAGGAAAAGAGATTCCACCTCAACATTAGGAGGAACTTCCTGAGAGTGAGAGCTGTTTGACAGTAGAACACACTCCCTTGGAGTGTGGTGGAGTCTCCTTCTTTGAAGGTCTTTAAACAGAGGCTGGATGGCCATCTGTCGGGGATGCTTTGATTTTGAGTTCCTGCATGGTAGGGGGTTGGACTTGATGCCCTTCTGGTCTCTTCCAACTCTATGACTGACTCTCTCTCTCTCTCTCTCTCTCTCTCTATGTGTATATATATATATATTTAGGGTAAAGTCCCACAAAGAACCATGGGGTTTGAGATAAATCCATACAGTTCCTCCAACCATTGTCAATGATGGGGGATTCTGGGAGCTGCAATCCAAAACATATGGAGGACCAATTATTGACAATCATTGTTGTAAATGAATGGAGGAAAGAAATTGTTTAGATGGGATATATATAGAGAGAATGTGTTCTAAAGTGTACAGTGCTGAGGCAAAATTTCAGTGACTTTTAGAAATTAATGATATGGTGTCCTGGGGAATATAAAGGACAGATAAAATGAACCAAGACAGCATAATGTATTCAGCTTAATTGTTTTGCAAAGTGCTGCATGTATTTGAAATGCTGAAAAAGGTCCTTTGAATTACTGTGATAGTAATTAATTCTGATGTCCACCAATACTCTGCCCAAAATAAATAACTGAGCTCATATTTCCACACAAAGCCCTTGAAAATAATAAACAAAGTGTAGCACACTTCAGGAAATAAATCTGGGATCTATAGGTAGTTACGTAAAAATATTAAGTGTTGGAAAATAATACTATATATTAAAATATAACATGCTAAAAGTTAAGTAAAATCATTTATATGTGGACTGAGTTTAAATATAAACTTTTGGGGAATGCTATGTATGAAATGAGAGTCAGCATAGTGTTATGGTTTGAGCATTGGACTATGACCCTGGAGACTAGTGATCAAATCCCATGGAAACCCACTATAAGTCACTCCCTCTTAGCCTCAAAGGAACACAAAGGCAACCCTCTGCCTGAATAAATCTTGTCAAGAAAAAAAAAACCTGATAGGTTCATCTTAGGGTTGCCATACATCAGAATTTACTTGAAGGCACACAACAACCATCAATGAAATGGAGTATATGTACTTCCTCCTCACAAATGCAATGAATCATAAAGTTTCATATGCTCATTTCCCAGAATCTTGTATTAGGCAAGGATCCAAGGAATCAATCAGGATGGAACATGCACTAGCGAACATGAATAGGTCACATGACATAAATAAATGAAAATTATAAAATAAGATGAAGATTATGGAAATAGCAAAGGTTTGTGAAAATTATGCAAGAAAGAACTGCATTTGGATCCAAATTAATCTTTATTTTCTTAATCAGAGTAAAGCCCCTTAGTCATCTTCTGAGTAGGTAATATGGGATTCAGCTTTAAATAAACTGGATGCCTTTGCAGACTGCCAGAAATAATGCAGATTGAGGTCACTTTAACTGTCCTGGCTCAGTGCTAAGGAATCATCGGAACTGTAGTTTATTGTGGCACCAGAGCTCTCTGACAGAGAAGACTCAATGTCCCAGAAAAAAAAAATACAGTTCCCATGATTCATTAGCATTGAGCCAGGACAGTTAAAGTGACCTCAATCTGCATTATTTCTGGCAGTCTGCAAAGGCCCTATGTCCCAACTGTAAGTGAAAAATTTTAGTCATGCCTTATCTTAAACCTCAGTTAATTCAGTGAGAACTTGGTCTGAACTGAATGTCAATTCAATTGAATTGGTTGAGTGTCAACCAAACAGTACTTACAATTTTTTTCTGATTTGATTATGAACATAAATTAGAATCATTTCAAAGTGATGCCATAGATTGCTCATTTCACCATGTATATTAAGCATGGCATTACTCTGCAACTTGTTGGGAGGACATGTCTGTACAAATATAATCTCTTTTTTCCAAGTATCAGCCAAACAGTACTTACAAATCTTTTTTGATTTCATCACACTAAACACTGTTTGACTCGCCAGCTATTTGAATATTTATTATTTGATTATTCACATTCCTGAAAGTGTGAATTGTCTTCATTGAAAGATACTGTGGTTGTGGACATAAGACATCTTTGCGCTGTTTGACCTTGGATGGCTTGCATATACATATTATTATTTGATGTTGAAGTCAACAGGTGACATTCATGTACAGTAGTAAAAGTACCAAAGGACTGAGCAGTGATGTCAAATCCACATTGATTTTTCTTCTAGGACAACATTATAATGTGTGATGTTACCCATTTGTAGATTGAATACAAACATATCTGTATTAACAAAACCTCTGACATGAATGAAGTTTAGAGAAACACTAGTTTTCAGTATTAGATTGCAGCAGAATGCTGGAAGTAAACAATGTAATAAAGCTTGAGCTGTAAAAAAGTAGGATTGCACTCATGCCAATCCTAATGTAGTCATGTGTGGCTGGCTACCACATACAAAGTAAAGAGCAGCTACTTCCAGGATCCCTTACTGAGCACATGTAAGCAATAAAACAGAGGGAAGAGAGAAAACAGATAAACCTAGGTCAACATGCATGTTAAAGAAAAAATAAACAACAAGAAAATCCTCAATGTATTTATAAGATTGGTCACCTAAATGTAAATCATAAGAAAAGTGGAGGATGGTGAAATAAAAAGTCATTTTGGAAGAAGTCTTGAAGGTTCAAGATTTTTTTTTTACTTTGGCGAGACTTATATGACTAGCTTCTTTCATTTCACATGTACTTGCTATTAACTGAATTTTAAAAGTGTGGTGAAGCATGCATTTTTTTTTCTTATGTAGGGAGCTATTTGTATTCTTTCCATGTTATTTCTTCATCTAGCACTACATTTCATGTTAAAGAGGTAAGGCAGGAATACATCTACTTTGTTAACTGTGGTATATCTACAGCGTCTTCATTGAATGATGATGGTGGAGATAATGGAGATTAATTTTCTGAGGTAAATGTCATTTTAATCAGCTTGGTACATTTCTCCATTAATTTAACTTGAGAACAGAATAGGAACCTTAGTAAGCATATAGATTTATAACTCAACAGATGTTCTACCCAATACATTTTTTTTTGCTTCTTGGTCCATACGCATCATCTTCACTAACTCTTAAGTCTATACCAGAAATTTTGAAACATCTGGTGTGTTTCCCCTCCCTCTGTACTTACAAATAATATTTCATTTGGGAAAGATATTTTCCATGTAATACTTTAAAATCCGGATGTTTATTTTTTGAGCTGAACACTAGAAACTAGAGTTCCATAATTAAAAATTTGATTTTCTTTAGTGAGAACAAGTTTGCTTGTTTTTTAAAAAAATGTTTTGAAAACAATATATACAAATGTAAGATGAATGATGAATCTAAGGTGAAGGTCTGTACAATGAACAAATGAATACATTTCATACAAAAGATAACTGGGGGCCTTTGCAGACTGCCAGAAATAGTGCAAATTGAGTCCACTTTAACTGCCCTGGCTCAGTGCTAGGGAATTATGGGAATTGTATTTTTTCTGAGACATTGAAACTTCTCAGTCAGAGAGCTCTGGTGCCACAATAAACTACAGTTCCCATGATTCCCTAGCACTGAGTCAGGGCAGTTAAAGTGGACTCAATTTGCACTATTTCTGGCAGTCCGCAAAGGCCCTGACTGTGCTGTCCATTCTGAAAAAGCAAAAATAATGACCCTATTAAATTCCTTTCAGAGTAAATTAATATAGATATACAGGATGCTTAAATCTACACTGAAGAGTGAAAAATGCTGGCAACAGATAACTGTGCTATGTTTGTCATATCATAGTATAATAGAATAGTTTTTTAATGCTCTTGATGAACTCCAACATAAATTATTAAGGTCTGCATCCAATGCTATGCTAGTACTCACCCTAGTGTAACATAATTTCGTTTCTCTGGCCATCTACACTTGCTGAAAAATAAGCTGGTGGGGGCTCCAACCCTCCAGAACAGGTATTTTAGGTTCCATGGATGTACAGAGTGGAGGAGGGATCTCTACCTTTCTGGTTTTGCTAGTAGAAGCAAGTATGTTAGCACAAAGACCCTCCGAGATCTTGATATCAATAAATTTAAGTGACTGGATTTGCAGAGTGATAACTCAGATTAGTATATGTAATCTAACTATGAGCCTTATCACATGACAAAAGAAAGCCAAAATGGACCAGGAGAGTAGTGGCTTTCTCCGTGTCACTCCACATGCTGTTGAAGCACTTCTGTCCTCTTCCCATGGGAGATGGCCATTGAGATGTGTCTTTTGCCATACTGGAAAACTCCTTTTGACAAACGTCACACTTTTACAACTATCTCACTCAGGAAGGAAAATGGAAGTGCTACAATAGCATGCAAAGAGGAAAGCTTTCTTTTGTCATACAATAAGGCATATGAACTTGACTGTAGGGAATTCTAATTAGCTCAATTAATTAACTATGGGGTCTTTATCCCTATTTATATGAAGGTAGTTGGGAACAAGATTGGCAGAGAAAGTGTTTCAAAATAATTGTTGAATTTATTGGGGAAACACACACACACACATTGAAGACAACCCTTCACTCACTCATACATACATGAACTCAGGAATAAAGGGATTATCTGTGGATATAGACAAGTGATAATTACCTGACTGAGGCTGTTCCTATGATAAATTGATGTCTTGTAGACCCAAGCAAGGCAGGAGGGGATGGGGGAAGTGGCTGAGAGTCAGACCTAAGTCAGAATTCAGAATGACATGAGGGACACCCAAATTTCAAGCTAACACACTCAACAAAGGGATTTTTGGTCTTTAAATAGACCTAAGGCTAAAGTGAAGGTTGTTATTGTGCTACAAAGGGTTATCAAACTCTCATAAAGATTACTTTGATATAGATTGTGTGTGTGTTTGATGGTTTTCTTTTTGAACCTTGCCAGAAGGCATCCTGTGACTGTAAATCATCTTAAGGGGGGATGCAGACGGGTGGCTGTGGGCCGCCCTGGGAAGTGGCAGATTGGGGCCAAGGCTGCCCCATGTCTCGGCCCCGATCTTCCCTTTCACCACCTGGGAAAGGAGCACTAAAATAGCGCTCCTTCCACAAGCCATGAAAGGGGCATCCGAAGAGTTGCCATGCAGCTCTTCTGTGCCTCTTCCAGCTCAGCGTGTCTGGACACTGAGCTGGAAGGACATCATCGGAGGGCCCACCATGTGCAATGGTGGGCCCTCCGATGACATCCTTGGGAAGGGGTTGGGGCACCCAGCGTGAAGCTGTCCCTCCCCTTCCTTGCCTCCAAGATGGCACAAAGTACCACTTGTAAAGGGGGTTAATCTCCCAAGTAAGGTATGAATCTTCACTGTTTGAAATTTCTCTAACTAGATGCTTTGATCTGCTAGTTGGCTGTGCCTACATGATGGTCTTGCTTCAGATCAATGGCAAAGGCAGCATTTCTGCTTAAGAGTCATATCAGAGAATCTGCATACCCAGAACTATGGGAAATAATCTATTTTTCACAGCATTTCTCATAACAATAGAGATTTCAAACATATAGTTGTGTTAGTTTTTTATAGAATAAAAAGAGAAATGGAAGTAGAGGATGGGTCTAGCAGCACCTTTAAGATAAATTATTATTATTATTATTATTATTATTATTCACTGGTTTCTATTTTATGATGAGCTTCTTTGGATATCACTCCACTTCCTGATATGTGCTGATAGAAAAAAAATAGAGAACAAAAACTGTTAATAATGGTTGCAAAAATGTGGGATTGGGATAGTAGTAGCCCCTAAAGCAGAGGTAGGCAACCTTTCCCCTTTAAAGGCCGAGGGACTTCAGCTCCCAGAATCCCAGGAGCTATTGGCCAACATGCGACTATTGGCCAACATGGCTGAGGCTTCTGGGAGCTGAAGTCCCTCGGCCCTTAAAGGGGAAAGGTTGCCTACCCCTGCCCTAAAGCATAGAAAATGTGCTTCAAAGAAATTGAGGCCATTGACTATAGGAAACATTCTTTGCATTTAATTCTCTTATCATCATAGGACCAGCCCTGTATGGATACCCTTCTGGTGTTGTTACTATCTTTCTCTCCACATCCTTTGTAGAAAGGTACTACATCCAAAAACATTATCTGTTTGTGGTGGGACAATTGCATATATGGGATTGTGTACATCTTGATCAGGGCAAAGGGTGAACTCAATAGACCTTTTAATGGCCAAACTTGTCCTGCTTTTCTGATTCTTAGCAACACAGGAAACTGCCTTATATTGAGTCAGATCAAATTGTCTATCTAGCCCTATATTTTCAACTCTGACTAGCAACAGCTTTCCAGATTTCTTTATTAGCCATACATAGACACTCTTAATGCTTAGTAGTGGCCTTTCAACTAGATATTAACCAGGCTATATGAGGTTTAGCTTCTGAAATCATTTGTTCATAATGATATGAGGAAGTTGACCCATACATACATTCTGTACATGTCTATTGACTATTTATTTACTCAAATATTTGTATCCCTTTTCAAAAAATCTCAGGGCAGAGCACAGATGTGGAAAAATTCAACAGTTTAAAACCAAATAACAATAACAAGTGTGGAGTAGTGGTTTGAGCATTGGATTATGACTTGAGAGCTCAGGGTTTGAATTCCTGCTCATCTATGGAAACTCACTGGGTGACCTTCTGGAAATCATACTCTATCAGCCTCAGAGGAAGGCAGAGACGAACCTCCTCTGAACAAATCTTGCCAACAAAACACAGTGATTGATTTGCCTCAGATTCTCCATAAAATGGAAATGACCTGAAAGCAAACATAAAACAAAGTAAGGTTTGAAACTATCTAAATGAATTAAAACAATTTAAAGCCATGCTATGAATCATCTGTACAAACTGTTCAGGCCATGATTTCTATAGGCCTAAGCAGACTGCCAGAAATAGTGCACATTAAATTGAGGCACTGCCCTGGCTCAGTGCTAGGGAATCATGGGAACTGTAATTTATTGTGGCACCAGAGCTCTCTGACAGAGAAGGCTCAATGTCCCAGAAAAAAAAAATACAATTCCCATGACTCCCTAGCACTGAGCCAGGGCAGTGCCTCAATTTAATGTGCACTATTTCTGGCAGTCTGCTTAGGCCTTATGTTAACAAGAAGCAAATTAGAACAACCTAACTTTAACTTTAAGTAAGTCCAATACATGCCAGCAGCAGGGTGTATGGCAGAGTTCTTTTGGATGAATCTTATGTCACAAATAAATCTGTACCGATAACAGTAATGATGGGCATTTAAAATGGATTTTCTTGTAAACTATTTGGGTAATTATATCAATTCATTGTGGCTAATTTGAAAACATTCTACAGGTGTCTTATATTAAATCTAAATCCCACTAGTTTTACTGTCTTCTCATTGTGTTTGTTGTTTTAGGCATCAAGGTGCATTTTACCTTTGAAGTTACTGTCGGGTTTTATTTCTCTGTGCTATGGAGAATGAGAAAGAAAAATGACTTCAGTGGTTTACTTAACAAATGAAATGCCTTGTGCCATGATGCATACCGATTTGGATTCCCAACTTGAACTGCAAGTTAGCTAAAAAAATACATCATTTGCAGCTTGATTAAAACACTGACAAAAGTCCTGAACTGTGAAGAATTATAAATGGGCTCCCACTACATAATTTCTAATCTAATTACTTGAAGAATTCTTAGAAATCCAGAGTAGGTATTGCTAGATTTGCCACAAAGTCATTACTGTAAAAAGAGAGAATAAATGATTGAGTTAACTAATATTGTGATTAAATAAGAATTTCCCCCAGGATAATCTAATTTGAAGAATGTTAAACAAACATACCAAAAGGCCTAATGCATTCTAAAATAGTGTTATGACTTATTTTAGCAAGCAGGCATAGTCCAATCAGCTTGTATATTATTCAAAGTTTGAAAAGATGGTGGTGGTGGGGTCGATAGCCAAGTCATAAACCATTTAAAGATCCAAAGGATTCTACAGCAGAGTTGTAAAATAATATGGGGGTCTTAGCCAAAAAGAAAAATGAACTACCATATGCCAGGATTGGTATTGTTTCCAGCACTTGTCAGAGCTACTGCCCAGCTGTATTTAGTTAACAGTATTCTTAAGGGCTTTACACTGCCCCTTTGTTCACTGGATCGGGGCTGGTTCTTTTAGGAACAGAAAAAAGCCTCCTTTGTTGCTGCTGTGGCACTTTTTGGTGCTCCTTTTGGCATGCGGCGTGTAGTTGCTGCACCACCAGAGCACCAGAATGCTGCCCACTGTCAGGCTGGGTGGACAGTGAGATGGTGGCTTGGGACCACACCCCCAATCCACCCTGATGCTGGCCCTTTTGGCTGGTCTGTACAGCTTCTTAGATGGGTTTTTCCTGAAAAAGACACACTACAAGGCCTTTGCAGACTGCCAGAAATAGTGCACATTAAATTGAGGCACTGCCCTGGCTCAGTGCTAGGGAATCATGGGAACTGTAGTTTATTGTGGCATCAGAGCTCTCTGACAGAGAAGGCTCAATGTCTCAGAAAAAAAATACAATTTTCATGATTCCCTAGCACTGAGCCAGGGCAGTGCCTCAATTTAAAGTGCACTATTTCTAGCAGTCTGCAAAGGTACATCTCAAGAGGATAGTTTGGCTAACTGATTTTGCCTTTCTTGAAGACTGGCTATCTATTCCTTCATCTTTTTGAATCCAGAACTGTCTTGTTAAGAAAACCAGGGCCCATCTGATCATCAGATATCTGTCTGTCTGGTGTGTCTCTTTTCTTTCAGACTGGCAAAGTAACTCTTGCTTCTTGTCTGATGAAATTCACAAGGGTTGGGCATGACATTATGCAAACAGTGACAAGAGTAAAGATTAGTATCTCACTTATCACTCCCTTGGGTGATAACAAATATTGGATGTAAAGGGATAGATATAGTCGTGATGGCAAATATTGGATGTAAAGGGATAGATATAGTGGTGATGGTAGGGGTCTGTTCAAGGAAAAGAGGCCAGTGAAGACTTTTTGTTCAAGGGGCCTCCAAAAGAGAAACCAACGGTGTCTCTGTTCCTTTATTCTTTCAGTTGTTTCTAGGATGTATGGTATCTCTACTTTGCCACTGGCTTTATTCTGTGTGCATGGAGTCTAGGAAGTAGATTTCATGTTGAAGGTTGGGGTTTGACTTCTTGATATGTTGAAAGGTACTGTTCTACAGCACATTTAGATCTGGTAATTCTGAACTACTCATGGAAGGGGGATATCAGTATTGGGTGGAGACTTGTCTTTAATTTGCCATACTGGCAAATTCTGGGAGCTTTACTTCCAAGCTTATTCAGCCATTACTACTTTTCTTGTTTAAGATCCTCTGATAAACATAACAAAATCTCAATGATTTCTTGAAATACATTCTAAAATTGGATCCTCTGGGGACATTTTATGCCTCACCATGTAAACATACAATACAAACCCTAATTTAAAATAACAAAACAAACACTATGATGCTAGGTTCTTAATATTTGAAAGTCAATTCAGAACAAGGACACTAAAAAAAGGAAAAGTGTAGAGTAATCTAATATACAATTAAGTTATAACAAATTAAATAAATAATTTGTCTGACCCACACCCTTTCACCCACCTTTGGAAATTGTCCAGGTCCTTGGAACTGTTCTGGAAATTGATTAATTACCTTTCCTTATAAATATTTTTTGTAAAGTTTTCTACTTTATGAATATAGTTTTACCCTTGAGCTTAATACAGAGGATGAACTTAATACATGTCCTTTAAATCTGGTAATTTTTTCCCCATCTAAGTCTTTACTGTTCATCACTCTCTGATGTTGTTGAATTTTGTGGCACTTAAGAAGTATGTGTATATCATGTTAAAAATTAGTAAAACATATTGAAATCAATACAGGTGCACACATATATGTGCATGCACACACACAAACTTCCATTCACTTTCATTTGCAAATTGTCTTTAAACTTTTTCTTAAGGTAGTCCTGAACCAGAGAGTAGAAAGGTACTTTTTATAAATGTCTGTACCTTTTCTGGCAGCTGGTGGCTTCTATTGGATTTACTGTATATACTCATGTAGTCTACAAATTTTAGTCAAAAAATGGGGAAAAAACTTGAGTCAACTTATCTATTAGTCAATGTAAGTACTGTACTTTAACTCTTATCAAAAAAGGAACTATCCACTGGTGAAAGACAAGAATATTGGGCCTCTGCATACTGGCCCAAAGGCCTGGCCTGGAGGCACAGTTGGGGTGGGGCGGCCGCACGCTGGCCACCCCAACCCCATGCTGACTCCATCCTGATGCCATGCATCATTACGCATGATGTGCAATGTCAGGATGCCCTTCCAGCACAGCGTTCTGATGCACTGCACCAGAAAGGGCAAGGAAGAGCCACACGCCGGCTATTAGGGTGGCCTTTTGCCACTCTTTTCGGGGCAGCAAAAGGGAGGATTGGGGCCATGGCATGGGGTAGCTGCAGCCCCAATCTGCCACTTCCTGGGGTGGCCCAGAGCTGCCCATCTGCACACTCCCATAAGCTGTCCTGGAAGGATTGACCACTTCCCTCATCCATCCAGCCTTAAGTGTGACCATAAATAGTTGTAATTGCTGAAATTTTGTAAGTCTTTGACATTGTTTCCCTTTGTTTCATCCTTTACATCCTTTTTTGCATGCCCCTAATTTTTGCCCTTGACCTATCTATGGTTCATATCAAAATCCATTATTTTGGCCCCAAAACCTGCCCTTGACTTATGCATGAGTTTGACTTGTAGTCGAGTATATTTGGTAATTAAATGGCCACTATTATTTGAAAGATCTTAACTCCTTAACCCCTTACCTGAGCATCAACCCTGAACCACTCACAGACCACATTATGTTTATAACATTTATTTGGATTCATATTAATAAAGACAGATGAAAGAAGATTCACACTAAGATATCTTCCATCCTTACAGATTTTATAGGTTTGTAGTCCAAACTTTGGACTAAATTCTGATAATTGCTAGCTTTTTGTTAGTATATATTATATTTCAAAAGATTCATAGATTTCCAGAATGGATTTACTGCCCTGCTAACAAGGACATGTCTAGTGAGTCCTACTCCATTTATATCTTGTGATTTCCAAGTATATTAAAAAGATAAAAATACATTCATGAACTTCCACTGTCTTGCACAATTCAGTCCACAGAATTGTTTTGTAATCCACAGATAGCTGAATTAACTGAAAGTGATTCCAGCCCTGTGTGAAAAGTCATTGCTTTTCCACTAAATTATAGCCATTCCTGTAAATATAACATGCATATCATCTGGATGGTTAAAACTTCCATATGAATCAATTGCTGTCCTTATGCCTTTAGTCAAAATTCATATTCAGGGTTAAGAACTAACTGAACAGTTAGTACAGATAGTTAACTGTTTTAATCACTCCCAGCTATAGCTGAAATTAAGTGACACAGAAACAAGCATTTCCTCTGTCTGTATTGTAACAGAGATTGGCTTTCTTCCTATGTCTACCATACAGAGTCTGTAATAAATAGTCTGATCATTTTGAGTGACATTTAGGATCTTTATTGGGAAAGGAATTTCAAATGTATGTCTTTTGTCTGGTTTATATGTGACATTTATAACAACCAGCTATTACCTCTCTAAAGCCTGCATTTCAAGCATTCTCGTCACTTCATTTTCCCCTGTGCTGCATAATGGTGACATTTCCAGATTTTCTTTTCTTTCTAGGCTTCTTTTCTTTCCACTACCCATCACTGTACACACCGTGCAATTATTTCATCAGCTTTAAATATAATCAGATTGTCACAATCTGCACAAGTGGCTGCCTTGTGTATCCCGATGGTTGATGAAACTTGGCCTGTCTATCTTGATTTTTTTGTCATCTGTCACATACCATCTCTCATCTCTGGGGCTTTGTTTTTTGGGTTCTTTCTTTCTTTCTTTCTTTCTTTTCTTTTTTTTTGCCAATTCTTTTCATTCCAAACTTTTTTACTGCTAGGAGAGCTTTATTTCTTTTGAAGTGCTCTGTTTTGTTTTCATATTTGTTGGTTTGATTTATTTGTACTAGAATGAGGTCCAATAATGCACTGTTCCATGCTTTTTTGCCAGCAGCTTTCTAAAGTATCATGTGGTGTGTCTAATCCATGTGTCATTATTGTAAGCCACAAGATGTCTGGGTAGTGACTTTTATCTTGGAGGGCTCTAAATGTCCTATATGTCTGCCATCTGTGGATTCATCTTGGCATAGCATTGTTATGAGCCTGACAGTGATATTTTCTCAACACTAAAATCACTTTGATCTTTTCCCAGATTGCTTCCCTACTTTACAACATAGAAGGCTACTAATATACGAAGGATGCTGGTTGTTTGCAAAATTTGTGGTGAATTATTTATAATAACAATGTTCTCATTGTTCATAAATCTCAATAGAAATGTGATTTTGAGGCCAATATCTTAGCTTTGGAGATATTTTGGCTGCAGGTGAAGATGATCATATCCAAAATGGTTTCAGACAAAGGGGCTAATCTCAAGTCTTTGGGCTTTCCTGAGTGCCAGGAGTATTTTGTGGTCTAAGTTTGCTATGACTTTAACACAAAACTTCCATTTACAAGTTTTCTATAATGAAAAATGTCAAGCTAGAGGAGGGGGAGTGAATAGGAAGGGAATAGTTTTATTACTCATACCTTCCAATAAGGCATTAATTTTATCAAAGTGCTCCTATTACAGTGATTTTGGAAAGGACATTGAAGAAGAAATATATAAAAAAATTCTCTGCTTTTCATGACAGTGGCTATTAAGGTGTTGGAAGCATCAACATAAGGGTTTCTGCCATTTCAAAACAAATAAGAACATTGACTTATCTTGCAACTTTTGGACTAACAGCCAGGGCCTTGATTGTCATTCCTCACATACAAACTGCTTGGAAATTTTCCTGTACTTAGTCTGGCATTTTCTGTTAAGAATACCATATTGCTATATTGTGGTGTTTGTGGTAGAACATTAACCACCATAGTAGCTTAGTTCTGGATGGTTTTACTTATAAGGGACATCTTGTTTAATATAAGACATTTGATGGGTGATGGGTGATTAAAGGAAAGGGAGAAAATTCTCTTTACTGTAGGAAGATGCTTTATTGTGGATCCTTACTGTGGGTGTTATACTATTTTTACTTCATGTTAGGGAGAGTACAGGAAGTGGACTATCTGGGGAAGGAAGTGAATCATTCCTAAGAATATCAATCTACATCTGAGAGAGAGAAAAAAAAGATAAATGGTAGATCAAATTGATTTTCCATGTGACATTCTTCATGAGATGGGAAACACCCATATCGTCCTAACTATCTGACTCCTTCATTACTGTCCTCTTGCAGGATTTCTCAGGCATTTGTGCAAAGCATTGTTGCATCCTTCGCCACTTCCCACACTGTTCAAGTAGATACCATTAACATAACTTCCTAAAGTCCCATTCCTCCTACAACCAGATGTCCCTGCTAATGTAGTACTTTCAGTTTCAGCTGAACCTGTTTGTCAGAAACAAAAATAAGGAGTGTGCATGCATGCAAACACTCAATAGTGAAAGGAAGATCAGGGGTGGGTAACAAAAGGGGCACTGGATGTGGAACAATTCAGATTATACTTAATTATACATGGAATGGAAATCAGACTAGAAAAATTTGGCCAAGCACAGATAAAATGGTGCTGTGGACTGGGTTTGAGAAATCTCTGGTTGCTTAAAGCAAATGGCTGCCTGAAATGTCTCTTTTCCATTTCAACATTACAAATAATGAGCAGAAAAATAGGGACAGACATCTTAGGTAGGTTTGATTTGGGGGGGGAAGGGAATATAAAAGGTGGAATTCAAGAGTAATTTGGACAACACTAAACACTGACAACAAATGGAACTCCTTTCCTGGTGGCTTTCTCTCTTTCCTCCTCAACAGTCCCATGAATAGTTTTACCCTACAGGAGATTCTTGAAAACAATGGTAGCTGTCAAGGCTTACTCAGAAACTTCCACCATAGTAGTTTTTAAGGAAAATGGCAGCTCATAAACACTGGCAAAGAAGCTCTTACTTTCACACTCTCTTAAAATCTGGCAGCCAATATAAGATTGTTTTTTCACACATTACCATTAAGGGCCTCGGCAGACGGCTAATTGAGCCATCCTGGAGGCAGGGAAGAGGAGGGGCAGCCACACGCTCGACGCCCCTTCCTCCTTCCGAGGTTGCCCTCGGAGCAGCTGGCCTTCTGCATGGCCGGCGTTCCGAGGGCAACCTCCTGCCGCAGCGTCCACACATGCTGCGGTGGATAAGTCAGTGAAAGTGCACCCTACGCTTTTGGTGCGCACTTTCACTGACTTCTGAAAGGAGTGCTGATTTAGCGCTCCTTTCAGGGGCGCTGACAGTGCTGTCAGGGATAATGGGAGTTGTAGCTCTTCACCTCTGGCTCTAACTCA
>CM034708.1:32355456-32372337 GCA_020142125.1 Phrynosoma platyrhinos
AACAATGCATACTTAACAGATGTAAGCTCAGCATCTATGGCATCATTCACAGAGTCACCCTTCAGGTAAGATAAATTGTGAATCAAGCTAAATTCCTCAGGAGCTTTCTTGGGAACCACACCCAAAGGGGATAAATGAAGAGTAGGAATTGGCAGCTGATCATGAGGTCCTGAAATCCTTCCAGCAGCTATCTCTTTCACTAGCTTGTCCCTCACAGAACCAGCATTGGGCACATAGCGATGTACCCTGGAACCCGTGTAAGGGATGCGAAAACCCAAGGAAAAACCATGAAATAAATAAGTTGCAGCCTCCTTGTTTGGGTACACCCTCAGCCATGTCACCATTGCATCTAACTTAATTGGTGATGGAGCCTTTACCTCCTGGTGATACTGGCTGGGGGGCACCTCCTACTCCTGACCACTTACCTCTGCTACAGGAAGCACTGTGGTGAAGACCCCCGCAGGTGTTACACTTGTGATCAAGCCTGCAGGGCTGCCTCTTGTGCTTACCTGTGTTGAAATCCCAGCATGTGCCAAATTGCTTTCTTTCTCTTGTGCCAGGCTTCACATACTGCCCTTTTGGCTGAGTAACCATAGGGACAAACCTGAGTGCCTGAAACTCTTTTGTAAGGCTGAGCACAATCCCATCATTTACCATGATCCTTGGTTCAGGATCCCTAAAAGTAAGAGAAAATAAATCAATATACTCTCCCTTCCATATTCTTTCTTTAGTGGAGAGAGGAAGGTGTGAACCAAGTGGTGTAGACATTCCAGCATAAGGAATGGATTCAGAATGCACAGTTACTCCCGATAGCACAGGAGCACTCAAAGAAGACACCACAGGGATTTCACTAGCCAAAGCAATTGGCCGACCAGCCTGCACCCTAGAGTCAGGGAACTGTGTAGCCGCAGGTGCCTGCACAGGTGCACCCAAAATTGCAGGGATGGGGAGTTCCAAACCCATACCCTGGCTAACTTGGCCATCTGGAGCCCATACCAAGGTGGGCCAATTTCCCAGTGAAGGATTAGTGGGAGACAAACCTGATATTGAAGCTTGCTGGAAAGCATCACTAGCCAACTGCACAGGTCCTCCGAAGTGTGGCCCCACAACAACTCGGGTATTGGGCAGAGACGAAGTGGCAGCAGCCTGATCTCTCCTCGGCTCATCACGGGTTTGCTCCACTGCACCCGCACCTGGAAGAACCAGCACAGGATGAACCTCGCAAGAGGTTATATAGATCTGCCACAGTGGGCTGCTCAGAAACAGGGGCAGCAGCACCCTGAATCTCCACACCTGGAACCCTTTTCAGGAGTTCCCACATGTCGGCTATAGTGAGTGGCCCCCCTCCATAGCTGAAACCACCGAAGGACCTGGTGTAGCAGCAATTACCTGAGAGTCAGGTACAGAAGGAGGGAGCAGCACTTCTGTGTCCAGGTTGCTAGAAGTGCTGGCAATAGGGCTGGTGGCTGTAGCCTGTAGCCCCTTCTGGGCAAGGTGATTACAGACCGCCACGCAGGCCTGTACTGTCTTGCCCAGTTGTGCTAGCTGAGCAGCAATCTCGTCATCTCTGCTGGTAGACTGGGATGGCCTCTTCGAAGCAGAGTGACTAGAGCCAGGCACAGCCAGACCTGCATGCCTCTTAGATTGGGCCTTACTGTGAGGCATCACTCCCCCCCAGTGAATGTAAACATGGGTCCATAGCACAGTCACCCAACCTTGGATGACTACCACCAGGCCAAAGGCCGCCCTTCCCCAAGTCTCAACAAGAGATGCAAATGGCCAGGAAGCGTCACTGGCAACAACCACAGGGGGAAAGGTGTCCACCAAGGTTCCTATTAGGCACCCTGCACCACCAGGCCAAAGGCTGCCCTTCCCCAAGTCTCAACATGAGACACAAATAGCCAGGAAGCATCACTGGCAACAACCAACCAGGGGGGAAGGTGTCTACCAAGGGTCCTAATAAGCACCCTGCTGAAGACAAGTATTGCCTTCACACACTCACCTCTGGGAAGAGATATAAGAAACCCTCCCAAACCAGTGATGGGGTCCTGACCTTACCAGACCGAGATAGCCGGAGTGCCGCTGGGCCTGATCAAACGCCGGGTCCGCGCACCCGGCGGAGAGGATGCCTGCCACAGCACCCGCCTTGGACAAGTGTGCAGCCCTCCAAGTGTTGGAGATGTGGAGGCCCCTTCCAGGCCCGAGGGGACCGGCTCGAAGGCCTCACTCGGCCTATTCCTCAAAGAACGCAGGGAGACTTTAAATTAAGAACTCACACCATGAAAAGAAATAAGCAAATGTCAGCCAAAAAACAGTTGCAGCAAGCCAGAAGTTCACTAGGCCCAAAGCCAAGCAAGCAGCCAGAGCACAGGGCAGAGCGATGTGACTGGCTCAGTTCAAGTTCTAAAATGGCTGCCACCACGTGACAACACAGAGCTATAAAGAACAAACTCTCGTGGGAAGTCTTGTGAGAATACAATCACTGTGAGACTTCCTTAACTTAAACAAGCAACATGATTGAGCCAAGCATGCAGGTACCCAGAGGTCCCTTGACCAATGTCCTTATATGGCTGGTACAACAAGAAACCCCTCCCTACACATCAGGGGATGTCTTTATGGCAGTTACAGTGCTATTAAAGTGCTTTAGTTATCCAATATGTTAGAGATGAAAGATCAAGGGAGTAGCATAGGTTAGTACAGCTTTTATATATAGAATTGGAAGGTGTATGTGTTTGTTGGTCAGATGAGTGCATGACTGCCCTACCATTAGGAGCTTTCCTTTCATTCCAGTACAATTCTGTGTATGAGAAATTTTCTCTCTCACTCAGCGAATGCAAACATGGACAATCCCAAACACATTCTACATATGCGCATATCTACATATCCTACTTTGAACCAAGGAACTTTTCATGACAAAGCCATCAAAATGTTCAGAAAATTCAAAATGACTTCCCTCTTATTCTAATGTTATTAAAATTTATTTTCACATACAAAACTGTGGTGGAGTTCAATTCAAGATCTATCTGGATAACCTTCTTCCAAATTTAACCAACAGTTCATTCTTGGGGTGGAAACCAAGCCCTATGAGGAACGACTTAGGGAGCTGGGGATATTTAGCCTGGAGAAGAGAAGGCTGAGAGGTGATATGATAGCCGTGTTTAAATATTTGAAGGGATGTCATATCGAGGAGGGAACAAGCTTGTTTTCTGCTGCTCCAGAGACTAGGACCCGAAACAATGGATGCAAGCTGCAAGAAAAGAGATTCCACCTCAACATTAGGAGGAACTTCCTGACAGTAAGGGCGGTTCGACAGTGGAACACACTCCCTCGGAGAGTAGTGGAGTCTCCTTCCTTGGAGGTCTTTAAGCAGAGGCTGGATGGCCATCTGTCAGGGATGTTTTGATTGGGAGTTCCTGCATGGCAGGGGGTTGGACTGGATGGCCCTTGTGGTCTCTTCCAACTCTATGATTCTATGATTCTATGAATTAGACAAACTCCTGTTTTATATGATTTTCTCCTGACCTTCTAAAATCCTCCTCTTCAAATGTTTTTGAGCACATTTGTCTGGTACTTGTTCATATACAAATACTTATTTCATCCTTTCAGGTAATCTTGTTCCTAACACACATGTTGTGTCAGGATTTACATTCAGTCCCTTGCTATCTCATTGTTTACCAAAGTTCAAAACCTAGACAAATAGCAATTTGTTTGGGCAGAATTAGTAATACCTTATTTTTGGAGGGCACAAATAACCATGTAATTATTTTTTAAATTAAAAAATTACCATACTATCTTAGACTCATTACATTATTATCTCAGTCAATTATGTTTGAAATGTTATGTGCAAAATGGTAACTAGAACCAAATGTAAATAATGGTTTTCTCAACATCAGTGAAGTAGCAATTAGGCACAGAATAGTGTCAGGCACCAAGTCCTTAAAAAGCATATTTGCTGAAGAAATTGGAACAGTTTCTTTCAACAAATGTGTCATGTTGGATTAGAACAAGGAGAAACAACTGTTGGATTTAGGGGGTCTACATTGATGTTCCCAGGAGCCACTGGAGTGCTGTATAGACACAACCATATGGAATTTATTTTATTTAATTATTTGCCTTCTCCAATGTCCGTAGGGAAGTGTGGACAGTTATGCCACATTTCGAGATTTTACACTATTTTAGCCTCAAGAAAGTTGGAGGAAAGGAATCTTCCAGGTCTAAAATTATCCTCAGATGGGGCAAAATGTGCCGAAACATGAACTAAGAGGCACTGCTGGCAAAATTATTTTGGGAAAAAAATTGGGGTGGGGAACCTAAAGGTCCTGGCAAGATACAAGAACAGTTTGGGGAGCATATGCAACTTCACTTTTCTCCCTCTCTGGATTAAACAAAAGACTTATCTAGTCAAATATCATATTTCCACAGTGGCCAATAGTGACCTATTGGATGTCCACTAGTATGACTTGACAAACTCCAAACTCCATCTTGAACTAGTCAGCAACAGATACACACAGGCATATCATTTCTGGTTATGGAGGTGATACATAATCAGCCTGTCTAGTAAACATTGATTTTCATATCATCCACAATTTTATCCAATCCTTTTTTAAAAGCTATTAAAGAGATACTAACCAAACCCTGTGATCATTTACTTGCTCCACTGCTGCCAGCTCATATCCTACCAGTGCATATGTCAAGTTGTGATTTATTTTCCAGTATGTGTCACTTGCCTTATTGTTTATTATATTGCTTACATTATTATATATTACCAGAAATTACATTACTTAAATTAAATCCCATTTGCCATTTTATTGCCCATGCTTTTAATTAGCCAGTTTTCAATCCTTAAGAAAACTTACCTTATCCTATTATTGCTAAATATGGCCATGAATCTTTGCTGTGAGACATTGTCAATTTTTTTTTTGAAATTCAAGTGGACAATGCTTACTAGATCTCACTTGTCCACATTTTTACTGATACTTTCAAAGATTTATCAAAAGTTAGCGAAACAGAACTTGCATTTGCTGAAGTCATGTTTATTCCTTTTCATCACAGCTTATCATTCTATACCCTTCTTGATTTTATCCTTTACAATTTCTACCAACATATCTGGAACAGAGGTTACCTTTATTGGCTTATATTTTCCTGGATCTCACCTGAATCACATTTTTTAAAAATTGTATTACTTTACCCATTCTCAAGCCCGCTGTTATTCAGACTGATTTTAGACATCTTAATATATTATATGTGTCAATTAGAAGATCAGCAATTTTGCTGTAGAGTTTTTTAACAAATCTTGGGCAGTGCATGTTAGGAAATTTCCTGTATTTTATATCTGTCATCCTCTCCCGCTTCTGCCTAGTCTCTTTCTGGCTCATTTTCCAAGCACACAACACATATTCTTAAAATCATAAAACCATGGCATCTCAACTCTTTCAAAAATTAAACTTCTCTGTTTCTCCCTCGATCCTCTAATTAGCCACTTAACCTAAGAGAGTTCTAGACAACCCTGAATCTTGCATACTCTAGTGGCATTTTGTCTTGCCTATCAAAGGGGCCTATGCACACCTTTGTGGCAGCTTGTTTTAGTTCTTATAAAAGTATTTCTAAGCAGTGGTATTTTTTAAAAAAAAATCTTCATCTACTGACATAGCTATTGCTCTCTCTCTCTCTTTCTCTCTCCCTCCAATACATATAGATATATATAGAGAGAGAGAAAGTGAGAGAGTTTGTTTCTGAACTGTTAGTCATTCATAACATGATCTTACTGCTTTACACTTAGGAGAACATAATGAAGGAGACTTCACAATTTACCCTGAAGCACTTTCATTGCAATATTGGATTGGGAGCTGTAATTTGCATAAAAGAATTGGAGTAAATGAAAAGAGAGAAGTATTTTTCAATGCATTTGTTACACACCACTTTATCACTTAAGTAATTAACAAGATGTTGTGAATATAATTCACACATTCAATTGAAAATGAATTAATAATGCTGATTTTGCTGCAAATATGCAACAGTTATTTTCAGAAAGATAACAATGTGTGTGTATTTTAATAATATATTGGCTAAGAAGCACAGGTGGGTGGAGTGATTCCTTTGTGAAGCATGAGAGTATTTAACAAATCCAGGGCCTATGCAGATCAGCTTGAAGGGCCAGCCTGGGGGTGGAGTAACCACATTCTGGTCACTCCTTTTTTGCCACCCCAATGCCGTGTGCTTGTCTTCATGGTGTGTGGCATCAAGGCACCCTCTTGGCACAGCTTGCAAACATGCTGTGCCAAAAGGGCACAACGAGCTGTGGTGGCAGCTCAAAGGGTGGGTTTTTGCCACCTCCAAAAGTAGCAGCATTTGCCTGCTCACTTGGGGGTGGCAAAAAGGAGGATCGGGGCTGCGGCATGTGGTTGCCATGGCCCTGATCCACCACTCCCAGTGGCGAGCCAGTTTAATATTTGCCCTGCATAAAATTATATATGGTGACTAGAATTTTTTCTTAACAGGCTGAAAATTCCCTCAAATATTTCAAACTCCATACCACCTTTCATAGTTCTGAAATTACAAGGAAGGTTGGTCAGTAGAATTGGTTTCCGAATGAAGAACATAATACCATGTTATGAGAACATTTAGTACTGACAAATAAAAAGTAAGCAATGGTTTTTCTCACTCATTATCATAAGCACTTCAAAAGCGGTGCAACTGCTAAACCCTCCTTCTAAATTTTCAAACATAATATCATGCTAATACAATCCAGAAAGCAGGATGAACTTTTCCTTCAGGCAAAGGCTGGTGGCAATTTTACTAAGATGGATGGCTTTAAGAGTCAACAACAGGCAAACTCACAGTTGGGGCAGTTTTCAAAACTCCAATGAGGAACAGTTGAAATTGATGATATGGAGAAATGACAATCAGGAAATAGCTAATAACAAGTTTGTGTTCTACCTAAATATCAAGTGAAAGTATTAATTTCAGTTAGCCTAGCCATGTATTTATCTGTATAATTAACATATTTCTGTCTTTATGAATGGCCCGCAACTTAAAATATGGGTGTGTGTTTTTTGACATCACATTCAGTTTATATAATAGGAAAAGCTTTCTAACCCTTAAATAGGAGGCATTACTTATAAGAAGAGACATATGTCAGTCCTTTAAGTCAAATAATGGAAATTCCCTTTATTAGTGATGCCACACCAGCATATGAAAATTTTACAACAACAAAGTTAAAATACATTTTAATTCTCTTTTCTAACATCATATATATATATATATATATTGGCAGACTCACAGAAGAATCAAACGGTAGGTGAAGCATTAGAATCTGAAAGAACTGGAAGGGTGTGTACGTGTCCTGTATGTTTAAACTAATACGTATATAGGCTGGCTGGGGGAAAACAATGAGATGATAGTGCCAACAAGGGGAGTAAATTGCCAGCACCCAGAAAGTGCTCTTGCCTGTGGAAGTCAGTCCAGAGAAATGTTTTTATCAATCAGTTAGGTAAAGGGAACACAATAAAATAGGTCAACACAGTTCCAAAAGTGAAGAAGTCAAAGGTCTGAATTGCAGGAATCTGAAGACAGGTATGCTGACCAAAAAGCAGACATGTTGTTTCTAGCACTAGCCCTAGTAAGCTTCATCTCTTAAATGGACTGAGAGCAAGTGCTTTGAATTAAAGTCTCTCTATTGCTGCTTAACAAGCAGCCTGATGAGTGTCATTGTTTTGCCCTTTGCTCCCTGCACTACATCCTCAGAGTTGGAGTCCTCTGTCCTATCAACTGCAGGTGAGTCCTGCTTTTGTCCTTCTGCTGGATGTGGCTGCTCTTCAACAAGAAGAGTTGTATGAACCTGGTCTGCAACTGCAGGCTGTTCTTCACCTGGGGGACTTGTCTAAGTCCCTACTTTGGACTACTTCTTTAAATCAAGATGTTGGCCCATGACAATTGATCTTTTTGCCTCATTACAAAGCAAAGCCTGTTCATATATTTCTAAAACCAACTTTGGAAGGCTAATAAATTGTCTGGAGGCAGTTCTCATGTATTACATGTATTACATGGAGGCAGTTCTCATGTATTTAGTCTACAGTGATGGAAGTGACTTTATTATAAAAATTAATTGGTAGTAGTGGGAAGATGGGTACTCCAAAAGCGAAGCTCAAAGGTTAAAAAAAAGAAATAAGTCTGGATATAAGCTCCTCAAGACAGATTGGATGGAGACTGGGAAACATAAAAACATAAGAAAAGCCTTGCTGGATGACGCATCATATTCTTACAGTAGCCATTGACATGCCTAAGAGATGCCAAGAAAGAGCCATGAGTACAATAGCACTGTGCTGCCTACATTGCCCAGCAACTGGTATCAAGAGGCATACAGTCTCTGGTACTGGAGGTAGCATATAGACGTCATGACTAATAGTCATTAGTAGCTTAATTTTCCATGGATTTTCTAGGTTTTTTTAAAAGCTGCCCTTAGTGGTGATCATCACTAAATGTTGTGGTAGCAAATTCCACATTTATCTATGGACTGTCTTGTTATGTTCTGAATTTTCATTGGATGAACCAAATTCTGATTTTTTTTATTTTTTATAGTTTTATTGTGGATAAGATAAAACATTACATGTGTTAACAAACGAAAAAATGTCATATCACATTACTCAAGTTTTGATATTTTGAAAGAAAGAGAGAAAATCTCCCTGTCTGCTTTCTTCAGTAAATGTAATTTTATATGCCTATGTCATATTCCTCCTTACTTACATTTCCTCTGAGCCACAAAGCCTTAAGTCTTGCAACTTTTTTAAAATTAAATTTGTTCCTTATGTTGACATTTTTTTTTACAGGTGTGCTGATCAGAGCGTATACAATATTTCAAGTGTGGCCACCACCATTGATTTGAATAGGAACTCACCTGTGCCACTAGATTTAAGAATGTCATGGACCAAAGACAGTGTATGCCTCCAACAGTAGTGAAAACTTAAATGTTCATTACAACAAGAGTTGTGAGGGAGGAAATAACATTTATGTGCCTATTTATTTCAAAGTTATTAGACCAACCATATCAATGTCACACCCTCCCTTTCTTATTTTGAATCATTTCTTACCCCTTACTGTGAGAGAAATATACCTACAATTTCAAAGCTAAGCAATGTTCTCATACAAATGAATATCAGTGTGTACTCCCTTTTGCAATAAGAACTTCATAATCTATCAATAGATGGCAGTAGCTCAATTCTCAACTAAAGAAGAAACATTGTGAAATGCTTTTAATTGCATGCTTTTCTAGACAAAACAGATGCTCCTTTTACACTTAAAAATAATGTATGTGCTATCATAAACCAGGGTCAGTGTACAATTTCCCTCCTTTTTTAGTCCTTACACTTTTTCTCATAAAGTTTCATATTACAGAATCAATTTTGCTGCAAGCAATAAATCTCAGGGGACCACAAACTCAACATGGGATCAAAGAAAAAGATCATCTACATTATATGAATATTTCTATAGAAACTGAGATCTAGACAAACTGCTCATAGAAAAGTCATACAGACACAATACACATACAGACAGACACAATGTCCTCGTTTAGGGGTAGAAATTATACTGAAAACTAGCTGGAATAGAATGGTATGTATGTGTCCCCCCCCCCCCCAATTTTATAGTCCTGTTAAAAGAAAATGTACTACTCCATTATTTGCTGGGGGGGGAAATCCTATCATTAATTTAAATAAGTCATGTAAAACTTAAAATATAATCAAAACAAATAGTGCCTCAAAATCTCATCTTCCTTTTCTCCCTCTCCAGATGCATTGCTCTGTTCTTGCAGTTGTACTCAATCACACATTGAAATTTAAAGCTTCTCAGATTGACACCAAAGGCAGATATATTCAACTATTTCTGTGTGGAGTAGTCATGTAGAAATGTTATGTTGATCTGCACTCCAGGACTGATGAACTGATTCCATCAGGATTTGGCTTTTGGTACACTACTGGCAACATGAAATGTTACCAAAATTCATATCACCTGTTTCATCATATTGATTTCTCCAGTTTGCCCTGCTGGACTGCATTGTTCACTGGGCACATAATATTACCAAAACATTTCACCAATATGACTTTTTCTGGTTCAAAACATAAAATGAACTTCAGAATATGTGTATCAGCAGTCATGTGAACCAGGCTGATTTGTAGGCACATGCCTACATGTTAGCCCTTTGCTTTCAATGAAATGTAATTGATTGCTGCTAACAATACACCCAGGTTATGAGATACCTGACAAATTCAATTTCAGTCTTAGTTCCATCTGGCTTCTTTCAGGCCACACTTTCCATATTCTTCACAGGGTGGACACACTTTAAGCTCTGGAATTCTCACATGGACAGCTGCTATTGATATATGTGAAAAATGCACATTTGAAAAGTGTATATAAGAAACTGTATACATTTGAAACAAGGGAAAACAGACTTTACACCATGGAGGAATGTGTTCCAGAAATGTTTAAAATGTGCAAAAATGGGTTGACAATCGATCAAAGAAAAGAACTGAACAAAATAACAGCAATTTGATATTGATGCATAGACCAATATCATAGTGGCAAAGATCCGTTCACAGTTGCAGGCATTGCAAGTGTGCACACCTTAGGCCCAGGCCAACTAAACAAGCAGTGTTTTCATTTGCAAGCATCATATCTATATTCTTGCAAATGTATTATAAAATTTCTCTGCCACATCCTGATCTAAAGCTGTGTGTTGTTAACTGATATGTTGTTATTGGAAGGGATAGTCTAGAATTATCAAGAGGCTCAGCCATAGCTGGTGCTGGGAGGTACAATGTCTAAATGGCTATTTAGATATGTGGCACTATTGTGAGCTGGGTGATTTTTTTCCTAACACAGATAAGCTTGCCTTGAATGATCACAGAGAAAGATTTTATATACCAAGCTACTTTTGAATTTAGTTGTGAGGAGAGCTCACCTGTCACTATGGCAAACTGCACTTAAGGTGATGCCAATTATGAGACCCAAGTGCTGCATGACAGAGTGAGCTCCCATCACTAGTCCCAGCTTCTGCCAACCTTTCTAGTTCAGAAGCATGTAAAAGTGCAAGTAGATAAATAGGTACCACTTTGGTGGGAAGGTAACAGCATTCCATGTAGTCATGCTAGCCACATTATCACAGAGTTGTATTTGACAATGCTTGCTCTTTGGCTTAGTAACGGAGATGAACACTACCCACTACAGTTGGACACGACTTGACAAACTTGTCAAAGGGAAAATCTTTACCTTTTTATGCAAATTACTATACTATTATTATGTAGTGTGTCAGGAAGCCATTGCCTCTGTTCAACTCACTGTAGGAGTTTGTGGATACATTCCAATCCAGCTATTCCCCCCCATCTTCTTTTACAGTTGTTGTTGTTGTTTTGGTTGGACTGCTATCCTGATTTCAGAGATGGAATGTGAAGAAAGACTGAAGTGATCTGCAACAAGTTTTTGTGTATTCCCATTCCTAATGCCTGATTTATGCCCATTAATCCTGTTGCACAGATACTGGCCTGTTCACCCAGTGTAGGGTGCTGAATGACATTGTTGACAGAGGATGGTACATATCACATTAGAAAGTTGAACAGTGGGTTGAACAGAGACAATGACTTCCTGGCACACTACATACATTATAACACTAGTTAACACCCAGCCTCATGAAAACATTCTCGGCCACTTTATGACATCTTCTTTCTGACTCCAAGCCTCCACATAGCACATTGCAAAATTCCCTCCACTATTCATATGGTCATTCACCCACCCTGACCTTAGGCAACATCTTTCCTTCTGCCCTATCCCTCCATTATCAACATTAAAACTGAACTTGCCACCTCATCATTATACCCCCAAGTTTTATAGCTATGGCTATTTGTACTGTCTAGTCAAAAAGGTATTCCTGGGCAAAAACATATTCCTGGGCAACCATTCACTCCATGCATCTGAGGAAGTAGACCAAGTCTATGAGAGTTTATGATACAACTTCTTTCACACACCTAATCTCAAAGGTGCTACAAGATCCTTTGCATACTAATATTCCAGTATAACACAACTATGGACCAAAATAGACGGGCCTCAAGGGGCAGCTTGAAGCCACCCCTTCTGAAGATAGATTGGGGCCACAGTAACTACATGCTGTAGCCCCAATCTGCCTTGAAGCTGGCTTAAAAAGAAGTGGCAAAGAGCCACTGATTTTTCAGCCAGCACAAAGCCAGCTTTTCCCACCCTGCCCTGCCATGGTCTGGAAACTGGCTTTAAGACACTCCAGCAGCACACAGCATGCAAACACTGCACTGCTAGAGCATCTTGAAGCCGCCCACATGTAATCAGCTATAGGACATGTGGTGTTTAAACATCGTACTCTGAAGCTGCCCAGACAGTGGCACAAAAGGGCTGTCTATTTTGGCCCTATGTCTCTGAAATGAAATGCTATTCATGAGTCTTCACAGGCTTGGAAGAAAACATCTCGATGTATACATGCAGTCAGATCCACATATACTGTCTTATATAGAAAATGAGGAAGTTATTTTCAGTAATTCACGCTATGATTAGAAAGCAGTTAAGAAGCATTTAAATTTTCAGCTGGAGTGGGTAGTCATCCTGTACGACCACTATTTTGGAACTCCCTTCCTCACAGTTCATTAGCGTTGGGTCTTTTAGGGAGACTATGGGAATTGTATGCCAAAACACTGAGAGTGCCAAAGATACCTCATCTAGATTTAGAGGAATAATATTGTGTTTACATTAATTCTAGTTCTGAAAAAATCATCCAGTTAAAAATCAGATGTTGATTTTAGATGTTTGCTTCCACATAAAATATCACTGAATATTCACTACTGTTCAGAAAATATCACTATCAAAATTCAAAAAGGAGCATTTTAAAGAAATGGTGGGGGGAGTTTCCTCTCCACTCTATTTTGTTTCAAGGTGAAAGGCAACTCTTTGGCTGATGTGGCAGCTAGAACTCTGTTGCCGTAAGCATTTTGCATGCTTAAAAAGCAGCAATGTAGAATATATCATCAGAGAAGACAGATCTTCACTTGATATGCATGTATTATCTATAATGCAGTACTAAAAATAAATATGCAATTTCCAGCCTATTCTTGCCTTCTTTTCATTGCTGTAGATTTTTTTTTTAAAAAAAATCAATATAAATATAGATTAAGTGTATAGATCGATTAAGAGATATTTTGCAAGGTCACTGTGGGAACACACTTCAAAAACATCCATTTACCCACTTAGTATTGTATTCTGGACTGTATGGTCTTAAGAATGGGGCTAGATTACTCCCCTGATCCTACTAATGAGGAGTTAGATCATCTCCTTTGATCAAGTCTCACTTAGGTGCAAATGTAATAGCAGTACTGGGAAGAAGTGGAAGAAGCAGATTGGGAGAAAATAAAAAGACAAATAAAAGTAAAAATATTACTATGCAGTTCATCATAGTTGTGTGGTATGTTAGCAGTTTTGTTGGACTTAATAATTTTCAAAGACCTGAGAAATACATCCAATTTTCACTGTTTCAAACACATAAGATTTTGACAATGGCAAGCAGAGCATGGAATGAACTAGCTTCCCTTTCTTACTGTTGAATAGATGTTGCCATTAGTTCAATTGGCCACTGTTAGTGGCAGTGAACTTAAATATATCTGGCCTGGGAGTTTTCTGTTGCTTTATTTTAAGCAAGGTGGGCAGGAGCCAAATTTTCTCCTAGTAACCCCCTCCTCTATTGGCCAGACAAACACATCCAAGCACACTGAAAGTGAATTCACACCACTTCTAATAAGCATTCTTGGACAATTCACACTTTAAAATAAGACTCCGGAGCACTGGGGAGGGGCTGAATAGGGAAAAGTGTAACCATCATATTTATGAGTAGATTACATGGTCTGAGGGATGTGGTGGCTTAGTGGTTAAGATGGCAATTCTGACAATTGAAAGATTGGAAGGTTGGCAGTTTGAGGCCCAAGTGCCACATGATGGACTGAGCTGTCATCACTAGTCCCAGATTTTGCCAACCTAGCACTTCCAAAGCATGCAAATGCAAGTAGATAAATCGGTACCACTTCAGTGGGAAGGTAATGGTGTTCTGTGCAGTCATGTTGGCCATGTATGAGCATTGGAGTCATCTTCACAACACTGTCTCTTCAGCTTAGTAACGGAGATGAGCACCACCCCTACACTCAGTTACGACTAGACATTCATATCAAGGGAAAACCTTTACCTCTTACCTAGATGGTCTGTCAAAGGTTTGGGGCATAATTGTATGCACAATTGTTGTTGTTTCTTTTTAAAATAGGAATTTGCAAAAATTGAGTTCAGGAGCACATGCAGCCCATAGGCTACACTTTCCCATCACCAATGTGAGCCTTTTCTGATCCTAAATTCTTTAGGGGAAACACTTCTCTCTACTCCACCTCCTTCATGTGAATGTTGGGTGAAACATGGAAGAGGTCCTTCTCTGTGGCTGTTTCCAGACTTTGGGACTAAGGAGGTTAGAATGACTTCCCCTTTGCTGCCTTTTCACCAGCAAGTGAAGACCTTTCTATTCGAGCAAGCCTTTGGCAATTTATTATTAACAGAAGAGCTTTCTGTGATGTTGTACTGTTTTCAATCTTTGTTTTAAAGTAACATTTTAAATTATTTTAATCCTATTATCACTTTAATAATATTTTGATCTCAACTTTTGTATGTTTAAAGATATGTGTTTTCATTTCAATTTTCTGTCCTTTGTAAGTTACCATGAGTCCCAGTCTAGGAAGAAGGCCAGCTATCAATAGATGGATGGATGGATGCAAGTTTCATTATTTGTGTGTCATCTGTGTCTCCTAGGCCATCTCATCCATTTAATGAATAGAGATACACTTCCTTTGGTATTGGAGGTTCCAATTAATTGTCGTGTCTAAATTAATTTACCTTTTCCAGTAATGTGTATTTTGGCTCATTTGTTTGAGTATTAAGTAAATATATCCTCTTTTATGGTTACTACCTTTAAAGCCCTAAATGGCTTGGGTCCAACCTATCTCCGGGACCACCTTCTCCCATATAATCCACCCTGCGCACTTAGGAGGAATTTGCTGCAGCCAATAAAAATGAGGCTGTCTGCAACCTCCCAGAGGGCCTTCTCAGCAATTGCTCCCAGATTATGGAATGGCCTGCCAGATGAGATCCATCATATTACTACCCTAAGCAGATTTAAAAAGGCTGCTAAGACAGATATCTTCTGGCAGGCCTTTCCTGATTAGATTTCCTGGCCCAAGGAGTTAGTCCATCCCCTCCTCTCTTACCTTCTGCTGTAGCTGCTGCTATTGTTTGATTAGTTGAGATTGTTTGATTCTGTTGGATACTGTCTTGTCCATCAGGCTTATTTTAAATATGTTTTAACTTATGATTGATTTAATACTTTTTTAGATGGGGGGGCTTGGGATTTTGGACTGTGATTTTACTGTAGGGTATTGTATGTTTATGTCAATTTTTAATGCTGTAAGCCACCCCGATTGCTTTGCAGAGGGGCGGGATATAAATATTTTTTGTTCTTATTATTATTATTATTATTATTATTATTATTATTAATGGGAAATAATTGTTCTTGACCTATTCTGTTCTGGTTTGGCAGATGAGAGAGTATCTCTGCCATTATTCAGAAAATTAGACTTTTCAGTTCAGGCTGGTCCAAAAGTCTCATGCATGAGCTTGGTGAGAAAGGTCTACAATCTAGTATAATTCCCATTGATTTCAGTTGCCATCAAACAAAACATTGTTTTTTCTTTATTGTCACACTTTATTAACTTACAGTACAACATTTGTACATGAAGTGTGATTTAGACAGTCATTCAGTGCTAATAATTGAGACAGAGAAAAACAATGCTCTTAAAAGTCAGTGTTTTCTGTTTAAATACTGAAGGTTACAAGTCTGCATACTAACAAGCCAAGAGTGGCTATTTAAAGTGTGCCTTAAATTTACACTACATTGAAGCTAATTGACAATGAAATTGCAAAGCAAGTGCTTACCATATCAAAAATTAATGGCTAGGAAGCTCATTTTTCATTAAGATGATCAGAAGAATTTGCTCAGTGCTACATCTGAGTCATTTCAACAGGGGACTATTTTAGACAGCTTTAGTAGGCTACATTTGTTGTCACTCAGAAAATATGTTTCTATGTCCTTATATACACTTTGAGGTGGCCAAAAAGCTAGCTTTACTGAAATGCACTACTAACTGATGCACTGGGGGAAGCACCTGTAGAATTGGATCCAAGAGCCATTTTTGTACCCCTAGGGCCTTCTACCATCCCTGGGCTGCCACAAAGAACAAAATTTGAAGTGGTTGGAAATCTGCTTCTGGGGCCTTTGACACTTAGCTGGTATACCACTAAGGGTGGAGCTACCCTTTGGAAATGATGCAGACTGACACCTACCATGGCTCTATCCTACAGAATCGTGGGATTTATGGTTTGTAACAGTGTAGATGCATTCTTAGATTCCACTTTAACTGTCACAGTTGGATCCTGTGCAACCATGGAGTTTGTAATCTGCTTATGCACCCTGTCTGATAATCCCAAATCCTCTCTCTAGACTGCATGTTTTCATAGGATGGAGCCATGGCAGTTAAACTAGAAATCATAGCACTAAAACATTGTAGTATCCCTGGTTTTGAAAAGAAGACCACATTACAGATGGATTGATTCACTGAAGAAAGCCAAAATTCAGTTTTCAAGACTTGATGAGGGCTTTTGATGACTAGGCTCTTGGAAGTATATCATTCATAGGGTCACCATAAAGCAAAGCCAACTTGATGATAAATAACAATAGCAAGAAATGCTTTTGTATAACAACTGCCAGAAAATATGAATTGGAACAATTGT
>CM034708.1:32378601-32398050 GCA_020142125.1 Phrynosoma platyrhinos
CTATGATTCTATGATTCTATGATTTCCTGGCTCTTCACCACACAAAATTGGCAAGTATGTCTATTTGAAGACTAGGAAAAAACTAGTAAAGGAGGTTGATGAATATTCACCTCATGGATGTTTTCAAACACTTCAACCCCCTTGTCCAAAACACACATGCACCTTTCTCTTTTCTTCCCTTGTGTATATTCCTTCCATCTTTATTCATTGCATGCTTCTTTCAATCTTTGTTCTGTTTATTGAATTACATGTCCCCCTAGGAGACTAACAAATGTGTCTGGAAAATTTCTAATATTAAGTAGTAAAACCTCGATCAAATCAACAACTAAACAGGTTGTGTTGTTGTTGTTTTAAAAGGACACTACACTCATTCTTAATCCAGAACCCTCTAAAGTTGTATTGCTTTGTTTTAAACAAACAAAAAGTCATCTAGATCAGGCAGTAAAATGTCTTTTAAGAAATAGTTTTGTAAACAGCAGACAACCATTTCCTTTAGTCCTTTGCACTTTTCTCATAGGTGGACTCTATTGTGGTTAACTGAGGGGGAATAAAAATTCCATATCAAATTGTATAGGATTAAATGTGAAGTCTGTCCATTCTGAATTTGAACTGATAGAGTAACATAGCAATTTAGAGGTTTAATTATGTTCTTTCATGCAACACTGGGCAAAGTAAGGACATGATTTTGCAAAGAACTCTGTTCTTCTCATATCAACAGAGCTAAGAAGCTTCTTATTCAATCAACCCGAAAGGCAATGTCAATAGCAAATAGTTTTGTGTTCAGTGTTTTTCTGTGTAGCCATAATTGGAGGAAGAGGTCATTTTAAAGGGATTATGTCTGCTTTTGTATTACAATCAAAGAAGCTAATAATCTGATAGCAGATGGTATTTTCATACAAATTTTATTTTTTAAAAAGTTGTAAACTCCATAAGACTTCCATCTTTATTTTGCTATTTATCTAAAAGTGCACTAATGCAGACAGGCAGGATCTAGCATACACACACAGAGTTGAAGCATACAGGAATGCCCAGAATATGCTCTTCTGTGAAGAGTCTTGCTCCAGACAGCACAGGAAAAATTCTCCCACACTCAGGCTGCTGCTTTCAGCTTGGAGAAATGAATTGCTGGACAGCGAGACTTCACTCAGTAAGGGCTTTAATCTTTGTTGTAAATATTTACAAGGATACATAAGTGTACCAGACATCCGTCATGAATACTGACAGCTATAAAGACCAACAAAGTGCTTTGCCAACCACCAACCACAACTAACCAACAACAGAGATTCTGACCCTCTCCCATATATAGGTGGTATTCTTGGGAACATGTGACAGCCATGCACTAATGAAACATGGTTGGTTTCAACACCAGTGTCCATTGCATCAGACCTCCCAAGATGCATACCTGGCTGGTCTCACCCACTGTGCATCAGACCTCCCATGATTCACAGCTTGCCAAATGCTAACTCATGCACCTGCCACTTAAACTGTAGTAACCCTGTTACCATTGCTCCAGTTCCCTTCAGTGGCCACATCCATGTCATTTTTCAGACCAGGGTGCCACATGGTCTTGACAATTAATAGTAGGGTTGTAACTGTTTTATCTTTTTATATGATGAGGAATAATTTCCATAGTTTTCTCCCCACTATGGAAGTAAATGAATATTTCCAAGCAGTTTTCACCTGGAATTCATACATCCCAAAGTGCAGAAATGCATCTGGGATTTCTTTTTTGTTGGTTCTACACAAAATCTACACATTTCAGAAATAGACCAGTATCCTATACCAGTTAGTTATGTATACGTACAGTAAATAACCTCCTCCCCTCTTAACCTGGCAAACATCATTCACTTCTGCTCTAGTTGTTAGCAGAATTGATCCCCCTTTTCTGATACAGATGATACCTGTTAAAGTGAGGTGGAGGGGTTACAACTGTGGCTATAGTGTTGCAGTCATGACTAAGTAGCAGTTATGAATATGGATCAGTGACCTAAAATCACTCTTCCATAACATTTGCACAACACCCCCACAATTTTGCAGAAAAGATAGCATGTTTCTAGAAACAATGGTTTTTGTCCAAACACACACACACACACACACACACACACACACACACACACACACACACGAGAGATATACACATACACAAAACCCACAATGTTTGTGTAAAACCCACATATATTTCTGTGCAGACTAGTTTCTCAGAACACTTTAAGGTATGTGTATATCAGGCAAAAACTGTGCAAAAAGTTTGTTCTTGCTTGTGTGTTATTCTTGCCAACTGGGTTCCTTGAGTGTCAGTAACCCCTCTTTTTTTTTTTTTTTTTTTTTTGGTGAGATCATTAACAACAGTGGGTATTTTTTCATTCCTATGTGATACATATGGTAGTGATGAAAGTAAATAAAAAGAATGGAATACAATATATAATATAATAATAATACAATTTTATTTATACCCCGCTCCTCTGTGAACAATCGGGGCAGCTAACAACAATTGAAAATACATTACAATATAAAACCAAAAGGAACCAATACCCACCCCCCTAAAAAAGTATTAAACTGAAAGTAGTTAAACATGTAGATTAAAATGACATACAATACAAAATAACATACACTGCAATACATCAATAATATGATAGAGCAAGCGGAGTAGCGGCTGCATCCAGATAGGGAGAGGGCAGAAATGAGGGAGGTTCTGAGGCTGGGAAATATATCAGATATAAAAGGCCAACTTCAATAGCTGCATTGGTCCAGAGTAAGTATTGGGATCATTCAACCATCATAGCACTTCCTAGTTAAAGAACAAATCCTGGTTGATTGCCCTGGTTGACTAACATCCTATTAAGAGGTTATAAGGGTCCAGTCACAGCTTATTTTTGGACTACAATTCCAAGAATTCCACATCCAGAATTCTTAAAGAAGCAACATTGCTATACTCTGAGTGTAGCATTCATTTCTTTGAATGAAGGGTGCTGTGAGGACAGAGAGAGAGAGAGAGACCTTGCTGAATGGCATTTGAAGATAGTTATGAGCTGGAAAGTGAAATTGTTATGCAAGTGCCAGCACCAAAAAAACTAGTTAGGTTGATTAAAAATTGTACATTGCAGCAGCTTTGATGCTGTGACAAAGGAAATGTGACAGTTAAAGAGTAAAAAGGGGGGGGGGGAAATCAAAGACCAAAAACAAAAATAAATACTTTGAACAGACTGATGGCTAAATAATTAATTAGAACTATAAAAAACCCCACCAAGGAATGGAGTAGAAATAATTGTTGACACAGATATTTAACAGATATAGGGTTCTCCCTCCCTGTGCCATCCCAAATCAGAGTAAACAATTGTTCCTGAATATAATCAGTACATTACCATCAAGACTAGCAGTTCTACGAACTGCATGCTAATGAATGTTCATGTCCCTTTTTTCAAAGTATGCCAGTAGTAACTGCATAATTAGGTTAGCCATGGAAATGGAGTTTGTTTTTCAAATGTTCTATATTTCAGGTGAATGCAAGTGTCGATTTGACAGATTTCTACAAAAGCAGCACATTCCATTTAGCTTTTATGTCACTTTGTTCTAGTTTTTTTTCCACCTCCCACCATACCTTGCAGCCTGTTGATTTTCTTGGGGGGGGGGCTGCGATTTGATACTGATTGATTGATGCAAATAGAACTTTAGAAGAAATAAAGTCTTAGGGGGTTGTAAAATATTATTTTATTCTTGCAGTCAGGCCAATGCATTGTGGCTTGTGGCTTTAGTGGCCTTCTTCATAATAATAATAATAATAATACATTTTATTTTTATACCGCCCATTGGTAGTCCAATCCGGGTGGTTTACAGCATAACAATTACATATAACATAAAACAACATTTTCCCTCCCACTTAGGCTAGGCCCGATGGAGATGGGCCTGCATCTCTCCCCCAGATGACGTCAGATGGAGTGGAGGGAGGGCTCTTCTTCTTAAACTAGGCCCGATGGAGATGGGCCTGCATCTCTTCCCCAGATGGAACATTCTTCAGAGGCTGTTAAAAGATAAAAGAAAGAACACTCTGAGACTTTGGGCCTTTACAGACTGTCAGAAATAGTGCAACCTGAAGCCACTTTAACTGTCCTGTCTCAAGGCTAAAGAATCATGGGAACTGTAGTTTATTGTGGCACCAGAGCTCTCTGACAGAGAAGGCTCAATGTCCCAGAAAAAAAAATACAATTCCCATGATTCCCTAGCACTGAGCCAGGACAGTTAAAAGTGGCCTCAAGCTGCACTATTTCTGGAGTCTTTCTGCCTTTGCAGACTGCCAGAAATAGTGCACATTAAATTGAGGCACTGCCCTGGCTCAGTGCTAGGGAGTCATGGGAATTGTATTTTTTTCTGAGACATTGAGCCTTCTCTGTCATAGAGCTCTGATGCCACAATAAATTACAGTTCCCATGATTCCCTAGCACTGAGCCAGGGCAGTGCCTCAATTTAATGTGCACTATTTCTGTAAGTCTCTTCTCTGCATCCCTGCTATTGGGTGTTACTAATCCTGTTTTTCAAATGGAGCTATAAAACAGCTTCCTTTTATCTTGCCCATTCTTTGGGGTGTCATACAAATTCTGAATTATAGAGAATATGTGATGCTTCTTTTAGTAAGGTCTCCAGTGTTCTGTTGTTATGAACATAGCCATTGTCTTGTGCTGAAGAGTGGAACATTCATCTTTCTTTTCCCTGAGTATTTTAAATGCAACCCACAGTAGAAATATAGGCTACTGGTCTAGCATATCAAATTTATTTTGATCTTACTCTGTGTAAAGCCTAGTACAACTGTTGATCTGTATATTTAATCCTACAAGTGTATCAGTTTATAGTTTGGGATAGTGTTGGCTTTGGATACTTTGAGCCAGAATCAGAACGGCAATATCAACTGCAGAATGGAATGTAAATACTGTTCTAGGAAATAGGAATCCATAAATAAGGGACATATGTTCTACATGAGACTGTATAACTCTATATGAGTCAATGTTTTCAATCATTGTCATACATGTTTCAGGTAAGTCATTATGTGCTCATTATGTGAAGGATATAGTGCTTATATTAACAAATTTGCTCCAGAAGAGTTCTTCTTATAAGGGTATTGAATCATCACTAACAACAAATATGTATATGAAGGAAATACAGGATGATCAAAAGAGAAATCAAAATAAAATCCTTTTGCAAGAGATCCCTTATCGCGAGAGATATCTGAAGCTTCGAGGTATTTTAGATGATCTGAAGGATGATTTTTATGATAAAAAAAATGCTAGAACTTGCAAATTTTTTTGGGGGGGGGCATCTGAAGCAGATATGGGCAATGCAAAAGACAAAATATTCAGAGTGAATTCGATTGTGGCTAGAGAAAAAAAGCTACCACGGGATGTGGTAATATAATTTGTTAAAATAACATGGAGAGATAAAATTCTACAAAAGAGCTCTATGCAGGACTTGATGATAGAGGGACATACAATCAAGATTTACAAAGACATTCTTAATGAGATCCTTAGAAGAAGACAGGATTATAGATTCCCGACTTAGGAACTCATGAAAAGAAGAATACCATATTCTTGGGAAAGGATAGAAGGAATCTCTTTATTTTACAAGCAAAGACAATTAGGAATTAATACAGCACAAAAGGTCAAATAATTTTTTTTTTAATGTAAATTATGGTCTGAATGGGAAAAAAGTACACAGGAATGGGCCAAAATGACTACAAGAAGCACAGACCATAAAGTTACAGAGGGAGAATATGGAGAACTAAGATTGATTTGGAAGATTCAGATGAAGATAAACAAGATGAAGATGAAAGTACATTTCCAAAGTATTCTGGGGAAGAAGAAGAAGGAGCAGGAATTTAAAGAGAGAAATATAGTTTATAAAAATAAAAGAAGAATGGTGTTAAAAATTGGATCCTTGAATGTAAAATGTTTAAATTCTTAATTTAAATGTAACAAAAATTTTCATTATTTGGCTAAGAAAAAAATTGGATATTATCGGTTTACAAGAAGTGAAAGAAAAACAAAAAGACATAAATTATTTGAAGAATCCAAAAATGGGGCAACTATTTGCTGCACCAAATGAAAAAATAAAAAGTGGAGTAGTAATGTATGTCCACAAAAAATACATTGTAAAACAAATTTGTAAAGATGAATAAGGACATTATATTGGAATTGAATTTATATTAAATGGAATACAATACTTTGTTATGGGCATATATATGCCTATTGACAATAAAAAATTATTTTGGAAGATTGGAGAATTGTTAATAATCTGGATTATTAAAATTTGATATTGCTAGGGGATTGGAATGGAGTGGTTGATCCACTAATGGATAGAGCATCTAGTAAAAAGATAAAGAAAAATCAAGGGAAATTACTGGGTACTTTTTTTTTATTTACAACAAGAATTAGGATTATATGACATTTGGAGAAAGCTCTATCCCTCTGAAAAAGGACATACTTTTTTTCTCAGAGTCACATAAAACTACTTCCAGAATAGACATGTTTATGATATCAGACCAACTCCTACCAAAAATCAAAAGTATGGAAATATAACCTATATTTGTATCAGACTATAACCTGATTACTCTTCTGTTGAAATTTGGCAAGAAAGAATTTAATTGGAAATTGAATGATTCACATTTAAATAACAAGATTTTCTTAAAGAAGGGAAACACTGTTTTAAAGAATTATTTTAAAGAAAATCAGGAGTAGTACCGATGAATATGGTATGGCGGGGTAGGCAACCTTTCCCCTTTAAGGGCTGAGGGACTTGAGCTCCCAGAAGCCTCAGCCATGTTGGCCAATAGTCCCATGTTGGCCAATAGCTCCTGGGATTCTGGGAGCTGAAGTCCCTCGGCCCTTAAAGGGGAAAGGTTGCCTATCCCTGTGGAATGGGATGCAAGTAAGACAGTTATGAGAGTTCTTTTGATTCAGAGAGGATCAGAAATTAAAAATAGAGCAAAATATGAATTGCAAGAACCTGAATAATAAATTCTACCAGTGGAATCAGAACTAAACAAGGCTCCCACAAGTGATAAAAAGACTAAATATCTGAAATTTTTGAAGAAATGACTGGAAAAAATAATAATGTTAGAATTTGAAAAGAGAATGAAATTCATAAAACAGCAACATTTTGAACAAGCAAATAATTCTGGCAAATGGTTAGCAAACAGATTAAGGAAAGAACAGCAGAGAAAATGCATATCAGACTTGGAAATTGAAGGGAATATAATATATAATTAAGAAGTGATGGAGGAAGCTTTTCAGAAATATTACAAGGATTTGTATAAACAAGAAGAAATGTCAGACTTGATTATAGAATTCCTTGAAAAACAGGAAATTCTAGAAATTCCTTTAAAACATCAACAAATCTTGAACATAGATTATAACTGCTGTGATTAGAAAATTAAAAACAGATAAAACACCAGGACCAGGTGGCTTTACAGCATGCTATTATAAGAAATTTCTAAATGAAGTTGAAATACCACTTTTAAAAACATTAAATGATCTCAAAAATAATGGGATACTAGATTCTTGGAAAAATGCAAACATAGTATTAATTCCAAAAGAAGGGAAAAATCCTGAAGAAATGGCAAATTACTGACCTATTTCATTGCTGAATACAGATTATAAGATTTTGACATGTATTCTTGCTGACAGACTTAAAGAAGCATATATAAACAATGATCAAGCTGGATTTTTGCCTAATAGACAGATGAGAGACAACATTAGAGTAATTTTAGATGTTTTGGAATATTACAAAAGGAATAATGATAAAAAAATAGCACTGAAATCCATAGATGCAGAAAAAGTCTTTGACAATGTTAATTGGAATTGTATGTTGGAAATTTTGACTAAAATGGGTGCAGGAGAAAAATTCATTAGCTGGATTGGAAAAATATATACACATCAAACTACACAATTAATAATAAATGGGGAAAAAAGTCTTTAAAAATACAATTGATAAAGGAATATGACAAGGATGCCCTCTTTCACCACTTTTGTTTATAGCTGCATTTGAAATTATAATAAAATTAGAAACAAAGAAGGTATAAAAGGTTTAAAGATCAAAGACATTCAAAATAAATTGAAGGCTTTTGCTGATGATTTAGTTTTTATTTTAGATGAGCAACACAACAACTAGACAAATTGTTTGACACTATGGAAGATTTTGGTAAAATATCAGGCTTTACAATTAATAGGAACAAAACATTTTTATTAACTAAGAACCTGTGGAAAAAGGAAGAGTTAAAAGTGGAAGTCAAATCAAAATGTCAAATAAAAAAGAAAGTCAAATATCTAGGAATCTGACTAACAACTAAAAATACTGACTTATATGAGAACAATTACAAAACTAAATGGAAAAAAATCAAAAAGGATTTATATGTCTGGAGTGAACTGCAATTATCCTTATCTGGACATAATGAAGCAATTAAAATGATGGTCTTACAAAAAATGATTTTTTTTTATTTCAAACAATCCAAATTTTGTGTAGTGACGCACCTATAAAGGAATGGCAAAATGATATTAAGAACTTTATTTGGAATAATAAAAAACCAAGAATAAAATGGAAGATAATGTTAAGACAGAAAGAGGGAGGAGATGGTGGTGTACTGGACATAAATCTTTATCATCAAGTAAATGTACTTAACTGGATAAAGGAATAGATCACTTTAGATAATACTGAACTACTTACTCTGGAAGGTTTTGATAATAGATTTGGCTGGCATGCCTATATATGGTATGGAAAAGCAAAAGTACACAAGGAAATTTCCATAATGTAGTAAAAAGAGCTCTTTTAAGAATTTGTGACAAAATTAAACAGAGGATATCCAGGAAAATACCTGCAAGGATTTCAACCCAGGAAGCTTTTATTAGAAGATGGAAACTATTGGATATATGGTTGACATATAAAGACATTCTACATAAATTAGAAGATAAATCATTTGAACTGTGACCAATATAATATTTGTCCCAAATCGATCCAAAGATGCACTGGTATTTATATTTACAATTGAAAGAAAGGTTTAAAATGGATGCCAAGATGGAATAATTTAAAGAAGAAATGAATGATTTGAACAAGGCCCTATTTAGCAAAGAAGCTAAAAGAGTAGCTAAAATATATAAAATTTTACAAAAAAAAAAAAAAATGACCAAGAGGAAGAAATTATATCAGATACCATGATAAAATGGGCTTCTGATTGTGGGGCAAATTATTGTTCTTAAAAGATGAAATTATGCTAGGAAAAAATCAAAGAAGTTTACCAAGTCTCAAAACCTAAGAGAAAATTACTTCAAGATGGAGCAAAGATGACATCTGACCCCGAATCAAACTGCAAAAATCTATAAGAAAAACTCACATTTGTGTTGGAAATGTCAATCGGCTCCAGGCACATGGTTTCATGTTTGGTGGTGATGTTCAAAATTAAAAATATTCTGGAAGCAAATACACATAACATTTGGGAAGATTCTAAGTATAAATTATGAGATGAGGCCAGAAATCTATCTTTTAAACATGTTAAACAAAATTCCAACACAGATTGAAAGAAAATATTCACGAATCATATTATATATGATAAAGGCAGTGAGAATGATATTAGCACAGTACTGAAAAAGACAAGAGACACCAGAAATAGATATTTGGTTACTTAAACCAGTAGAAATGATTGAAATGGATAAACTAACTGCTTCTTTAAATCATAAAGATAAAGTGGACATTGAAAAAGACTGGCTCCCAATTACAGACTATTGTAAACTAACGTGGAAATAGATTGTAGAAACATGGAGACCAAGTTAGAAAATGAACAAAATAATAAGTACAATTAAAATTACATAAAATTAGAATATGCTCTAAGACTTTGTTATAGTTTTTTTTAATTTATTTTGCACCTTCTTTATTTATTTTTCTTGATTTTGTTGGTTATAAAATAAGTAAATGAAATTATGGAGTAATTAAGGGCATGTTGCTGGAGAAACAGAGGAAGTTAATGTTGGATGTATTTCTTTTATTGTATATATGTAAAGAATAAGTATTTTAACATTAATAAAATTTAATTAAAAATAAAATAAAAACAAATGTGTAAAAGGTTGTCTCTCTGTGTTAAGTGTGTATATGTGTCTTCAAGTTGTCTATTGACTCATGATGACCTCATGAATTTCATAGGGCTTCTTAAAGAAGAAATACTCAAGAGAAGTATTGACCAGTTTCTTCCTCTGAAATATAGCCTGAAGTACCAGGTATTCATTGTTAGTCTCCCATCCAAGTACTAACCAGGACTGACCCTGGTTAGCTTCCAAGATCAGCTAGAATCTGGTGCCTTTAGAGCAGGGGAAGGCAACCTTTCCCCTTTAAGGGCCGAGGGACTTCAGCTCCCAGAAGCCTCAGCCATGTTGGCCAATAGTTCTTGGGATTCTGGGAGCTGAAATCCCTCAGCCCTTAAAGGGGAAAGGTTGCCTACCCCTGCTTTAGAGTATATAAGCCCCAAAAGAATACCTGACCCAGTTGACCCAGCCACATAAATAAAAATATATTGATGCTTCCTTAGGCATTTTTACTAGCTTCTGTGCCAGGAGTGCAGTAACATATAAGAAAGATTGCTGAATTTCAATGTGTTGAAAAAACATTCTATCATACTTTATTGCAGTTTATAAATTATTTAATCTCTATATTAGTTTTTAATCTTACTCTGTTAGGAATATGATGGGGTCTAACAAGTTATATATACAATATTTTAATATTACTTTATGCTAAATATTGCATCACTATTTTTAAAGAAGGATTTTTAAGAAAGAAGATCCATTTGTATATACTTTGAAATATTGAAGGATAAAGTAGTGGAAAACCAAGACAGTTAGCTGGATGTTAAACAGTGTACAATTTTACTCAAAAAGCATAATGTCAATTTGGATCAGTGGTGTCAAATAATATTACCATCAGATGCTCCATTGTTATCTCATATATGAAATAGAGTGGAGACATCACAAGTATCCCTAACCTGATACACATCCTGGATGTCAGCATGTGTAATTTAGATAGTAATTACAAAGGTCATCTATCTTAAAGGGTAGGATTAGAGATGACATTAAAATTTTTCCTCAAAATAATGCATAACCCTTGCAATGAAATAACAGAGGGACTTTGAGGGAAGTCAATAGTATGTTGCTACAAGATTAACTGAGGGGTTGTCTGAATAGGCCAAATGACCTGGTTGCCTAGGTTGGATAATGTAGGCAAAACTCCCTATGGCACAATCAGGCCATATCCTGCCTGTGCAGACATGGATCTGGAGGATCTGGTCTAACCGTGGGCTAAAAAGTCTTTATCCCCGAGTAAAATAGCCCTGGTTTTCCATTGAGTTTCTAAGAAACTCCACAGCAAAACCAGGTTGCTCAGACAGCCTCCCCCCGCATACTCCTTATCTTTTTGGAAGTTGATCCATCTGAAAAGCCCCCCCTCCAAGCCCCCATCACCCTATCTGATGTGGAAATGGGGCACCTGGCTGTGTGGGTGCAGCCAGATGCCCTGTTTCTCTCAGACTAGGTGACTGGGGGTATATGGCTTTTCACATGAATTGACTGCCAGAAAAGTAAGGAGTTGCACATCAGTCCTGGATGGGTGTGGGAACAGGTGTGTGAAAGGCCTGTGCTTTCCTGTCCCATCTGCTCAGGTTCTCAGTATCTCAAGAAGAATCAAATTGTATTAGGATATTGTACAAATTTCCATACAGGGGAAAATAAAGCAAATTAGGAGATTTCCTATTGCGTAAGCAGTATCCAAGTGTCCAGTAAGAAAGGAAAACAATGAATAAAGTTAAACATCTCAGAGTTCTAAGTGGCATAGTATGATTGTATTTATCATAGAAGAATTACAGATCAGTAACAAAATACCTGTTTTACATGCAGAAGAACCAAGGCTATATTTTTTGCGACTTTAAATTAGAAGAATCAATATTAGAATGCCTAGGTGAGCAAGTAATATGATATGATTTGGTAAAATATTCTCTCTCCTTTTATGCGGAGTTCATAATGAATATTTTAAGAATGATTTAGTATTAGATATGCTATGCTCATGTTGTCAATAGGTTTTTTAAGAATTCCCAAGAATATGAAAGCAAATTCATTGTATTTTATTGGTTGAATATTTGTGGATGTTACATCATTATTAAAATGGAAGTTCACTTCAGCTTCTGTCTAATATTTTATTATTCAATCAGCAAAATCAAAGTATAGATCTGCAACAAATTCTGCTGTGGATGGACTCAAACATTTTACTTCATATTTGTGCTTAGATAACAGAAAGAGTTCAACATCTACTTTTAGTAATTTAATTTGTCTACAATAATATTCAAATTACAGAACTTAACTAATTTCACTGGAAGCTTTCTAAACATGTATGTATTTTCAGGCTCTTATTTCCTTTGAGAATGCCATGGATGGAAATTCAAACAGTGCTCTGTGCATTTATGCAAGTGCATGCCACAGAACTTTCAGTCAGACTCCTCCATAATGACTCTAGAGTTGAAATCAAAAATAACTTTTCACATGAAAAGGCCCTTTGCTTGATTCACCAGTGAGCATGGCAACAGAATGTAGCTCAATAAATTGAGATGTGCCATTAAGGTTAAACATTTATCCTCTCAAGATACAATTCCCAGTGACCTTGATGCAATGTGTGTGCGTGCATGGGCTGAAGGTCTTTTAATCTCAGAAGTCCTGTGGTTGTGACAAATAAAATGTCAGAGTATGTCATTTTGAATTTCTCAAGTGGAAAGCTTCTCCATATTTAAGAAGAGTAGCTAATGACAAAAGATACTGTTCTAATAAAGAAAGCATATTTTCAGTAAGCAATGAACCATGGATGTGTGTGTTGTGTGTGTGTTTGCATTTAATAAAAATTAGTTTGATTATGTCCTGTTAGGAAGAAAACCAGAAGGCTCGGCATCCCAGAGATTTTAAGGGAAGAGAGTATCTGAGCTCACCACAACATCAGCTGAGAAAAAAAGGTAGTTCAGTGCAGTCTAAATTGTTTATGGGTCAGTCTTCAGTCCAGGCAGGCAGTCCAAAGGGTTGTCCAGAAAAGTACTCAGGAATCCAGGTACAGTTCAAGGCAAATAGGCAACCAGAAACAGAAAACAGCACCAGTGTAGCTTTCTACTAAGGAAAAAGCTGGTTGTCAGCTACACTTATCCATTTTTACTGAATATCTCAACCGCAGCACATTTTCAAATAAACAGCTCACTCAAACCTAGTTATATCTTTTAATTAGTCCATTCAGTCAATCTACTCTTATTTAAGAAAAGTTTCATGCTTAGTGAAAATTAATCAAATTCTGTCAGCCACAAACCCAATTGTATTCAGAAGATATAAGATTGAGCATCTAACACTTCTTGTTTCTAACCTCTGCCTCTTGACACTTGAATGTTGCTTGTTATTTCCTACTTTCCTACTGCAAAATTTTACAGTCACCCTAATTTATTGAAATATTACATCAATTGATGAAAATTATATGTTAAGAATAAATAATAGAAACTGAGGTTGAATTTGAGTTCCTTGTTCTATTCAAGACACAAAAAGGGAATTTATACTGTTCAGTGATCTCAAAAGACATTAGTAACTTTTGTAACCTTTACCTCTTCCCCCATACAATGATAACAGTATAGTCACTGCTTTTTGTAAATTAAAGTTTTTTTGTTTACTTATTTCTAACAAAAAGAAATAAAAGTTGTTGGGGAGATAGGAATGTGTGTTTCTTATTCTACTACAAGCCAGAGAATGACAAGAAGCTTGATAATCAGTGTAAGCCTATGCCTTTATCTTTATAGGCTGATGGCACTTAGTACAAATTTACTATGCCAATGATTTGGCTACCTTATAGTTTAACTAATGGGTAACTTTGATGACCCTTCTCTCAGCAGGTATTTTGCAACTGACAACTAAACAATGCCATGTCTTTAATATCCAGATTGGTATTCTCTGAGGGAGCAAGAATCAATTTTACTCTTTCTCCTTCATCTTGCACTGGAGATTTATTTCAATTTTAAAGGCAAAACTAATAATAAATCTGCTGTTTCCACCAAATGCCCATAACTGGCAGCCTCTTTTCTGACATGACACATCTGCTGCTGTCATTCACAGGTTTTTCATAATGAAATATCATTATCTACAAATAAATGGGTTTTAGCATACCACTATCCCTTTTTAAATAAGAGAAAAGAAAGCAAGCACTGTGTGTTTCCTCAAGAAACAAGAACTATTTTTTTCCCTTTTCCTTTTTAAAATGTTCTTACTTTTACAATTGCCCTGCATGTATTTCAGGTCATATATTTAGTATGGAAATTTTCTATTGCTGCTGTTTTGTTTCAGATGTTGTTTTCCAGAAAACAGAATTCTCTGGAGGGAGCCTGAATGCAGAAGCAAGTGTTTAACATCTGGCTTGCTACCATGCACAGCACCACATGGTTACTTAAATAGGTGGTTCAGTGCTGTTTCTGTTTCCCATAAACCTTGCTTTAACACAAGCCAATCTGCCAGAACATTTGGTGAATGCTTCATCATTTGCTTAATGCCAGATCCAAAGGGGCATTGCTCCCACAAAGATATGCACACTTATTTAGATTATGAAAAAAAATATCCACATGTATAGGTCTGAAATTATAATGTAGCATAAAGATTTTAAAAGGGTGGGATGAGGACAGGAGACAAGAAATCATGTCAAACTAATGAACCAACCTTATTTTGCATTTTTATTTACAAAATCAATTAATGAATTACTCAAAAGGAAAGAGAATAAATTACTCACACTGGATTACCCTGAACACAATAATGTAGACCGGAATTCTGTATGCACTACTTAGCCACATAACTGCCTTAGGGCCTTTGCAGACTGCCAGAAATAGTGCAAATTGAGTCCACTTTAACTGCCCTAAATCAGTGCTAGGGAATCATGGGAACTGTAGTTTATTGTGCCACCAGAGCTCTCTGACAGAGAGGCTCAATGTCTCAGAAAAAAATACAATTCCCATGATTTCCTAGCGCTGAGCCAGGGTAGTTAAAGTGGACTCAATTTGCACTATTTCTAGCAGTCTGCAAAGGCCCTTAGTTGCATAGTTAACTAGTTTCTCCTGAGTTGACACCCTCCCCCAAATCCTACTTACTGGGTATCAGCCATTCTGAGCAATGAGGTCTCATTCTTCTGTCAATTAAGATGCAACAAACTAATGTTTCCACTCTTTCCATCAGCAAATTCAGTGTGACAATCAGAAGCAAGATACCTGCCACAATTTCTTATCAAACTGGAGAAATGTCCTGGAAACAGAGTGGAAAAAAAGTATGCTGTTTCCCAATGGAAAGAGAACCAACCTCAGTTGAATGCTGTGGTTGCTGCCTAGTTAAGTCATAACTGGAGGACTTTTATGACCCCTTCATATTCCCTGCACTATTGAATAAATGGGAACCAGTGATGAATGAGCAACTTCAGGTTACAAATTTGTAACTGTCAATGTAAATTCTATAATTTTTAAAAATAGATTAACAAGACTAGTTTTGTTTGTCAAGTTGTTCAGGAGGACAATGCCAATGATAAACTGGTTGGGTGACTCAGTAGTACAGCAGTTCCAGATTTCTTATGCTAACATACAGCTTGAAGCATTGGTTGCATGTGCTGACTTAAAACAATGAGCAGTTTGATCAAGATTTCCCCAACATCCCAATATTCAGACACACTGGCTTGTATTGACCCTAATAGGTTTTTGGATGCTTGGTTGTTGGAAACACTGCATTTTTAAAAACCTTTCCAAGACTAATTGTTATTGTGTGTCTAAACTATCAGGGTGGAAGAGTGAATCAAGATTCTGTAGAATGGTTCCCTTGTTGATATTCATAAAAGCTTGCTTCCCATGTAGCCATATACATGGAGATTGGCACTGAAACTCTAGAACATAAATTAATACTTGGGAATTCAATATCTGAGACATTGAGACATAAATTCTTCTGGGTGATTTTCTTCAAAATACACCTGGGGCAGTATTTATCCCTGCAGCTACACCGAAGTCATTAAAATTGCAATATTATATCTTTAGAGAAGTCCCATTGTATTCAACAGAAATCCTTAATCCCAAGCCAGTAAGTTATAGGGTTACAACCTAAATCAATTTAAATCCAAATATTTTTGATACACTTATTAGATAAAAGGTTTGCCAACTATAAGTTTAATAAATGTATTTTGATATGAAACATTCCTTCTTTTGCCCATGGTGGATCACAAACACTAAACATAAATTCCAATAAAAATGTACATTAGCAAAACAATTTTGTAATAATGATGGCCTGAATACTATTGTTAGCCTCAGTTTGAGTAGAACAACTAAGGACCTTTACAGACTGCCAGAAATAATGCAACTTGAAGCCACTTTAACTGTCCAGGCTCAGGGCTAGGGAATCATGGGAACTGTATTTTATTGTGGCACCAGAGCTCTCTGATAGAGAAGGCTCAATATCTCAGAAAAAAAAAATACAATTCCCATGATTCCCTAGCACTGAGCCAAGACAGTTAAAGTGGCCTCAAGCTGCACTATTTTCGCAGTCTGTAAAGGCTCTAAATCAATTATATTTTTATTGATAAATGTCAATCAGTTGAAATTGATAAATGTCAGTGTAGTTTAAACTGTCTTTAACCATGTGCCTTATAATAGAATTGCTGTTCATTTTTTTAACTATTGTAAAATAAGAATTTAGCTAAACTTTCATTTAAAATTGATGTAAGTCACTTTGGGCCGTATGCAGGAGAAAAGTGGGATACAAATTGAATAAATAAATGAACTGAATAAATGAAATAGATTTGCTTACATTTTGACTAACCATTTGACAATTAGTCTACTCTAGACTAACCAAAAGGATTTAGGCTTTTATTTGCTAAGTGCCTTAGAGCAGTGCTTCTCCATTATTTTCTATCACCCCCCCCCAGGAAAGAAGAAAACATTTCACGCCCCCCCCCCGCGTGACTGTAAATAGTCACATGGGCGGGTTTGACCAATCAGGATAGAGCATGTCGGGCTGCTACTGGGGCTGCGCTGAGACAATCTCCCTCTCTCCAGCCATAATGGGGCCCCCTTTACGGAGCCTCGCACCCCCTCGGGGGGCGTGCCCCACTATTTGAGAACCACTGCCTTAGAGGAACAGGGCCCAAAACAGATGGGCCAAAAGGGCTGCCATTGGGCTGCATTGGGACATTGTGTTTAAATGACACACACCCTGAATGCAGCCAGAAGCTGTTCTGACACCACTCCAAGACAAAAAAACAAACAAAAAAACCCTATCTCCTTTTGCCAACCTGGTTGAAAACTGAAGCAGCAGCCCAGATCATGACCAGGGCATGCAGTCGCCACAGCCCTGATACGAACAATGCCAGGGCAGCCCCACCAAGGTTTTTTCAGCCCATTGCTAGAGGTCTATATCTTCAGAGAAAACTCTAGAAAGAATACAATGTAGTTTGGTCAATCTAATTAAATCAACATAATCATTCCATTGTATCTCAGAAAATGTTTCAATTCTTAAAATGCCATTTTAAGAGAAAGATCAGCTTTTATTTTTCACTCTGCATCCAGATGTCCTGGCTTCTCTCACCATGATTAATGGCCATGGACCTTATAGCCTTTCCAAGTGCTAATGCCATAATAACGTGGTTAGACAAAAACATGGAAATCACAAATATTTCATTTAACAAGTGAGAGAGATGTGGCCTCTAATCAATTAAAACAAAAGCAAACTATCACTGCAATTTAGCACTGTTGGTGTGATTTGCCTCTAACTTCCTACTTTTTGGTGTTGAGTAGAAGTTTGGCGTCCCCCCCCCCCCCCAGACAACTAAGCCCAAACAGGTCAAACCTTTGGACAGCTGACATGTGCTGGTTCTGCTATATAGTTTTGCATGCTTCCATTTGATTCAGACCCAAATTTTGTAGGAAAATCACCTGTGCTGCAGAATAGTCCTAGTTAATTCTCTTCCTCCCATAGAACCTGGCTGTGAATAAGTGGAGCCAAAAGTTCAGGAAATAACCAACTTTGTACAACAAAGCAAACTGCTGGCACAGTGTGGGAACCTATTTAACTTCATCTTGCTCTGAGAGTGGAGGGAATGTTTTGTGCGACTAACAGGCAGTCAAGCACTAGCAGTAATTTCAGGAAAAACTTTTGGGTATACAAAAGTTTTCATATGGTAATAAAAATACAGCAAAGCAGGAGACAAGAGCCAGTGTGTGTAGTGATTTGAGCATTGGACTCTGGAAACTCCATTGAAACTCAGGGCCTCGGCAGATGACTAATAAAGTCGTCTCCGAGGCCTGGAAGAGGAGGGGCAGCCGCACGCGCGGCACCCTTCCTTTTCCCGAGGTTGCCCTCGGAGCTGCCGGCCCTCCGCACGGCCGGTGCTCCGGAGGCAACCTCCCACCACAGCGTCCTCACACGCTGCGGCGGAAAAGGCAGGGAAAGTGCACCCTACGCTTTTAGGGTGCACTTTCCCTGTCTTCTAAAAGGAGCACCAATTTGGTGCTCCTTTCAGGGACGCCGCAGGAGCGCCGAGGTGCGGAGGCTTTGGTCCTGCAGCACTCCATCCGGCAGTGTCCTGGAAGCACTTGTGTGCTTCCCCCCCCCCTCACTGGGTGACCTTGGCTAAATCACACCTCTCAGCCTCATAAGAAGACAAATACAATCCCTTTCTGAAATTTTACCAAGAAAATGATAGGTTCACCATAAGTTGAAAATGACTTGAAGGCACACAAGGACTGAGCCTTCATAGATTCCTTAGAGAAATTCCAACATTTGTGATCAGTCACTGAGAAGGCCGTCTACTATACTTCCACCAGACATGGTTAAGAAGGTGGTGGGATTCTCCTGAGAATATTAGATAGAGCTTGGGCAGATATACCGTATTTTCCAGCATATAAGATGACTTTTTAATCCTTGAAAAGGGTCTCAAAAGTCGAGGTCATCTTATATGCTGGGTAGAGAAGGGGGAGGATGAGGACAAAGGGAGAAAAAGGAGGAAGCCAGGAGAGAGGATGGGGAGGATAAAAATGAAGGGAGAAAGAGAAGAGATCCAGGAAAAAGGAGAAGGTGGAGATTGAGAACGAAGGGAGAAAGGATAAGGGAGCCAGGAGAGAGGAGGAGGAGGATGAGAACGAGGGGAGAAGGAGAAGGAAGCCAGTTCTACAGTATGAATGTGCACTGCAGAAATAATGCAGTTTGACATCACTTTAACTGCCATGGCTCCATCCTATGGACTCCTTGGATGTGCAGTTTGCTTTGTGATACCAGAGCTCTCTGACAGAAAAAGCTAAATATCTCACAAAACTGCAAATCCCAGAATCCCATAGCCTTGAGCCAGGGCATTAAAGTGGTGTTAAACTGCTTTAATAAATTTCTGCAATGCAGACACAGCCAAAGT
>CM034708.1:32446180-32459115 GCA_020142125.1 Phrynosoma platyrhinos
CTTAGTTTTGTGAGACATTTTGCCTTCTCCATCAGAGAGCTCTGGGGCCATCACAAACACAATTCCCAGGATTCGCTAGCATTGAGCCAAGGCAGTTAAAGTGGTGTCAAACTGGATTATTTCTTCAGTATGTTTTGACCCTTTTAATGTGGGCCAAAGTTTTGGATGACTGTCCACTTTTAGGGTTAGGGTTAGTGCTAGGGAATCATGGGAATTGTTATTTTTCTGAGACATTGAACCTTCTTTGTCAGAGAACTCTAGTGCCACAATAAAATTCAGTTCCCATGATTCCCTAACCTTAACCCTAACCCTAAAAGTGGACTGAATTCACACTATTTTTGACAGTCTGCAACCCAAGTAAATCTAGATAAGAAAATCCTGGAGGCCAATGGCTTTACCTGGAAAAGTTGAATGATGAAGCATGACATCAAGCAAACAGAATGCAATATTCTGTAGACTGGGCAAAAATGGAACATTACAGTTCTTACTTCTATGAAGTAGGGCCAGCTGTCTGTCAAATCAACTTTTACTTATGGCCACCTCATGAATGAAAAACTGTCAGCCTTTTATCAGTATCCCTGCTCAGGTCTTGCAAACTCAGGACAATGGCTTCCTTGACTCAATCTATAGATATCCTTAGGGATTTACAAATCACTCCATGTCCAGTCTATGGTCAGATCCAGATTAATTAAAAAGGTCACAAAGTCCCAGGTTTTATTCCTGTTTTTCTCTATTTTATTTTGGAGATCAATACACACTCTGTTTCCTGGTATGATCTGACACTTTTTATACTAGCTCCTCAAGTTACTTTATTTTAACATAGTATAAAATTGGAAAGAACAAGAACAAAATCTGGGATTTTTTCAATTGGTCTGTATGTGCCCTATGTCAGTGTCTCATGCATTAATTCATAGGTCCATTCCATCCATTCCTGACATCTTTCTTCATTTTTAAAGCTCAAGAAAACCCAATTTATTTAATTTTTATATGCATCTTTCCTTATTACATGGAAACATCCCTAACAGACAATTTTGTTTATGCAACATTTTCTAATGCATATAAGGTTTAATGTAATTTTTGAGTGAAGAACTGCATCACAAAATGTGCAGAAGCATACAGCCCAGACACTGCACTGTGATTTGCATATTAGTCCAGAAAGTTTGAATTAGATTAGCTTCCTGGAATATGTGATCCAAAACTAATTATGCAGTATGACAAATATGCTGTCTGCCACTTGCAGGAGCTGATGCTTGAGAATTTTGTTCTTTGCAGATCCCAGTAATGTAAATATATATAATATAGTAATATAGAGACTTGAATTTCCCAGGTTACAATGCAGATTGGAACATACCTATCCATTGAATTACACACTTGTGCAAATGTTATTGTTCATAGTTTGTTTGCTTTCTTCTGTTACCTTGGGCAAGTCATATGTTCTCAGCCTCAGGGGAAGACAATGGCAAACCTCCTCTGAACAAATCCTGCCAAGGAAACCCCATTATAGGTTCACCTTAGGGTTGTCATGCATTAGAAATGACTTGAAGATATACACAACATCAACTACCTCTATCTATCTATCTCAACTTATTTTAAAAAAACAGTTTGAGAAAAGAAAAAAAATAGTAGTAGTAATAGCAGTCAGAATAATAATTGCTGAATCCTATACAACCATTGCATACTATGTAGCACCATAATGGTGTGGCTGCATAGTGAATTCCTTACTTACTGGTAAGTAGTCACTGAGATTGATGGGGGACTACCCCTTGTTTATCAATAAATAACCCTACCTCTTCTTCTAAGTGATCTGTAGTGCAACAGGATGAAAAAATACCTCTGTCACAAATTCCCCTTGTGCTGAAGATCATTTGTACAAGTGGGGTGAGAACATCAGCCAGCTGCTTCCAGGGGAATGGATCCCTGTTGGCTGCATTGCATACCATTAAGTAGGGTTTGGGAATTTTCACAATCTCTTTGTGCCCTAAACTAGGGGTCATGTAGGGATCATGAATATGCAGCAGCTGCAAAGGCACAACTGTAGGTTACATATTCTTAACTGCCCAACAGGATTCTGGCTAATAATAGCAATAACACTAATACAGTCAGCACAGAACAGTCTATGGAACCACGAATAAATGTGCAAACATTAAGCATATGTTCTTTTAAAATAATTTGAAGCATTAATTTGGAAAGACAGGAGAGTGGGGATGTTTTCCATTATCTGAGTGGGATTTTTGCTTCAACAAATATGAATATGATGAAGAGGGAAATGCTAGTATTCCTCATTCTTCATATAAACACACAAAACACAACACATATAAACTGGAAAATCTTGTTTGAAGAAAATTGAATTCTTTATATAAGCTGATTATAAAATGTCAGGACAGTAAGAGGGTGAAACATGTCACTTACTGGAGTATGATTTATTACCAATTCTAAAGATGTTAATAAAAATCAATTGTTTTTTTACTTTCACTGTCATCCTAGAATGATGGATTCACATTGCTATTGCTGTACCACCTGTGTTGTCACTTTCTAATGCTGAAAAACATGATGTTTCTTGTATAATTCATTATTTCATACTCATCTGTAGTCACTCAGAAGAAAACAATATAAGGATAATAACTCTTGCCCTGATTTAATGAGTTAGATAGCAGTTTAGAGCTATCTCTTGTACACAGATTATCATGCTGCATCAACAGCTACCTATAACAATTGGATCTAGGTTCATATTTGGAAATGAAACAATGCTACCAATATTCTCACTATACAGTGTGTATACAAACAGACCTTTAAAAAGTTACTTTTTTGGACAGTAGCTTCTAGAATCCCCTTAGACAGCATGGCAATTGACTTTTCAAAGCTTAGCTTGCATAGTGATGAGAAATCCAACAAATCAAGGCACACTGTGTATACACTGTTGGCTATGTATCCAAATTATGTTGAGGCCACAAGCCTTCTCAGAATCTGATCCCAGGCTGTGAACTCCCTTTCACAGGATGTCTGCTTAGCCCCCTCCCTGCTCTCTTTCTTTTTTTCAGGGTAAGATCTTTCTACATAAGAAGGCCTTTTATTTTTAATCACATGGCATAATGGTATTCCAAAGTAGTATGTTGTGTTTATCTTACATGCTTTTAATTATGTTTTAAATTTATTTTAAATTATTTTTAATGATGTGTTTTTTATTAGAACTGTTAAGTGTTTTGTTCATTTATTTGTTTAACTTTTGTAATACAATGCTTTATCTGAATTGCTATTCTAAATTATTTTAAGCCATTTTCAGTCCTATGGCAGTAGAAAGACAGGGTACAAAATGAGTGAATGCATAACTTAACAGTCAGTCTCCATTTATAGAAGGATGTTTTATCCAGTGGAAGTTTTTGTCAGATAATTTTTTTCATTATCACTCATTATCACCAAATGGCACAATACCATGCTATCATAATTCTGCCTGTTCCAAGTGTCACATGGAACAACTGTTTGGAATATATTGTTGCATAAGGTAAGTAGCTTTGGAAAACTGCTGTATTGAAATATTATGTGATCTTGGCCTAGCATGGCGTGGGTGGTAATTTATATTTTACAATGATAAAGAACAGAATTAAGGTTGTTTTTGTTTAATATACCTGCATTCCATTATACATGTATATTTTACAGAGGGAAGCATGATAATAACAAAAGTGAAGCAAAAGTACCATATGCTCTAATAATGGAATTATTTGCTGGTTTTCATCAAAACACCCTGCACACAAAGTACATTCAAAGTGAAACCCAACAGCAGTTTCTGATGGACATGTTTGCCAAGGTTATTCAAAACAATTAATAATAATGTATAATTAAATATGATAATCACCATTTTTGTTTGGTAACCTGAGAGGTACTGTTTGTTTCCAGAGTGACTTAGGTGACAGGATAGGTAGGTAGATCAGTAGCTGTTGACTTTAATCTGCCATTGTTTAGTGAGATCTGATATGTCCTGAGCTCTGGTGGGTACACACACACACACACACACACACAAGGAAATGTAAGCAGGAAAAAAGCAGGCTATTTTAAAGGTAAGAATGTTTATGATTTATGTTTCTGTGTGGGGAAAGGAGTCTCTCTGTGTGTGCAAGCTAGGGAAAGAGGCAATATTTGGTGGGCATTGCCAAATGCTCTTAACAGAGATTTTTAGTGTGAAGGAAGGTTGCAATGCTGAAAAATTTCCAAACTCCAAAGCATCACACCTTTCAAAACAGCAGCATATACAGGGGGAGAAGTCCAATGCAATAAAGCCCAAGTAATTAAGTCCAGGACTAGTCACTCAACTTGAATTGTTTCCTATTAATCCTGCATTGTTCTGTTCCTCATCCATTTCTGTGATAAGTAATGGTCCTGAGGGTAGTGATTGTTGATAGAACATACCAGGGTCCATAGGTTTGGTTCAAATGAATGAAAATGAGCAATTGCAAAAATGGTAACTATAATAAAATTTAGCAGGAGAAGCAATAGTTTACTCCTTGAACTATGCTGATGATTAAAGTTGAAATCATTTGTTTTTCTTAAGTCAGAGATCTGATTTGCACATTATTTTGAATAATGTGGTTGCAACAGTCTGTGTGCTGTCCCATAAGAGCTCTAATAAGTTTCGTATGGTTGCAGCATACTTAGAATATTGTACCACCTGGGGTTGAGCCTTAATGTGTAACATCTTACTGATCCAGGCCCAAACCTCAGCAAACAATATTCTTGGGCAAGCATACACCATAAGATTCTTGAGGGTTAAGGTTAGCTGAGGAAAAAAAAATTGCATCTAGCCTTCACATTCAGCTGTTTTATGGTGCTACATTATGGAATACTTTTCTCTCAATTATTTTTCCCCTTCCCTGGATTCCCCTGGAACTCAATATGTTTGGACTAATTTTGTAATGTATAATACCTTCTGTTTCCAATTAGATCTGCCAGCTTCAGCCGCAGCTCCAATGATGAAAGGAAGATGCGAAATGCTGTTTGACAACCTGTGAATTTCTATATTTGGCACAATGCATACCTCAGAGTAGATACATATCAGCATGATTTCAAACACACATTCAACATTGTTGGCAACATTTTATATATGAACTTCTTCTCTTAATTTATTAATGATTATGCTCGAATAGGTAACCATATATTTTGTTCAAAGATGCATAGAAGATACTTCAGTGAGTTAAGAAAATTACATGTTGTTTATTGTCCACTGTACTGCCAATACTGTCTCAAAATAGTGGAAGAAATGTGGAAAGACTTTACAAATAATCATAGGATCATAGCGTTGGAAGAAACCACAAGGATCATCAAGTCCAACCCTCTGCCATGCATGAATACACAATCAAAGCACTCCTGACAGATGTCCATCCAGCCTCTGTTTAAAAACCTCCAAAGAAGGAGACAGCATCACACTCCAAGGGAGTGTGTTCCAATGTTGAATGGCTGTTACTGTTAGTAGGTTCTTCCTCATGTTTGAATCCATTCCTCCTGGTCCTAAGAGGTAATTTTGGGTTTTGTCCTCTGGAGTATTAGCTACTTCTCCTAATTTGGTGTCATCTGTAAATTTGATAAGCACGCCCTCTATTCTTTCATTCAAGTCATTCAGAATGATGCTGAATAGCACTGGGTTCAGGACAGAACACTGTGGCACCCCACTAATCACTTTACTCCAGGATGAAGAGGAACCATTGGAGTGAAGCAGACTGAACAGCTCACATCCAAAGCAGGCCACTGCCATAGTCCCAAATGAGCTGCCATCAAGGAGTGGTTTTTTGCCACTCCTTATGCCAGTGGCGTAGGGCCTCCTTAAGTAGCTGCAGAGTGACTTCGAGCCATATCAGGGGTGGGTATCATCTGCACTCCATGCCTCTGAAGCAGCCAAAAGCCACTTCTTTTGGCCCATCTGTTTTGGGCCATTAGTTTGCACACTTTGGGTTCAGCCAGTCAACCAATTGCAAATCCCCCTAACAGCAGCATTGTCTAATCCATATTTTACTAGCTTGTTTGCAAGAATATTGTGGGGGACCTTTTCGAAAACCTTAATGAAATCAAGATATGTTACATCCAGAGCATTCCCTTCACCTACCAAGTTGGCAATTTTATTCAAAAGAAGATAATATTAGTCTGGCTTGACTTGTTTTTGAGAAACCCATGTTGACTTTTTTTATTATGTCTTTCCCTTCTCAGTGTTCACAGACTCTCCATTTACTGATCTGTTCTAGAATCTTTCTTAGTATTGATGTCAGGCTAACCAGGTGGTAATTGTTTGGAACCCCTCTTTTTCCCCTTTTTGAAAATGGGAACAACATTTGCCTAACTCCAGTCTGTTGGGATTTTTCCAGTTCTTTAGGAATTTTCAAAGATTATTGCCAATGGCTCTGAGATTACTTCTGCCAGTTCTTTTAATGACCTTGGATGTAATTGATCTGGTCCAGGAGAACTGAATTCATTTAGATTAACCAGGTATTCCTGTACTACCTCTTTACTTATCCTGTGCTGCATTTCTCCTGCTGTGTCATGTGCTCCATTTTCCCCAGATTGAGCACCATTTTCTTTTTATGAGAAGACTGAGGCAAATATAGTGTTGAGTACATTATATGTTTATTGCCACAAGAATTGTTTATGCTCAGAGGTGGAAAGTAATAATAACTGCAACAAAAGAAGACTAGCTGGCAAAGATAGTTGAACTTGCTGAAATGGATAAATTGTCAAATTTAGTTTTAAAAATCTTGAGAATTGTTTATTTCATTTATATAATCTTACTGGGGGCAAGCATCCATTCTACATTTTGTTAAGTGAATTAAGGGCTGTTTCAGACCGGCCCAAAGGGCCGACCTGATGATGGAGTTGGGGCAGGGCAGCCACACGTTGGCCACCCCAACCTCTGCCCGAAACTGTCCTGACACTGCGTGACTCTACATGCTGCACTGATCCATGGTGCCGGCTCTTGAGCTGGCCTTTTGCTGCCCCTAAAAGGCAAAAGGAAGGATCAGAGCCATGGCATGGGGATGCCACAGCCCCAATCCACTGCTCCCCAAGTGGCTCTCTGCCACCCCCAATGGGCTGTGTACATTGGCCCTAAGTTAAAATAGTTAGTAGAAGTAATAACACATATTATGGTTTAATGGAAGTATGAATAATTAGAGAAAAAAATAGTAATCAGGAAAAAGAATGGTTTCCAGTCAGCAAAGGAGTAAAGCAAGGCTGCATACTATCACTTTATTTGATTTGTATAGTGAAAATATCATACAAAGAGCAGGATCAGACTCAGGAGGAGGAAGACAGAAGATAGTAAGGAGGGATATCAACAATTTAAGATATGCAGATAACATCATAATACTAGTGGGAAACATCATAGACTTGAACTAAGGAAAGTTAGAGAAGAGTCAGACTTACTTCTGAACATAGAGAAAATAAAAATAATGACCACTGAGGACCTACATTAAATTCAATTTAGATAACAAGGAAATTGAAATAGAATACAAAAAATTCAGATCAAATATTAATACAAATGGAGACTGCAGTTAAGAAATAAAAAGACTAGGAATGGGAAGGGCAGCTATGAAAGAACTGTTAGAGTTGCAAAAATGGATAGTAGCAGAGTCATAGAGCTTTAGTAACAAATAGCTTTGCTTAGCAGAAGCAAAAACAACATAACAAACAAAGCATTGTAGTTTTTTGTGGGTTTTTTTGGGCTGTATGGCCATGTTCTAGAAGAGTTTCTTTCTGACGTTTTGCCAGCATCTGTGGCTGGCATCTTCAGAGAAAGATGCCAGCCACAGATGCTGGCAAAATGTCAGAAAGAAACTCTTCTAGAACATGGCCATACAGCCCGAAAAAACCCACAAAAAAAACTATGGATTTCAGCCATGAAAGCCTACAACTTCACAAAGCATTGTAGCATTATGGTTGGATACAAATAGGCATAGAAAAATACAAAAATAAACTCAGCATGAAGAGCAAATCACACAGCTCTTCAACCTGAAGAGCAAAACAGCCTCCAGCATGGAAAGCATAATAACTCCCAGTATAAAGAGCTCCCCCAACATGAAGAACTTACAGATCCCAACATACATACAAACTACCGCAACATTTGTAGGCTGTAGATTGACTGCATTGCACCCATCTGGCATAATTGGCCAATTACCATGCAGGCTCACAAACACAGGGTCACCTGCCATTTACCATACCTTTACCCACTCACAATAGTGTAATGCAATCCTGCATACCTTGACAAGAACTGCATGAGATCCTAAAGTGTACAACTGAACATTAAAGTTAGAATCATCCAAGCCATTTTATTCCCTTCACCACATATGGATGCAAGACCTGGGCAGTGTAAAAATTGGACAGGAATAATAATAATAATAACAACAACAACAACAACAACAACTTGCCTCTCCCCATGGATTGAAGTGAGGGACAACAACAATTTACAAACAAACAACATCAGTTAAAAATACATCTGTTGGAACACATATCAATTTATAAGGATGAATAAGATGTGCACATATTAAAACAATCCACATCTAAAATTCATCATTTAAATTCAAAACTTAAAAATCATCTGTATAAGCCTGCTGGAAGAGACTAGTCTTCAATAATCTTTTAAATTCATATGCAGCTGTTAAATCTCTTCTGGAAGAAAATCAGCTCATTTGAGACATGATGCTGGAGAAGAGTGCTGAGGACACCATGAATGGCCAAAAAGACAAACAAATGGTTCTTAGGACAGATCAAGTCAGAAATGTCCCTGGAAGTCAAGATGATGAAACTGAGGCTGTTGTACTTTGGATATATCATGAGAAGGCATGACTCACTAGAAAATATAATAATGCTAGAAAAAGTAGAAGGAAGCAGAAAGAGAGGAGACTGCACTTCAGATGGCTAGACTCGATCAGGGAGACCACAAGCATGAATTTTCAAGACCTGACCAGAGACATGGAGGACATTCACAGGGTCTCCAAGAGTCAAAGTCAACTGAAGGGAAGTTAACAACAACAATAATCAGTTAAAAAACAACAATAAACAATAAGCAAAAGTGTCACTAGTCTCTTAGTTATATCTAGTATTGCAGGTTACCACTTCCTCCCTTTGCACTTCTTTCCAAACCCAGTTTCTCTGAATGTCTATGCAGAACTATATTATAGCCTGGTATTCCAGTGAAGCAGGACAAATCTAAATTTCAAGGTAAAGTATGAAGTTCAACCTCACTGGAAAATCTGAGTGATAATTAAAACAAAATCCCACCTATTATCAAGTGCCTTGACCTTTTACATTTTCTCTCCACAGTGAGAAGTATCTAGCATAGAATACCAATGATATGATTATTGCATATTCATTTAAAAGTGCCTGAATACTACCAATTAATTCATACAATGCATTTCAAGAACTGTATTTCAGCAATATTGCACTTTGAATATGCATTGTTTCTGCATTAAGGCAGGTTAATTGAAGTGTGCTGGAGTGAAATATTCTAAATATACGCTGAGATCACTACATAACTACTTAAATGTGGGTCTGCTAGTGTGGCTGAAACTGGCAGCTCTAACTGGACACAGAAGACATTGTATATTACAAAATTAATCTAAAACACATTGGGTTCCAAGGAAATCCACAAGATAGCACCACAAAACAACTGAAGATGAGGGCTAGATATGATTTTTGCTTAGCTAACCTGAAACCTCAGGAGGCTAGAAGTATTCTGAATTAGTAATAATACCATACACATAGTCATTAATTATCTAAGGAAGCAACACCCAGAACTCACCTTAAATTTGAGGGAGCCAGTTTACAGCATGGGACACTGGGCTGCTCCAGGAAAACACAGCTAGCCTTCTCCCACCTCAAGCCACAATGTGATGAGCAGGACCTTTGGAGCAGGACCTGAACCATGGGGCAATAAGCAGAAGCTTCTGCTCACCACCCTGAAAGCAGAGAGGAGGTGGCTAGCCATGTCATCCTGAAGCACCCCACTTGTACACACCTCAGATCTCAGTCATTCATAGGAGTTCTCTTATGTTTAAGGTGGGTTCCAGAGGATATTAGCCCACTCTAAATCCTGAAGTGGAGCATTGAAGCTAGCACCCCAGTAAGGGATGTAGACCATGTGTGGGAAGTGTGAGCCCTTCAGATGTGGCTAGACTGCAGGTTCATCTCAGGTCCTGCCCAGAGGACCTGCTAGACACCCTGAGATCTTTGGGAGAAGGCTTTCTATCAGTCCCACCACCATCACAGGCTCAATTGGTGAGGACACAAGAGAGAGCCTTCTCAGTGGTTGTTCCCACCCTTTGGAACTCCCTTCCATGAGAGGCTAGGCTGGCTTTATGGTTTTATTCAGGCATGTGGCTTTTGTAAGGGTATGTGTTTTAGATTATGTTTTTTAACTTTTGTATGTTTGTAATCTTAATTTTATACAAGTTAACTAGGTTATTTTAATTGTTTTTATTTGTTTTTAAAGTGTTTTTATCTTTTGAGCCACCTTGTGTCCCTTTTTGTGGGAAAGACAGCATAAAAATAAATAATAAAATTTACACTGGATAGATTATCCCAGTCTGTTCCTGGACCATTTTGACCTTGGTGCTTCCCTGAATTGCCCCACTTACCCTTGCATTTTGTAGTGGTGCTGGGAGGCTATTTACATAGGTGTCCCCATTGTGTCACCCAGCACTGGTGCCACTGGCATGGGATACTCTCTTTGAGGTAAGAAACAAGGTGCTGAGCATCAATCACATGGATGGGCACCTCATTATGATCTCAGAGAGAGTGAAACACACTAGTGGGGGTGGTATGGAGTGATACAGTGAGGATGTGCATGAAGGCAGCCAGCATTACTACACATTGCTCCAGATGTTCCTGCAAAATCAAGAATCAAAAGGTGAGCTTTTAAAAACCAGTTTAAGGGTGGATTCAGTGTGAAGCTGGCCTTATATTGTGAAGACAGTCTGCACTTGAATTGGGGATTTGGCCTTGCATTGTGATGGCAAGTGATACACAATGTTGGAAGTGACACTACAATAACATCTGGAGGACCTATTTATTTCCACCCCTGATTTAGAGCCTAAATCCAATTGTTTGTCCTAACAATAGCAGGCTAACTGAATCAGTGACATTTTACATAAGTTTTAATTTACCATTCAACAATTGATTTGCATAGGTGGACTTTGTAGTAAAGACTACTAATTGGATTTAGGCCAAGGGTTTCCTGCCTTTATTTTATACTTATTACATTTTATAAAACACTTTATAAAACATTTTCTCTGTGTGTCTTTCTGTTTTTCTTTCACACAAACACATGCATGAAAAGTATTAAAGACTATTTCACTCCCCTTCTTTCATTATTTCCTTTGTGAAATCTGGCCCTCACTCAGATCTGGTGCAGCACTATTTCTAATAGAGGGTCACTAAAGTTACCTGGTTGCTTGTTAATAAGATTCTGTTTGAGCTAAACCTGGGTATCTTTTAGCACATTGTATTCCATTCACTGTACTTATGACACTGTATATTTTATAATTGCTATACTTCACAATTGCTGTACTTTCCTGGTCAAGATGGAACTTAGAGCCACTGTCTGCCCCACTGGGGATGGTGGACCCATTAGAATGGTCTGCCCTCGAAGGCTAATGAAACCAATTGGATTCCAGAAAGCCCTAGAGGGTTTAATGGTTGGTAGTGCTGGTGATTCTGTCGAAGCTCTGGTCAATATTTGGAACACCGATCTTACCAGGACTATCAACACAATTGCTCCCAAGCATCCTTTCCGATCTGCTTCTAACCGTAAGCCCTGGTATACAGAGGAGCTTAGGAAGATGAAGTGGGCCAGACAACAACTACAGCGCGAATGGCAGAAGACTCACCTCTTATCTGACAGAACTCGCCATAGGAAACATCTTGATTCCTATCAGGAGGCAATACATGCAGTGCAGAAGTCTTTCTCCTCTGCATGTATTGTGTCTGCAGAGTCTCATCCAGCAGAACTGTTTAGGGTAGTGGGGGAACTGACACAGGTGATACCTGCACAGAACCCCTTACTTAACCCGACAACAGCCTGCTGTGACACATTTGACAACCACTTTGCAGATAAAATCTCTTGGATAAGAGCCGATTTAGATGCCAGTGTTAGATCAGAATCAATAGACGAGGTGTCCAGCAACTCCGCTGATGTAATTTTACTGGATCAGCTTCAATCTGTGAGTACCGATGATGTGGACTAGCTCCTTGGAAGAGTGAGGAAGACTACTTGCCCCCTTGATCCATGTCCATCTTGGCTGATAGTCCCAGGGGGACTGGACACATTGAGAGTATTCCTACGGGATACAATCAACGCGTACTTCAGGGAAAGTATTGTGCCATCTTGTTTGTAGGAGGCGGCAGTAAAGCCACTCCTGAAAAAACCTTCCCTGGATCCCCTGGATAGAAACAACTATAGGCCAGTCTCCTTGATGCCTTTTTTAAGCAAGTTGATCGAGAGGGCAGTTGCTTCCCAACTCCAAGCTGTCTTGGTTGAAACCAATTATCTAGTTCCATTTCAAACCAGCTTTAGGGCAGGATTTGGAGTTGAGACTGCCATGATTGTGCTGGCTGATGACTTCCGCTTGATCATCGACAGGAGTAGTATGACTCTGTTGGTGCTCTTGGACCTCTTAGCAGCCTTTGATACCATAGACCACTCCATCCTCTTGGATTGCCTGAGAGACTTAGGAATTGGAGGCACTGCTTTGCAGTGGTTCTGTTCCTTCCTTTCGGGCAGATCCCAGAGGGTGAGGCTCGGGGACAGTTGCTCATCTATAATAGAGCTTAATTGTGGCATCCCTCAGGGCACCATCCTGTCCCCGATGCTATTTAACATCTATTTGAAGCCACTGGGAGAGATTATTCGGTGACATGGGGCGCAGTGTCATCAGTATGCTGATGACACCCAGATATATTTCTCC
>CM034708.1:32503828-32514976 GCA_020142125.1 Phrynosoma platyrhinos
CCCCCCCCCCCATGTACCTTTAGCATATGCTTGTGGCTGCTAATTTAGCAAAACGATACTCATGCATAATACTAATTATATACACAAAACTCTTTGAGTGGATTGGGTTTTAGATGTATTTTGGAAAAACTGAAAACACCTTAAACACCTGTCAGGTTTGGCAAACCCAGACACCTCAAGAACCAGGACAGCATGGTAGTGATAAAAAGACTACAGCTTTGTTTTGGATTCCTTGGACAGAGATGTACCACACAAATCTGAATTGTCCCCAAAGCCATTCAGTCTTTAAGGATTCCCTCCTTTTCCTTTCCCCATTATCATAACATTTGTCCCAGGAAGGATGATGTGATCAGGAAATAAGTCATAAATTGCAATTACCCACTATTATCCATTTGGTTCCCAAGCCCCAAGCCCCTCCATTCTTTGCCCTCTCCCTTTGCTCTTCCCTTTAGTTATATCACTATTTCATCATATCATTTATCCCCATTCCCTCATATTCCTCATCATAACAGATCCATACACCTCTGGATGTGACATCCACAGTGAAAGTCTGCTTCAGGCTGATGCAGCCTGAAGTTTTCAGGGCAAACAAGAAGACTGTGATGAAGACTTTAAGGGTTGTTGATTCCCTATATTGGGAGAAAGATGGGAAATAAATAAATAAATAAGTCTATTATTTTAATTCCCATATCTGTTTGACTATCTATCTGCCACTGTCGTTATCATCTGTATATCCATCCATCCATCTTGATTTGTTTTCATTTGTTTCTTTAAATAATAAAAGCACATTGCTAGCAATGTTATCTAAGCCAACTTAATTCTGAAGTTATTTTAAAAACGTCACAGAACTCCTTCACTTTATTCGCATTCCCAAACTGACGTCCATCAAAATCTTTATGAACGTGGGATTTCTAACACTTGTTGGAAACCCTTTTGAGATTTATTAACAGATGGCCACATGTTCTTTTTGGCTTACAGTGAGTGGAAGGTAATGAAAAGCTGTCAAATACTGGAAGAACAGAAGGTTTATTCTATTTTTTGTCTTTCCCTCCATATTCATTGCAGGGCTTTCTATAACATCCGAGACATGAAAGAGAACATGGGAAGGATTGTATATTTTTTAATGGCCTAACATGGAATTCAACTCAAGAAAGGCTTCTGCCTGAAAAAAAATCTTAAACATCTCATGTGCAGTTGAAACATCACATTGGAAGTGAGAAGGGGGGGAGGCTTCTTTACTCTCTCTATATGTGCTATATAAAGTTCATCAAATACCATGTATTTGCAGATGTATTAGCTATATTATTTTTTAAGTGTTGGTGTGTATGTATGCTATGTATAGGAGCCAGCATAGTATAGTGGTTTGAGTGTTGAACTATGACTATGGGCCTAAGCAGACTGCCAGAAATAGTGCACATTAAATTGAGGCACTGCCCTGGCTCAGTGCTAGGGAATCATGGGAACTGTAATTTATTGTGGCACCAGAGCTCTCTGACAGAGAAGGTTCAATGCCTCAGAAAAAAAATACAATTCCCATGATTCCCTAGCACTGAGCCAGGGCAGTGCCTCAATTTAATGTGCACTATTTCTGGCAGTCTGCTTAGGCTGGACACCATGGTTCAATTCTCTGCTTGGCCATGAAATCCAGTGGTGACCTTGGACAATTCACATGCTCTCAGCCTCAGGGGAAGACAATGCCAAACCTCCTTTGAACAAATCTTGTCAAGATAACCCTATGATAGTTTCACCTTAGGGTCACTGTAAGTTGGAAATGAGTTGAAGGCACACAAGAACAAATGTATGATTTGCCCAGACCAAAGTATCTCTTCTCTACAGATAAACTGTATGTGATTTGTAGAGAGATCTTGTAGCACCTTTGAGACTAACTAAAGAAAGAACTTGTCAGCATGAGCTTTCATAGACTTAAGTCTACTTCCTCAGATTCATTTTCAGGGATATGTGATTAGGAAATGATACAGTGGGTGTCAGAAGGAGAAAATACAAGTTCCATGGAAAATATAGTAAGGTCTAGCTCATTCTGTTTATTTCAATAGTTACCCAGTCAGAAACGACAGTTGCAACAGAAGGGTTAAACTGAGATTGTATTGATATTATATGATGGTGTTTGGTTTTATGGAGACATTTCCCCTTTCAGAAGGGCAATGTTTTCAAAAGAGCAATATTGCTTCCCCCCCTTTTTTTAAAAAAAAAAAATACTTATTTTCATTTTAAAAGTAGACTTGTATCCCCTCTAAAAATATACATATTCCCACCCACTTCTAAATTTTCTGTTCATTTTTGTACTTGTACATTTTCAGCCCACTTTCAGGTACTGTTCTTCCTTCATAAATGTGAGGTGGCCCATACATCTCTATGGCCAACCACACAACATGAGAAATGGGTTTCATGCAGTAATAATCTGTAATATATTTCTTGCTTTAGAAAAAAGGTACAAGTGTGTAAATACTGAAATCTACTTTTCAGAAGTGCTTCTAAGAAACTGTTTGAAATCCATGGTACATTTTTTTAAAAAGCACTTTTTTGTGTGCATTTATACATTTCCTCCTTTTCTTTCCATATAATTGGTCATTCCAACTTTTTTAATGTGAATTCTTCTAACCCATAGGACCCAATGATGATCAAAAGTGCTTAACTTTGGTGTCTTCATGCTTATTTGCATTATTGTTCATACTATTTCAGAAAATCTGATAACTTATTAGACATTTATTAGTGTCCATCTCCAAATTGGAAATGAGTTTGCATACTTCTAAGGTGTAAGACTAGAAAAGAGAGTTTGGGAATGGGTGTTCCTGAACTGCATGAAACAATATAGAGTAGTCTGATGCAGGGACAGCCATGTGTGATTACCTACTTCCCATTTAACTTCTTAATTGGAAAAGGTTTGTGTATCTTATCCAGATTCCAAGATCACCATTCACATTTGAGCAGGATTTGAATAGTTTATCCCAATGTTTATGTATAATTTATCTTCTTGTAATTTGAATCCATTGGTTTGTATCCTAGCCTGCATCAGCACTGAAGAAGTAATGCAGTTTGACATCAGTGTAACAGCCATGGCTCAAAGCTATGGAATACGGGGATTTGTAGATTGTTGTGGAACTCTCTGAAAGAGAAGACTAAATATCTCACAAAACTACAAATCCCAGAATTCTACAGCATTCAGCCATGGAAGTTAAAGTTGTTTCAAACTACATTATTCCTGCAGTGCAAATGCAGCTCTAGTCTTTGTGATTGGGCAGATTATTTGTGATTGGGCAGGCTATAAATAAAAAATGTATTATTATTATTATTATTATTATTATTATTATTATTATTATTAGTCTCTGAAGCAGCAGAAAAAAAGCTTGTCCCATCTTCCACATGATGTCCTTTCATTTAAAAATAGCTGACATATCACCTCCCCAATCTACAAATGCCCATCCCCTTTAACTCTTCCTCATACATTTCTGAACAATGTACAGTAATGGAAAATGTGATAACTGTGGACTTGTATAAACTAGTTAAAGTAGCAGAATTGGAGAGGTTGTTTGTGTCTTACAGCTCAACTGGCTTATTTTATTGTACTTGCTATGGGTGTGTGTTTAGCTTCACAAAGGAAAAGACACTAGTTTTATACAAAGATAAGAGTTTTATACAAATTGTGTTTTGTACAAATTTAACAAACTATTTTTAAAATGTGTCTTGGCTTTAGGTCAGAGCTCTCAAAGTGCTTGGAGAACCTTCCAGGTGCTATCTCACAATACCAAGATGACCAGGTTTGACTAGAATATCAGTACTGGTGAGATTTCATTGCATTCCTACTTCAAGGTTTGTTTCACTGACTTTAAAAAGTGTTTACTCTTGGGTGTGCACTATCAACCTGTAAATTACAGTAAGATGCAACAACTTCAACTGAAATGACTACACATGTCTATCTTGCCCATCCCTGCCTTCATTTTATTTCTTTATCCACTATTTCCTGTATTAAATTTTACAGTACAGACTTTCTGGATGTTGTCTGTTATAAATCATGCACAAAATGAAGTGATGATAGGTATGTCTGCATGTGACCTGTTATCACCTTTTCTTTATGATGCAGGGAGAAAGGCCAAATTAGACTGCAGACTATCTTCACATGGGAAGGGCAGTCCTCCAGTGATTCAACTGCCTTCACATGAGAAGGGCAGTCCCAAAGCAAATCCATGTCATTTCTGCATTAAATCAAATTTTAAACCCTCACCATTTGCTCTGAATCGCCCAAGAAAATCCAGAGCATTCTGAGCAATGCTGGTCAGCTGTTTTCAGAGTTGCAACTAGTAGTGCCACTACTAGTGGAGCAGGTTACTTCCAATGAGATAACCACAAGATGCCCAGCCATGTGATCAACCCTGGGCCCTTGTTTTCAACCTCAGAGGGGGTGACTCATGCCACCAGCAGCAGACAGCACAGCAGGATGTACATATGAACAGTTGCCCACCATCATTCTGTAATGCTCAGATAATCAGTGGGAATTTGGAGCAGCTTTGGGTCTAGAATACTTCAGCCCAAGTATTCTGGCCAGTGTAGACCTGCTCTATGATGATGACAACTATGGTGATGACCACAATGGACTTTTTTTTTTAATAAAAAAAATCTTTTGTCAAAATATATTTTTTTAAAAAATTGTTTACTAAATGATATTAGAGAACTGAGTGCCATAAATAACCTTCAGCATGATTCTAGATTTACTTAGTAAAACACTGCCCCACCATTGATCCATCATGGAGGTCAGGATGCTATATAGGAATGTTCCAAAAACTCTCTAATCCAGACTTTGATCAGCTTAGCTTCAGCAAGATGGCTGCCTCAGTGTCTTGCAGACCATCACTCATTAAGGCAAATCTTCCTACCCCAAAAATGCAAATGGACTCATGATAAATGAGCCAGCTTATCTGCCAACATCTAAAAGAATCATACCATACATATTCAATGGCTTCTGTCTGACAAATTCTTCTCCAAGGTTCCACCTTTCTAATGTCTTTCATCCATGAATATCCACCAGTTTATCATGTTCATATTTGCTATTCATGTATGCAATCACATATTGATTCTATTTGACATCCATATGAGTCTGTAATTATTTTCAAATGCACTCAAAGATGAACAATTAGATGTATACACAATTTCTTGTATTATACTCATTAGTACACAATTTTCACCATTATACCAATACTTGTTTACAATTTTCACATAGGCACGTATGTGTAGCTTTCCCTAATTAACAAAAATACCATTTTTGATCCATGTGTTGCATTATAAAATTCAGAGAAATTTGCAATACAGACATTATTATGGATAACAGGGAAGAATGACTAATATTTATATATTAGTAAAAAATGGGAATTAAGTTATCAGACTTAAAATATACCAACAAAATGAAAGTCACCTCTATGTCTATTTTTGATATCATTTCTTCATTTTCACCAGGAGTAAGGAGAGATAAATGATCTAAAGATGGTTTCCTATTTACTTAATGATTTGTTTGATTAATTAAGGCACCTCCCTAGGAATTTGCTTCATAAGATTTATTTTGCTGCTTGGCTGTATGAGACAGCCAAAAATTGAAATTAACTGGACACAGTTTTCATTTGAAACTCTATACATTTCAAGACTTTGAAAAATACATCTGGTAAAATGTGCATGCGTACAGAAAAATATGTGTGGTGAACCTGTCTACACCATGGGGAACATGTTTTCTCTGCAGAAATGTTGTTTTCTGCACAAAAATATGTTGTTGTTGTTGTTGTTGTTGCATAGAAAAAGTGCAAAATGTATGACCTGTGACTAGTTTTTAAAGAAAAAAAGGGAAAAAAGTGTTCCATTTCCTGCCTACAAGAAACAAAATTTAGGAAGATCTACATCCCCAATGAACATCTATCTAATGGTGGATGAACCCAGAACTTGAAGTAGATGAATTTCTCCCTTTATCTCTTTCTGTAGCTCATCACCAATTTTTCTTCCTCTGTAACTCTCTCCAAGTTCCTCCTCATTGAGGGGGCTAGTAAGAAAGAATTGTTCTTGGCAGATGTTTGAACTGATCATTTGCACAGGGCTTTTGAAGTTAAGCTTAGAACTGAATGTTCTCTGCCTCTGTTTTAAAGCATAGTTATTTCTTTCATTTCTTTTTCTTTTTACAATTTACAAGAGACAATCCATGTAAACAATAAGTCCCTTCAGGTTCCTATACTGATTTCCCTGTTATAGACAGCACTCATTTCTTCTCAAACTCTTACAGTCTTCAGACTGTGCTGAAGGTTTCAGTTCTGCCCATATAGGCAAGGGGGGCAGGAAGTTAGCTTGTACAGTCAATGAGTTAATGACAGTCATTGACAAAGCATTGCCTGAAGGGCATTTCCTGCTCTGTTACTTGCAATTCTGCATTTAGTCACATTTGCTTAGCAATCCAAATTGTGTTGCTAACTGCTGACAGCAGCAGTTTTTAATATGTCTCTGGTATAAGAAATGATTGCTTTATGATTTATAACTGACCAAGTGGTTATTCATAACAATAACTGGAACAAATGTAGTCGTTAAACTAAATGAGAAACACAGGATGAAATGATGCCCAGCTATCTCTATGTACTATGACCTTTCAAAGTCTGTCACCAAATAGACTGCCTCTCTCACTGCCACCCAAGTACATTAAGGGAGGACAAGGTGGGTGATCTTTACAGGTATGGAATCTCAGGGTCAGTTTGCTTGTGATATTATAAAGATGCTTGGTTATATATTCTTCAAAGTTATAACTAACTGATTCACCCACTCATCACCAAAGGGTATTAAAATGGTTACATTGTTTTGATCCAGAACTGGCTGATGGATTCCAGCATCTCCTCACAGCAAAGGGTAGGATAGTCTGTCAAGACTATTCCTACAAATCTCTGTGGTTCAATATCTAGTCCCCTGGTCTAGCGTGCAACCCCTCGGTCAGGGTAAGGCAACTGGAAGATGGATTCCTAACATTACATAAGTCAGTCTGACCACCCTCATTCCCAGAAAGGAAACTGAACTGCACAGGTGTAAGCCATCTCAATCCAAATGGATAAGAGAATGATACAGGCAAATTGTTAAAAGGAATGTTTACTTCCCCTATGTCTTCTCAGCCCCTTCCATATGCTTCAACTGCGAGACTGAAGCACAAAGTGTATAGGATTCCCATTGTGGGAGAAAGGCAGGATATAAATCCTTGAAATAAATTAATAAACAAATAAAGGAGCCTCTACTTTACTAAATAATTACAATAAGTAGATAAATAAATAAATAAATAAATAAATAAATAAAATAAGCCTTTCAATACAACTGAACAGTTAGCATTTGGTCATCATGCTAAGGAGTCTAGAACCCATCTCCCTAGTGACAAGGGACTATATCCAGTAGACAATCCTTCCACACATGTTAGAAAGCTATAATTTGCAATGTTTTCCATCTAAGACTCCTGATGATTAGACACCTGTGCAAAAATGGAGGGTTCCAGATATTTCTGGAAGATCTTGAGTAACAGATAAGATTTTCATTTAATTTGGATTAACCTTGTCCAGACTGTCCACACCAGAAATGGTTTTGAGCCATGCATCACCTGTAAGGGATGATGCCAAAATGGGAAGAGGGACATATCAGGGTTACTGAGGAGCCAGGATACTCTTGCCACCCCTGAATTATCCTTGTCAGTGCAGACAAAGTCACAGTCAAAGCATTATTGTTCCAAATTTAGTCCCTGACTCGAACAGGCAAACACCTGAATAAGAGGCTATTGCCTTTGACATAATGTGTAGACTAGCTTGAATTTCACTCATGAAGCTCACAGGATCACTTTTTGCCATAATATAGATTTTCAGCATGTTTTTTTTCCAAATTGTTGAAGATAAAAGAATGTATCTCCCTCCACCTTCCTGTCTGTCTGTCCCTCGCTCCCTCCCTTTCTTTCACTTATCTAGTTTTAAATTATATGTTTTACAGTATACAAAGTCCACATCTGCAGCTGCTTGCACATCTGCAGGCACAATTGGACTGCATACACAACTCTACTTTATGACTTTTGAACTGAATATAGCCATTCTTCTTCAGATAAAAAATCTGATTGTAAAACACCAACAGAATTCCAGTCATTTCACATTTTACTGTTCTTTCCTGTTTGCTGTTTGTAATAGGCATGGCTGAGAAGAACCCCACTTCAAAAGGAGTGTCATGAGAAACCAAGTAAATGGAAAGTGACTACATGAAATGACATTTGTACATTTTTCATTGATCTTTGAATAATTACCTATGCCCTCAGTTTGGAGATAAAGATTTTGCTAATAGGTTTGGGCATTTCAGATTAACTTCAAGAAGAAAGCTCCCACCATCCCTTTAGGATCCTTAAAAGGGAACAAGAAGAATGTCAAATGGTATCAGTCAGATAATAAGACTATAGGGAAAACTAGATTATTTTGTGCTATTTGTGATCATTATACATGCTCCCAGTTACAATTAGTTGACCATGGGGTGGAACTATTGCTCTTTAATATTGGTTGCAGAGTTTTGTTTTGTTTTTTCTAATCTCAAAAATTAAGTGTTCTAATCCCAAAATTATAAATTACTGAATATTTTCAAACCCAAAATTTTATGAAAATAAATTACATAACCAAAGGTATTATAATCATGAATCTCCTCCACCACCACAACCAGTGCTGCCACCACCACCATCTCTTAGACCTGAGCATCCTCTCTGTTGCTATACTGGCAGAAATTGTTCTGACCATTCATTGCCTCCATGACAACATGAGTCCATCCAAATTATCATCTCATGCCATTCATTCAGCATGACACAATTTAAAACTTTTCAAGGAAAGGGATGGTGGTGAATACTGTATGGTGGAATGTTCTATAGTCCATTGTCTTGGAGAGATCACTGACTTGTGGGATTCAGATTTAATGGATCTAAATGGATTCAGATTTAGTTGGATCTATGATTTCATGGGATTCAGACCCTTAGTTGGATCAAAGATGTTCAGTTGAATGGATTTAAATACTTTTTAGTTGGACTAATGGGCTGATGGATCCATATACTTTTTAGTTGGTTTGCGAGTACTGCTGTTGAAACCAACAGTCCTGTTGAACACTGGTCAGCTTGTGGAATGGGGAAATGAGCAGGGCCATTGATACAATCTAGTGCTATAATCTAGTGATGAATCCTTTTTTGCAACAAAGGAAATCCTCATTATGTTTAAAAGAGGTAGTAATGAGACCCTTCATTAATAATAGATATTTCCTACCATTTTCCAATATACTATGGTTGGACATTTGGTGGAATATTAGCTCTAAAGATTTCTGAATTAGATGAAACTGCATCCATTTCAAACTGACCTCTTATAGGCAGATGGCTTTGGTCACCTTGGCATATAATCTGTATGAGCTCTTGAGGAAAAGTACTATGTTCCAGTTGTTTCTGTTGAATTGTTTTGGTGATTATGGTTACTATGAACATATTTGACCTTGATTTACTTCCAGGTTTTGTATCTGGTATGGAAATTAACATCTCTGTTTTATAGTGGTTTGGTCCATCTAGTATGGGCACATTGAGAAGATGGTGCTAGGAGACCCTCCCCCCCTTTCAATACTATGGTCATAGGGTTGCACCTGCTCGCTCTCTCTCTCTCTCTCTCTCTCTCTCTCTCTCTCTCTCTCTCTCTCTCTATATATATATATATATATATATATATATATATATGAAACCACTGGGAGATGTTATTCTCAGTTTGTGGGCTCAGTGTCATCATTGTACTGTTGGTCTGCAGGAAGCTACAGGACCATTTGTAGATAGAATATAATGATACAGAATATGAATTCTTTGTCACACTTGGAGACAAATTTAGATGCTGTAAAAAGTAAAGCATGCCAATGATAGCCTATTTTCAATTGTTTTATCTTAAATGAAGGTGAATTGTGAGGCCCAGTGCAGTATATTTTAAAATGCTGACCTCAAGTCCATAATTATGTAGTCAAAAACCTGTGGGATTCTGGTAGCTGTAGTTTAAAATGTGAGTTTTTAAATTCAGGGATACCTATATCACACATCTGATCCAGTCTGCTAAATTCAATCAGCACACAGAAGCAGGCTTCTACATGGATTATGCTATCAAATTCATGATGCATATCCATATGTAAATTCATAACTAAAATATCTTGTGCAATATTCATGTTAAATGGAGAGTATGGATGGGATTGGGGATGTATTTTCCATCAAACTTGCAATTTAGATAATAAGTATGTCTTACTATTGATTGGATTAAACAAGTTTATCCTTGAATTTTGTAGATTGTGAAAACATAGAACAATTACTTAGTGCTTTCTCATGGTGCCACCTTTAAAAATTCACAGAATAGCTTTTGGAGCAGAGAAAGTCCAGCATTCTGTTTTTAGAAATGTGAAACTGATTGTCTCTAAGAAACAAAGAATAAAGGCAATAAAGATAACAACCTCCATCTGTTATTTTGATATTCAGGAGTCTGTTGCTTCTTTTTTAAAAATTACTCCTGGAACCAATTCACACTCAACCAGCAGTCCAAAAGTGGTGTAGTTTTCTCATCTTGTCTACTGACATGCAGATAGGCTCCCCCAGGTTTCAGCCATGTGTACAGATTGCTTTTATTTTGTGAAAAGTTGGTGAATTTATGCCACTGTATATTCACTGTCAAGCTTGAGGAAATCATAATTTGGTTCTAAATTATTCCAAAAGAAAAAAAGAATAGGAAAAAAAATCTAAATGACAGATGGGAAGTAGGCTTGTTTTCTGCAAAGATTACTGTTGTATATAAAAAAAGAAACACCTATAAAATTGTTGTGCCCTGCTTAATTTGACAATTGAGTCTTTATAACATTGCGTGCAGTCATGTTTTGTGGGGGGGAAAACAAGCAGTAAGAAATTGGCTTCTTCTATCTTCCTTCTGTCATCACATTTCAACAGAGCTCTCTGTAAAATGGAAAATTAGGTTGCAGTTCCATATCCACCTATCTGGGAATTCAACCCTATTGAACTTGATAGGACTTTTTGAATATATATTTAGCTAAATCATTTATGTTTCACTATTCAACTAGAAAGAATGGTTTACATATAAGTAAAAACAAGACAAT
>CM034708.1:32588495-32607684 GCA_020142125.1 Phrynosoma platyrhinos
CTAGATGATGGACTTTATTAAAGAGACCATGAATATGAGTTTGCAGGAACTGCGTAGAGCAGTGGAGGACATTGTCCCCTGGAGATGTCTCATCCATAGGGATGCCATGGGTCAGGATAAATGCGACAGACATTAACAACAACTAATAAATTATCCTGCTCTAAATCACATCAACACTTGTGCTACTGCTCATTTTAAATAGAACATTGTATACGGCTGTACATGGTACTGCAGGAATGACTCAGGTAAATGAAAATATATTAAGCAGCTGAATGTCAAAAGATCTAATTTTATTATATATCTGTCCTCATCTCATTTTAGACATTTCTCCCCCTCATTAGAACCTTGGAGACCATTTCTGGGTGCTGTTCATATCATGTTAAAATTCACCTTCATTAGGATGAAAAGCATGGTTATTTATTAACAAATATCTCCCGTGGGAATTTAAGCATATTTTCTTAACACATGGTACATCTTACCCATGCAGTTAGAATATTTCTTGAGTTTGAATTTAACTTTTTATTAAGGTCAAATCTATAAATAACAATTTTAAACCAATGCAAATAATATTAAGATATTGTTGTCTACATTCAAGGGAGGAACATGTTTTCTTCACTAATGCTCTCTGTCACAGCCTCATCAGACACCACCTGTAGAGAGTGACTGCCTGTAACACACAACTTCCTCTGCTCATGGAATATTCACATGTGAATTAGACCTCCAAGCTTTCAAGGCACTCAGAGAGCCTCCATGGACAGAGATGGGCCCTTGATACAGATAGTTATGCTCTGAATAGGAGGACCAACATTGATGCATTTGAAGAGGGATGCAGACCTCGCGTGCTTATCCCTTTTCTATTTCCTCATGTGTATACCATATATATAGGTGGCGAACATGTGGTCAGTGGAGCACATGCACCACTGGCTGATTTTGTGGATCCTATCACAAGAGTCCAGACTGCATTGTTGAAATCTCTGCTAGTGCCATTTCCAACAAACTGACATGGTTAGTAGTGTGGATGATCTGGAAACCTTCTGTACCATAGAGAACCACTACTGCAAACTCAGTAGCCAACAACTAAATTTAGCATCAATGATACAGTCCTGAATAGGTTTGGGTAGGGGGTACGGTCCCCCAAAAGTTACACACACATGGGTTCAAATTCTGTTAACAGTCCTGATGGGAATAAACCATTCAGTTAAGGGGATTTACCCATACCTTGACTCACCACTGAACAATTTATTAAATAGATATAATCTAGCTGGCACTAACCAACATGATGACAGCTGTAGTGCATGCATACAGCCAGCACTGTGTGGTGGTTTGAGCATCAGCCTAGGACACTGGAAGACCAGAGTCTCAGTCCTAATCCAGCCAAGGAGCCCATGTGCTGACCTTAGGTAAGACACACCCTCTCCACATAAGAGGAAGGCAAGGGCAAACTTATTTTGAATAACCTTCCATATGATTAGACTGCGAGAGGTTTGAGTTAAATGAAAGGAATCTTACGAGAAATATGTGCCTGGACATTATTTACATAGTTTTTTTTAATTCATCCATCATATGCTTCTTTATTATAATAGAAAGGAGAATAGGCTTGATCTGAGACCATATACAACAAATATGTATGCACACACACACACACACATACACACATATCCTTATATTAAAGCACAATGTTAACAAATTGTTTAGTCAGCCTTTTTTAACTTCAGTATTGAATACAATCACCCAAGGGTGTGTTTCCTAAACAAATAAATAACTCAATACTTTCATTTATTTCCAGGATTATAGCATCTATATAGCTAATCACATCTTAAAATGTCAATTTTGTAGCTATTGTAAGTTTAGTACATTTAAATATGTGGCTATAATACTGGCTCTGGTATATCTCAGCAGAATTAAATAGCAATAGGTTACAAAGCTTCAGTTTGCCAACAGCCTAAGTGATGATTTTTATAGAAGTGATGAGGTCTATGATTCTTTTAACCCTTTCATACAATTTCTAAGTATGTAAAGAGTGAATTTCAGGTGCATTTTCTTGCATAACAAACCCACCTTTGGTTTCAGGATTGCACACAAGTAGGCTGCTTCATCATATGCCATTAAGCTTAATGGAATTTCTGCTGTCAAACAGTGTACAGGTTTATCATTCTCTGTCTGTTATCTATTGAAATGCAAAATGTCGCTGGATTTCCTCTCTATTTCAATACACATTGAAATAATTGGGGAAATTATTGATTCACTTCATGGAGCACCTGAAATAAAAATATCATCTTCGCAAAAAATAGTCACAATGTCCTCGGGAAATGTAAGGAAACAATTCATAGAAATTTTAGGGAAGCCAACAGATTGAAATATTATAATTGGATATGTTTCATCATTCACTCATTATATGTATATTATATTAAACTTTTAAAAAATCACTAACTTAAGCATCCTTTTTTTCAGTGATCATCCAGATATCTCATAGAAGCCCACATGCAAGGGATGGACACAGTATGATGGTGCTGCCTAGGAAACTGGGTTCCCAGGCATACTGGAGAATGCTGTTTGTGGTCTGCAAGTGGCAGTGTCACAACTGGATCCCACCTTATTTCTGGAAGATGGGCATAATCTACTTGATGACCTGTGAGGCTTTTATAGGCCTTTGTAAAGAGTAAGAGACTATGAACAATCAGGGATAGTGGGAAGTAAGCTATCCTGAGTGAATGAGTCAGATTTACTGAGGGAGTATAAATCTATCCCTCCCTCCAGTGTACAGCAGTCAGTCAGGGTCTGGGTATCTTCACACCATCCATCCACTCCTTAGCTGATATTTTATTGACCATGGTTATCATTGTATAATGTTGTTTTACCTTATTTGTATTCTCATTGTCAGTTTGGCAGTTTGAGGCTGGGGTGAGACATTGGGATGGAGCTGTCAGGGATGTAGCTAAGGTGGCATTAATTTACATCATCACAGGTGACAGGACAACCACACAGTACCTTTGGCTCATATGGGATCCCATTCCTCATGTTCCATGCTTCTGCCAGTAACTCACTCCTTGATAGATAGGTTGTCCTGAACTTGGATCTATGCCCCTTGCTAAGCCAAGCCTTCTCCTTTGTAACCAATGACGTTGTGTCCTTTTGAACACCAACCATTGTTTGATTGTTGTCATTTGTTGTATGCATCCTATCCACCATTCTTGATATTTATTATTCAGTAACATATAATATCTGAACATGAAAGTTCCATGTTACCTCCTAAACTTACTAACCATGGTGCAACTTAAGCATATACAAAATCCCTGTGGAACTAATGGGATGCATTTCCACATAAGTGTGCATAGAATTTCAGTCTTAGGCCAGATTTCCAATGGCTTATCTGTGGTTAAACTAAAGGCCTTTGCAGACTGTCAGAAATAGTGCACATTAAATTGAGGCACTGCCCTGGCTCAGTGTTAGGGAATCATGGGAACTGTAATTTATTGTGGCACCAGAGCTCTCTGACAGAGAAGGCTCAATGTCTTAGAAAAAATACAGTTCCCATAATTCCCTAGCACTGAGCCAGGGCAGTGCCTCAATTTAATGTGCACTATTTCTGGCAGTCTGCAAAGGCCCTAAAATAAGCAATATCTGTTGCAATATGAGTATTGTGTAGCTGTTGTGCAATACATTTGGCCTCAGTGTGCAAGGGCAGGATGAAGCGCCTGCAAATAGCTCCTCTGCCCAGCCACTGATTTTCCAAGGAGGTGGACCTGAAAGCTCTCCAGCTGTCCTTGTGCACCTGAGAAGAAGCAGCTCTTCTTACCAAGTGGTTGGTGATCTTTTCCTCACCCAGGTGCACAAAGAGAGCTCAGGGGCTTCCAAGTGGATACCCATGGATGTAGGATTTACCAAGTGTTGTTCTACTCTTGGGATATGATAAGCAGGTGTCATCTCACAAGTACTGTCATATATCTTCTGACAGAATTTATGCTCCACTGGTGGTCTTCTTCGATCTCAGCCTTAACCTCGAAGTAGTAGAGAATCCCATAAACAAATGATACATTACATGACATTGCTGTTTATGACGCCAGGCTCTAAAATGCAGGAGAGAGAAAAACCTGTATATCCACTTTTTTCTTATGAATGCCAGTTTGTTTTAAGACTCAAATCATGCCATCACCACCACCCCCAAGGAGTTTCTCTGTCTGATCCATGAAGAAGTTCCAAGCAGTGTAGCTTTTCTTTGTCACTGCTCAGATTGGTGCCTTTTTCAATCTCTGCAGAATCATTTTTAGGTCTACAGTTCAAGACACATATGAGAGCAATTTGGAGACCTTTGTTACCTACAGTTTCTGATACTCTGCTAGTTGAATAGTAAGAACTATTGCCTGTAGCAAAGGTTTGGATCTTCCCAGGGTTTTAAATAGGCTGCAGACAAGTCAGGTATTCTATTCTATTCTACTCTGAGGAATCTATCAGACATTAAAGGTACCACAGTAGTCATTCAGTTTGCTGAAATGGGTGACCTTCTGCTCTGCTGAGAAGTTGGAGGTAAAGTTTTCAGAATCCAAAGAGATGGACAAAGTATTCTCGTTTCTCCTCTTACTGCAACATCTGAAAGAGCTCAGTGACTTCATTGTGAGGCCTGATTATTATGCTTAAATCTGGGCCTTATTCATGTATTTGTTACAGTTATTAAAGAGTTGTGCTTCTTGTTACTTTTTGTTATTTAAAAAAAAAACTTCACACAAATTAGGATTGGTGAAAAAATGCCTAAAATCTGATACATTTCTGTCAAAATGTACAGAAAAAGACCTTGAAGTGTCCATAAATAATTAAAAGCTTTTAAAAGAACTTTAAAAATGTACTTGGAAAGGGTTGTTTGTTAACCCTAGTAAAATAAATTGAAAACCACTTATTGTATTATTTTTAAATGTAAATTGATCCTCCCCATTACTAAGAAAAATAATTAATTATCAGCAACTACATTATTTGTAACTCATTTCCAAGTTCTGGTAAGGACACATGTTAAAATTCATGAAACAGTGAAAACGAGTTGTTGGGTTTCCTCATAAGTTGTCTTTCCTGTGAATTTTATTAACCTAGGGCTTTCTTTATAACATGTGTCAGTTCATTCCAGAACCAAGGAATGAAGGAAATGGGCAGAATAACAACAATGCAAATTGGAGTAGAGCTAATACATTGCCATATGCCATGGCATAAAGCTGATTGCCTTAGTAGGACTTAGAAACAACTGGATTGTAGTATATAAATGTATTTATGAACAGTTTAAAACTTTTATCTTTGTTTGTGTAAAGTTTGACTGAAAGATAAATATAACTCACTTTTTGAACTTATGAAATGTAACTCACTTTTTGAAGCTCACAGATACAAAACCTAGGTGCATATTAATATATAAGATTAAATTATATTTGAAAGAGATTCCACATTAAAACCATGAAAAAAATTATGCTGTAATTACCTGGTTCATAGGCAGCAAATGTTACCCATTTGAAGCTTGAGTAAACCTTATAAGGTATTCTGTTCTATGGCTTTACTATATTAATTTAGTTTCCAAATTAATTGAAAGTCAATGGGCAATAGAGATTGTAAAATGGCTTTAATTTTAATAAGTCTCAAAGATAAATTAACAGGACAAAGTTGCAGCTCTATTATTGTGTTAATATAGTGCACTTATCTCATTCCTTTTTTATCTGCAACATCTGCTTTCTACAGTACTATCATTTTACAAGGTTAGACTTCTGGTCTCAAAGAATTCTGACATCTGGTAGACTATTTCCTCTGTGTGATAAATTACACTTCAGCAGTGCATGGCCTTTTCACACCTATCACTCTACCTTTATAAGGATCAGGCACTTCTGAATTTGAGTTCTTTTTACAAATATATTTTGACCCTTCTGATTTATTTTCTTATGAGGCCTATTTTTCTTTAGAGATTATTGCAGCGCTAATTAAACCGGTTAGCTGACCCAGCTTAAATTTAAAATGTGTGGCACCCTGATTTTATCACAAGGATTTCGCTGCCAAAGTCACTGCCTGGGTGCAGCCTGGGTCCATCCCTGCTCCCAGGGCTGCTCAACATGGCTTTTTTCAAAGCTTGGAGTTTTCTGACTTAAGGAAATGGCTGCCAGAGCAGCCTTGGGAGCGCTGATAGACCTGGGCTGAACCTGGGAGGTGATTTCGGCAGCAAAATCCTTGTGATAAAATGAGGATGCCACCTGTTTTAAATTTTAAGCCAGCTCAGCTAAACTGGTTTAATTAGTGCTGCAATAATCTCCTTTATCTATTTCAGTTTAAGCAATTTATTTTACTCCTATGGTATTCAACATTTGCAACTATGGTTTTCCAGATTCTCTCACAGTACCTGAATCATCCTCTACATAAATAATTATTAATTAACATACTCTCTGGGATTCTCAGGGTATCTAGTCCATAGGAAGGAAAACACTATTCCCAATTTAAGGGCAAATGTCTTGTTATTACCTGGCAGAGCCTTTCTATGTATTGGGTGTGTATATATGTATGCACCTCTATGTTTGTTGTTGTGTGCCTTCAAGTTGTTTCTGATTTATGACGATGCTAAGGCGAAACCTATCACAGGGTTTTCTGCAGCTGAAAGTGTGTGACTTGCCCAAGGTCACCCAGTGGGTTTCTATGGTTGATCAAGGAATGATCTCAAGTTGTAGTTCAACATTCAAACTGATACACCGTGCTATTTGTACTTATTTACCTATACTGTGTACTATTTATTTATTTATTTATTTACATGTGCTCTATACTTAATTTTTTTATCTACTAGATTTTTGCATCCCATTTCCACTCCAAACAAGACTCTTAAGTGGCTAACATTACAGACATTTAACAAACAAAACACACAAATAGCACGCAATCAGTTTAATAAACATTAAAAGTACAAGTTTAACTGCTGAAGATCTGTGTAAGTAAAGAAGTTTTTGCATAGTGGTAGGAGGATCATGGATGGGGGCCAGCTAGCCCTCTTGGTACATATTTCTTCATAGTCTCATTGAGAAAACCTTCTCTTGTGTCCCCACCAAGGGAATGTTGGAGGAAACCAAGAGAGAAGGGTTTCCCAGATGACAAAATCCAGGAAGGCTAACAAGAAAGACCATCTTTAAAATAGCTTGGGTTAAAGGCATGTAGAATGTGACAGGTTACAATAAGCACTTTTTAATTATACCTAGAAGCAAGCCATTACTTACTACTGAAAATTTGTTTAATTCTCACATAAATGAGTGAGTCACCAACAGTGGTCCTGGAGTTGCACATGTGTGTTGTGTGCCTCCAACTCATTTCCAACTTATGGTGACCCAAAGGGGAACCTATCATGGGGTTTTCTTGGCAAATTTTTTCAGAGAGTGTTTGCCACTGCCATCTTCTGGGACTGAGAGAGTGTGACTTGCCCAAGGTCACCCAGTGGGTTTTCATAGCTGAGTGGAGATTCAAACTCTGGTCTCCAGAGTCATAGCCAATGCTCAAACCACTACATCACAATGTTATTTGGAGTTGTACATGACCCCTCCAATTTTTTGGGCAGTCCCTTACCACTCCAAACTCCTAGTACCCAGAGGTTCCTCATCTATGGTGAACTTACAAACAAAAATTGGTTTAAATCCAAATAAGGAAATAAATAACTAAAGCAAAGCAATACCTAAATAAATCAATGCATTTTTGTTTTTGTATTTATTCTGAACTTCTCTTTCAATGTTCCACTTCAATTTGACATTTTCCCTTAGGTTTCATACTCTTCCACTTTGTACCAGTGGTACCAGTGGACCATTAATAACATTAATTCAAAAACTCAAACTTAAATTTTTGAAAACAGAATAGAATGAATTCATTGAAGGCTTTTCATAATTTTAACTTTTGTAGTTCTGGACTGAGATTTTGTGTCTCTCTGTCATTTTATTTTGTAGTATAAAAAGTAATACTGCAATGGAAGCATAACAATGCTTCCCCCCTCTCCCCATGCTTCCCTCCCCCCTCCCCCCTTTACTGAAAGAATTTGGCCTTACAGTACTGTTCTGGGCAGGGCTAGGCAACTGCTAGAGTTGAGTGGCTTCATTGCTTATTTATATCCTTATTTGCTTATTTGTACTTTGAATTTAGTTTACAGCAACTGAAGTCACCTGAGGATGAAGGAGGAAAATGAAGGAAGAGGAGATTAATGATTAATTGGGGTCATTGGAGGGTATGCTTACTCTGGAATCTGGTGGTGGTGGTGGTAGTGGTGGTGGTGGGGTTACAGTGTCCAACCTGATTTTTTTTTTCTTTTAAGGAAGAAAAAAAAAACCCAAACAAACTAAGATGATCCAGGGACAATGCTGACACATTGGTGAACAGGCTGCTCTAAGTCTAGGAGATGCCTTTCTAAAACTAGCAAATAAACCAGAAGTCAAATTCAGACTCTTAAGTCATTTTTGACCTTAAGGCAAACCTATCATAGGATTTGTTTTGTGTGTGTGTGTGTGTGTGTGTGTGTGTGTGTGTGTTTTGATTGATTGATTGTTTTTTGGACAAGTTTTTTCAGAGAGGTTTGCATTGCCATCCTCTGAGGCTGAATATGACTTTCCCAAGGTCACCCAGGATGTGTGTGTGTGTGTGTGTGTGTGTGTGTGTGTCTGTCTGTCTATCTATTCATCTATCTATCTATCTGTTATCTGTCTGTTTGAGCAAGGATTTGAACCCTGGTCTCTAGAGTCATAGTCCAATGCTCAATCCATCAGTTTAAGTCCAATGGGTCTTAAACTGCTGGAGAATGGCAAAATTGTCTCTCAGACCTACTAGGCAGTATGAGGGGTATTTATATATTGATTTAATTATGGGGGGGAGGATGGGGTTACAAGAGCCAGTGTGGTATATTGGTTTGAATATAGGATTAGAACTCTGGACATCGGGTTCAAATCCACACTCAGCTATGAAAGCTCTCTGGGTGATCTTGAGAAAGTCACACCCTCTCAGCTCCAGAAAACTCTGTGATAGGTTCACCTTTGGGTCACCTTAAGTAAGAAATGACTTGAAGGCACACAACAAGAACAACAACAACAACAACAACAAGAAGCTAGGAATCACATGTAGCCCTTGGGTTACACTTTTCTCACCCTTAATTTAAGAATTGGTGCATTCATCATAGCAACATTGCTCTTATTATTGTTAACAAATCCACATGTATAGCTGGAGTGTTGAGCCCAAGAAGCTGTGTTAGGTCCCTCCTTCCTGGTAGAATCCAGGAGTGCAGCAGGTAGAGAACACTGTTCTCAGTGACAGTTGAGAACTTGTTCATTAGGAGTAAGGGAGCCTGAGATAGGAAGGAAGAAGCTGGGTGATTTGTTTTAAGTCTGTCCTAAGATACAGTTGTCCAAATGATCCCAGGAAAGGGGTAGTATAGCCTGAAATATTTCTAGGCTTGTGTGTATATTCTGATTGGCAAACCTTTTTTTTCTGTTACCCCTTTGGTTTATGAATTAAATAACACCCATGAGGAATTTAAAAAACCCTGTTTCCTAAGAAATGTCTCTCCTTCCTCCAGGGTTGGCCTTGGCATTAGGTTGAGTAAGGCAGCTGCCTGACACAGTGGCACACTAAGAGCTTTGACTTCTACTGCAACTTCATCCCCAGAGGTTCTCATGACTGCAACCACATCCCCTGGCTCCATATTTCCTATATTCCTGTTTGTGGACTGCTTGCCACCACTTTGGCTCACCTTCTCCTCCTTACAGCACACAGTCACTGCCTTCTCTCACTGGACATCCTATCACCTTGAGTATAATCCTTGAAAGTGACTGTCACAACTTAGTGCAGAACAGGTACCTTGCACAGATACAGCTGATGTTTATAAGTAAAGAGGGAATTGGGTAGTTAAGAAAGTGACAAGGCAGAGGAAGTAAGGCAAAGCAGTGACAGTGAAGGCATGGAGAAAGGAGATGACAGAAGAAAAGATGGAGATGTGTCTCTTGCCACCTCTAATTGTGGGCTTAGGTTGACACTGACTAAACCACTTCACCCTATCCCCAACCCTTCATATTGTTTAGTTTAAAATGTTCAAGTCTGGTTTTGGCCCAGCTAAGGGTATGTTGTCAAACAGAGACTGGTGGCAGAAATCATTATCTGGGCAGAAATTGTTGTTGTATGCCCTCATTTCTAATTTGGGGTGACTAGTCCAAAACTCAAACCACTACACTATGCTGTCTCCCCCCCCCCCCCCCCCCCCCCCCGTATTCTTTAGTACCTGAGAATCTCATAGGTCAAGGAAAAATACTAACCATAACACAGTCTTAAACATTTTTTTATCTTTTTTAAAGGCTGAAAACTTCAGAAATCTTAGGATACAGGTGGTGGCCTGTGGTCTGAGAAGAGGGAATTCTTAATTCCACCAATAAAGGATGAAGTCATCTCTGCTCCAACAATAGGTTGCACCTGATTTAGAAATTGAAAAGCTAATGTTGAAATATGCATAGTTACTATACTGACCCCCCCCACACACACACACATACACACTAAACCTCTTGCATTCAGACGGTTAATAGTTTGAAATAGTTTGTGTAGTAGGCAGAATACACAATTATAAGAACATATGACTTAATAATCATTACAGTTTTAAAAGAAAAGAATATACATCCCCCAGTAAAATTGGCTTATGACCCAGTGGTTTGGTTGTGACAGTTAGGTTTTTATATGTATCAATGTGTGTAAAGCATTTGGCCGAAGTATTTTCTCCTGCCTGTATTTCTGTTATGGAATATCTTGTCAGTTTGTAATATTTGTTCAGGCCTTTACATTTCTACTCAGAAAGAAACTCAATTGAATTAAATAGGATTTGCTCCCAATTAGCTGTGCATAGGAGTGTAGACTAATGTATGGATTATATCTTCAATTATATTACATACAAAATGCAAATATCAAACTTTAGAAATAAATTGATTTATACTGTTGTTGTTTTTTTCTATGTTTTTCTATGGATCTCTGATGGCACAGAGTGTACTGCAGCCACTCACTCACAAACTACAAGGTTGTGAGTTCAATAACAGCCAGGGGTTCAAGGTTGACTCAGCCTTGCATCCTTCCAAAGTTGCTAAAATGAGTACCTAGATTGTTGGGGGCAATTAGCTTACATATTGTAAACTGCTCAGGGAATGTTTAAGTGCAGTGATAAGTGGTTTAGAAATATACTTGCTATTGCTATTGCTATTGCTATTGCTATTGCTATGCGGGGAAATTTTTTAAATTTTGAAACAACAGTGTTTCTATATTCCCTCCCCAGCACACAAACACACACTTACTATGTGTACTTACTACATTCTAGTAAGGAATAAACCCCACTGAGTTCAATTGAATTTACTCCCATGATTGGATACTAAAAATTATATCTCCACCAGGATATCCTGATCAAATCATCTGTTTCAACATAGAATACACATACAATTGTCCATTTTTGAGGGGGATCCATTCCGGACCTCTCCCCATGAAAATGTAAAACCTCAAATATTCAAGCCCCATAGGCTTGAATGGTGGTGTGTGCCCATGGGTGCTCATGGGTGTGCATCATGGGTGCCCCCATTTTGTCACCCTTCATTTCCTGCCCACGAATGGGTGAGGGACATGGACTTCAAGTCTACAAAAATGGAGGGGCAATTGTATAAATAATAATAATTATTTTTTCTCAATTGAATTTGAAATTATATGTGTCACTGAAATGGTATGCAATAGATAGGAAACTCTCCCTAACCAATACCTTCTAATCTATATCTTTTCTACTGTTTTCAAACTTCTTGCTACCTCAATGCACACAGTATCAAAAGATAACATAACAGTAATCTTTTCTGCTCTGAGACTATAACCCACCCAGTACCTAAAAGAGAATACATGTAATAGACATGCTGATTTATATAATTTTAGAATTATTTTTTCATAATATCCGGATTTTTTAAACAGTGCCTGAAGGTATGCATGCTGTCCCCAGTGCTGATTTAATATTTCCAACATTGGTCTGGATTAAAATTGCTTAGATTAGTTTGAGCAAGAGAACATTTAAGTAGTAATGCAAAGTAATTTTCTGTAAGGCTGAATGCAGTGGCATTCCTTAACTAATGTATATTATTCTCTTTCATCAGTTAGCTCATGACAATTATTTTGCCATCTGAGCATTTTACCCTCCAAAACTACATTCCTCTACTTTAGGAATAATATAACATTTTTCAGATTATACCTTCCACAGGCCCACAGATCCAATATATCTAGGGCTTAAAACAGATGGGCCAAAAGAAGTGGCTTCTGGCTGCATTACGGGCTTGATGTTCAAATAATGTACACCCTCAAAGTGCCTGAAAACCACTCTGAAGCCACGCTGAGGTGGCAGGAGCTAGACTTTTCAGAAACGGATTTAATCTGCTTGTACAAGTGGCCCATTCAGGACCATGGTGGCAGCCCACTTCAGGAGCAGGCCGTCTTGTTGCCATGATCCTGGCTCGATCAGGGCCTCCTTTCACGCTGTCTGCTCCAGCCCTATGATTGATCTGTAAATATTTAATAAGTGGCATTTTTCTAAGTCAAGAATTAGAGAACACAACCATCTTTCTGTGATTCTTGTCAGAAAGGAGGTAAATGCTTGGAGCTCAGATTTGCTTTGCAATGAAAAAACATGATTAATAATTCAGATTACACTAGAATTTGTGTTTGTCTACTAAAGGTAGACTTCTCCCCAGATTCCCCTGTGTGCACCAGTCATGCTACAATTTGTTCAAAGAGTCAAATTACTCTGCAAAAGCCTTAATCAGAACTGAACATGAGTTCCAAGTTTGAGATAATAAGAAATTGGCCTATCTGGTTAAATGAGACTATGAAGAATGATTATAAAGCCTTTTTTCCTGATTACTTTCATTTTTATTCTTGTTTTAGTTGTCATAATGGGTAACTTCATAGGTGTGGGAACTTTGCCAACATCTACAGCAGGTGAGTGTGAAAAAATAGCTGTCTAGTTGGCTAAGAAAAGGTGTTAGGATTGCACAAAACTGTTCCAATAAAGGGATACCAGCACCATTTCTTACATGTTTGGGCACTGTCCATTTTGTTCCAAAGAAGAAAGAACTGGCCGTGGACTTTTAATAGAAAGACTTGGAAGAAAGACTGGAAGCTCCTAATTCTTGACTACAGTCATAATGCCATCATTTTCACAGCAACAGGTGTTTGTAATCTGCCTAAGGTTCCTAGCTACCTGAGGAGTATCAGCAGCCAATATTATGACAACTACAAATGAGTGGATTCTTATACTTAATCTGAAAATACCTTCTAATGACTTTCTGGGAACACCCTCTCCTTCACTTTATACAAGGATATGTAAAGTTTCAGGAAATATTCTAGGTTTTATTTTTAATCAGGCTTCATGAAGAATACTGTTACCATTTTTTCCATTCTTTTATTTTCTTATTTTTAACAGATGACAAGTTAGATGAGAAAGTACTCCCTGAAGAAGAAGAAGGAGCAATTAAGAATGCCACAGAAGAAGCATATAAGATGCAGACCATTGTAATACTCATGGACTTGGCCAAGGATTCTTGTGATGTTATGGTATTTTCATAATGTTGTGCTTTACAGGTCAGAATATTGTTCCCAAAACATTATTGGGTAAGAAAAATGGCAGCCCCCATGGTTGGCCAAAGAAGAAACCTCTTTTTACCTTTTCCTTTTCCTTTCCTTTCTGCCTCTTCTTTTTCTTTTTTACATAGGCATGTTCTTGAGAAGAGCCATGTGTTTTGATGTAGTTTCATCTTCATGGGCATTCTGGTCCAGGAAGCATGATTAGGAGGTTGCAGTAGCATGAGTAGCCACAGGGATTTTTCTTTTTCAAAAACTGTAAAACAACAACCAATAATCCTTGCCAATTTGTCTTAACTAAGGGGGGTTGCAGACTGCCAGAAATAGTGCAAATTGAGTCCACTTTTAGGGTTAGGGTTAAGGTTAGAGAATCATGGGAACTGTATTTTATTGTGGCACCAGAGCTCTCTGAAGGCTCAATGTCTCAGAAAAAAAACAATTCCCATGATTCCCTAGCACTAACCCTAACCCTAAAAGTGGATTCAATTTGCACTATTTCTGGCAGTCTGCAACCCCCCTAATAAGCTGACCCATCTGAGGCCTGCCATCAATTGCCAGGAGCTTTTCTTTTCTGCAAAAGAAAAGACAATGCTGAAAAAAAAATGCTGGGACAAATAGTACAGTGAAGTTTTAACCTTCAAATTCCTAATGAATCCTATTGGGGTAATCTGAATTCTCATACAATCACAAATATTAATCCAGGGACCGGCAACCTATGGCCTGGGGGCCGGTTAAGGCCCCGGTCCCCGGACTTACCAGCCCAGGCCGAAGGTTGCCGCTGCCACCGCGCACCGCCGCCGCCACCGCACAGCGCCATTGCGGAGCGTTTTTGCTGCTCTGCGGCCGCGCTTGCCGCGATCACCATTTTGGAAATGAAAATGGAGGTTGTGACGCGTTTGCGCATGTGCAGTACTCTTGCGCATGCACAAATGTGTTGCGGCCGCGATTTGGACTTCCAAAATGGCGTCTGAAACATGCACCGTGGCGGCTGCACCGCCATTTCCCCCCCCCCTCGGCCCAGCCAAGACCTGGGCTACGGGAGACCGGCCCAGGTCTCAGAAAGGTTGCCTGCCCCTGCATTAATCACATCAATATTTATATCATTCTTTGCAAATCACTGAAAGAAAAGGAGAAATCCATCTGATCAATGTTAAAGTTAAGTGTAAAGTATTCCTCAGGGTTCCTGACAATAATTCCTCATCTTCTCTATGGGAAAGCAGTGGTAAAAATGACTGTCCCACTCCTCTCTCTAAGTGAAGTTTCTATCTTTCTCATTGTACAGGGACCACTGTTCTCTTATGTGAGTCAGAACCAGGACCAGTTGAAAACTCAACTCAGTTCTGTCCTAGATGAACTGCACTCCAGGGTAAGAGGACAATTGGTTTGAAAATCAGAGCCAGATTATGGAAAAGCTGAATATAAAATATTGCATGGACTTTCTGTCTTAATTTTTTAAAAATTTATTTGCATAGGTCAGGGTGGGCCAGAGTAGCACAAGGGCTATATCTGGTCGCAATCCATGTTTGTGTCCCTCAAACACCCCAGGAAAAATTGACAGCCAAACAGCCCTCAAATTTAATGGAAAACTGCAAAATGTTCTATCGCTGCCATTTACAAATGCAGAAAAGTATCTTAATTCAAATAGGGGGCCTTCTATTTCCAAGGAATTGCTGGTTTTCCAAGTACATGGACTCTAGTAATATAGAAAACCACTTTAATTAATGTGAGGTTGAAGGCTTTCACAGCCAGCATCCATAGTTTTTTGTGGGTTTTTTGGGCTATGTGGCCATGTCCTAGAAGAATTTATCCCTGACATTTCACCTGCTTCTGTGGCTGGCATCTTCAGAGGTTGGTGGCATGGGCGTGAGTGGGTTATATACACTGTGTGATCCTTGATTTGGAGGAAGTGATTTACATGTTAATCTGTGTCGGTCTGTTGTTGAATGGCAAGGCCTCAGGATGGAAGGATATGTGGGAGGATATGTGTGTCTATTTAATTAGCAATCCATTGTCTGAGGGGAAACCCCCCTGACCCTGGGTGACATTTGCTCAGTCTTGATTTTGGTGTTTTTCAGGATTGGTAGACAAACTTTGGGCCGTTGCAGACCATCCCAAAGAGTCATCCTGGGGGTAGAGTCTGGGAAGGCCAGTCACATGCTGGCCAACCCAACCCCACCCCAACACCATCCTTTAAACACGCTGCGCTGAAAGGGCACTGAAGAGTCGCGGCACTGGCTCTTAGGGAGGCCTTTTGCCACCCCTAAAAGGAGCAGCATTTTGCCACCCCAAACAGCCAGTCTGCATCAGCCCCTTTGTTTATTCTTAGGGTTTCCTCTTTCCTGTTGATGTTGTCCGGATGTTTATGGATTTCAAAGGCTTCCCTGTGCCCTCTGACCTGACAGTTGTTGGCATGGTCCAGAATTTCAGTGATATCAATTCCCACAAAAACACTTAATTAAAATTGCAATCTTTTTTTTTTGAACTGAAATTCTGGGTTTTTAAGCATTTTAAATGGTTGCAACCAGTTGCTGCTGGTGCCATTGGTTTTGGAGCATCTCCTGCCACTGCCACAATCCCTGCTACTCTACCATAGCAAATTAAAATTCATAATTTCCCAATATGAATTAATTTTATATGTTATTCTATATTCTTAAATTCCTCTATAATGAATTCATGTATTCTATAAACATTGTGGAATAAAAGGTACACAAGATTGTTTAAACTAATTGCAGCTAATTTTAAAGAACCTTATCTGCTTTACATATCTGTAGAATCTTAAATGCATTTTTAATTAAACAAAAAACTCTCAAAAACAAGGAAACAAAAAAAGTGAATCTGTAATCATTTGGCCAAGATGAAAAGTGGTTGCTAGGCCCACAACAGTCTGATAATATAAGAATCAATTCACTGTTCCTTCAGAGCTGCGGCATCAATATATGAACTTCCAAGATTATTGCTCCCATTACAAATGATTCATTCATTATACATTTTCTAACCTTGTATAGAAATCCATCAGTTGTTGAAGAGGGCATAAACTCAATATTTAACAGCTCTTGAACTGGCTCATGTCTTCCTCTGACCCCCTTCTCAGTGTTCTTGGTTCCTCTTACCAGGTATCATGTACTTCTGTAGATCCAGCTGGACAGAAGGCAGCACTCAGATGCCTGACTGCTCTAGGTGAGAAAAATTTCATGTCCATTATACAAAAAACAAAAACATTACTCATTCCACACTATTTCTGATCATTTGTAATTTGGACACTGTGATCTAATTACCTTCTAGGCAATGTATTCCCTAAAAAGACTCTTAACTTTCTAACAAAGAAAATGGATGAGGTTTGGAAAGATAAAGCACTGGTCTTCCATACAATTAAAATTCTGAAAGTTGTCACTAGCTCAAATGGTAAGAAATTATAGAAGTATCCCCAAATACATATGTCTACTGATTAATAATACATTCTCAATTATAGGTTATATAATGCAATGTCTTCTCAGTGGGACTGCAAATCAATAATAATTTGTGCAAATCAACATCATAAATATGTAAACCCAGTTAATTAAATTCAGAGGAAAGTATATTGTACTAGTCATTTTTAGTATCATATTTCATACATCATGTGAGCTGCACTGTTGAGGAACCCCAAGAATGATTGTTTGTTTCTTCATTTATATATATTATTAAAAACCTTCATTTTCTTGTTCTGTTCATAGGGCTGCCAACAGCCTGTGATACTTGTCCAGGGCTGGAAGCACTTAATTACAGACAAGGTCTTCTAACGAAACTTTTGGTGAGAAAATATTCAATTGGAGAAGTAAAAAAAGAAGAATGGTGACTTTGGCTAGATCTTTTTTGGGGAGGGGGCATATTTTGCTGATATGATATTAAAAATAACTTATTTATTAATAAGACCAGTTGTTGATTAGATGTTATAGGGCTCTTTCACATAGCAGAAATGTATCAGGAGGCTGTGATATTTGTCACTGCACTTCTTGGTGGTTGTTGTTTGTTTTTTTTAAGATATTTGTGATTATTTCCATATTCCCAGAATATTTTCTGGCAATTTCTTATATCTACTGCAGCATTTTATTCCCACTCTCAAGTGGGAATCTTTTTAATTGTTAGAGATAGTGCTTCTTGCATCTTTGTTATTTTTTCTAGAGTTATAGTGCTATAATACCTCAGTGAAATAGCAATTTGCATTATATGTCTATGACTTAAACAAACAGAGAAGATAAAAATGCCCTTCAAACCATAGGAACATCTCAGCAAACCACATTCTGTTCTGTTTGTTTGTTTGTTAGCTTGTTTGTTTTTTACAACCAGATAAACACACACACAAACACACACACCCCACTGGAAAAGTCCTAATGCAGAACTACAAAGGGCCTTTGCAGACTGCCAGAAATAGTGCAAGGGTTAGGATTAGTGCTAGGGAATCATGGGAATTGTTTTTTTTTCCCCTGAGACATTGAGCATTCTCTGTCAGAGAGCTCTGGTGCCACAATAAAATACAGTTTCCATGATTCCCTAGCCCTAACCCTAACCCTTAAAGTGGACTCAATTTGCACTATTTCTAGCAGTCTGCAAAGGCCCATAGAGTCACCAGAAAGAACAGAATGAGTAGATGTGGAGGTGACAACAATCATCAAAATTCACACAAATTAAAGGCACTGTCTCATGTGAATGCACACTTTTTAGGCCAATCTGGAAGAATCCATTTGATGTTGTTAACTGCCTTCACATTGATCGTGACCCATGGTGACCCTATGGATGAGACATCTCCAGTCTCCCTATCCTCTACTGCTTTGTCCAGCTCCTGGAAATTCATATTCATGGTCTCTTTAATTAAGGCCATCCATCTAGCACAGAGGTTGGCAACCTATGGCCCGGGGGCCGGATCCGCCCCCCCGAGGCCTTTGGACCAGCCCCAGCCCACTCCTGCCTCTGCCACCATGCGAGTCACGGCCTCCATTTTGTTTTCCAAAATGGTGCCGCAACTTGTTTGCGCATGCACCAGAGTACTGCGCATGTGCAAATGAGTCACAGCCACCATTTTGGAAAACAAAATGGCAGCCGCGATCGCTCACGCATGTTCAGTACGCCAGAAGTACTGCACATGCGTGAGCGAGCGTGCACGCACAGTGCCAATCCCCCCCCCTCAGCCCACGGAAGACCTCGGGACCAGCAGACCGGCCCCAGGTAGGAAAAAATTGCCTACCCCTGATCTAGCATGTGGCCTTCCTCTTTTCTACCTTCCACCTTTCCTTAACATTAATGTCAATTCCAACAATTCATACCTTCTCATGATAGTCTCAGTTTGGTCACCTTGGCTTCTAGGGATATTTCTGGCTTGACCTGTTCTAGGACCCATTTTGGCTGTCCATGAAATCCTCAGCACTCTTCTGCAGCACCACATCTCAACTGAGTTGATTTTTCTCCTATCTTCTTTCTTGACTGTCCAGCTCCCACATGCATACATAGGGAATACTATGGCTTGTATGATTCTGACCTTTGTGCTGAGTTGTATATCTTTGAATTTTAGTTCTTTCATAACCACCCTCCCTGTTCTTAATCTTCTTCTGATTTC
>CM034708.1:32608150-32618798 GCA_020142125.1 Phrynosoma platyrhinos
AAAAAAAAAAAACTTTCTTGAATGCATCTCTTTAATATTGCATGCAAATCTTTCCTAACTTTCTACCCTTTTCTTCAGGTTATTGCTGCTGTTTGGAGTACATTAGAAATCCGTGTTGCTGCCCTGGATCTCCTTGGTCTAGTGGATTCCATGATCCATGATGAAATCCTTGATCTATGGCTTGGACGCATTACTCTGTTACTCCAGTATCTAAAAAGTAAGAGGACTTCTTGTGCAAGAGGAGACAAGATTTATTGAGGACGTGGCAGCCTAGAAGCTTCTCTAGTCCTTTTCATGTCATATGTACATAAATGTTGTTAATGTATAGTATAGAAAAGCAGGCAGTGTGCATTAAGTTCCAGCCAATGAAGATTGTCTGTTAAAATTCTGAGTAGTCTGAACAAACAAACAAAGAAACACAAACTTTATGCAAGAAAACACCCTTGCATATGAGTGAAGGAGTGGAGAACATGTAACCCTTAGATCGGGGTAGGCAACCTTTCTCCTTTAAGGGCCGAGGGACTTCAGCTCCCAGAAGCCTCAGCCATCTTGGCCAATAGCCCCATGTTGGCCAATGGCTCCTGGGATTCTGGGAGCTGAAGTCCCTCGGCCCTTAAAAAGGAAAGGTTGCCTACCCCTGCCTTAGATATTGTTGGAGTACAACTGCTACTGACTACTGGCTATGGTAGTTGGTACTTATGTGAGTTGGAGACCAGCAACATCTAAAGAGCTGCATATTCCTCTATCTTACATTAGATTTGTCTATGCAGGCTCAGTTGTGATTTCATTATCTCAAGAGATTGCATGCAGAATTTGGTCTCAATACCCTGAAAATGTGTTAACATTTTTTAAAAATATATATTTAAAAAATGAAATGTTCTTATCCTACTAAGCAAATCCTTGAAGTCATTTGAAGTTGTTGATATTTAATTTACACCATAGGTAGACAGTGTTGTGTAGTGGTTTGAATGTTGGACTGACTCTGAAGACCAGGGTTCAATTCTTTCTCAGCCAAGGAAACCCACTGGGTGACCTTGGGAGATTCACATACTCCCAGCCCCAGAAAACCCTATGATAGGGTCAACATAAAAAAAAAAACATCTGGAAGGCACACAACAACAAACAGGTGGACAACATGAAGCTGCTTGTGCCTCCTCAATGTTTTTATACCCCTAAAAAAAATCAGTCCAAACCCTATTGTCTGCAGCAGCAGGGGGAAAATATCAACCTTTTTTTCATGAAAGCAAGAGATATGAGACATGGACACCTTCTCTGAAAGACTAATAGTGTTTCTAGAAGCAAAATTATTCCCCTGAACTTTGGCAATTGTCTATCCCTGCATCAGAATGTGTGTTACAGTGAAAAAATCAGTGCACATAGTCTCAGTGTTTTGAATGAACATAGACTAAACATACAAACAGTTCAAACTATTAACAATACTCTGGGATCTTTTTGTTTTTGCCTACTTGGAACCTTTAAGAAAAGGTAGGTTAGGAAAAGTAGAGAATTGCATCAAACTGACATGGATTCTTATTTTAGGAAGACAGGACACTTTTGAACAGAATGAATGGGAGAATATGTTGCTTCTGGTAAGCAAAAATAAAGGGGAAATTATGGAACTTCCACATGACCAGGGAAAATTATAAGGCCACTCACTGAAAAAAAATAGCTGTACTTTCTTAAAATATGTGGTATCAATGTATTTCCTTCCATTCTCCCTACTTTCCTTGATTTAAAAAGTTATTGGCATATCTCTGGAAAGAAGTCTCCTTCAAACAATGTGATGTGATGATGTAGTGGAATCTCCAGGATCACTCTTGGGATACAAATATAGATGCTTCTAAAAGAATATCTTTCCTTACCACCACTTCCAATAAATCAAAGTTTCAACATCATGTATGGGATAGCCCTTCACTATTTTGCTGCCTACAGATATCTTTTGAAAATGAAGCTTGTAACATCTACTTTCTTGCACTTTGCTTGTTGTGCCCAGGTAACCTTTATCCCACTATGCCCTACATTAATCCCATGTTCCTAAGGTAATTAGTGTGGTGTAGGCTACACACCCACATCCATACCCACACCCACTAAAGCCCTTTGCAAATTATTTGATTAGGATACATACATACATAATACCCTATTCAGCTTTTTATTTCACTGGTTGTGCCATATATATAATGGCTGGGTGGACAGCTGCTGATACAATCTTCCAATGTATCATTAACAAGTGAGTGCTAAACTTATATAACCTGAATTGATAAGCCTCCATCCTCATGGCCACCCTCCATCCTCATGGTGGTAGCTTACATCTCCATGTTAATATCCGTTTTTCTACAATGCTAGCATTGTACAGCTGTTCTGATGATGGTAGCATAGAGCAGAAATATTGATGCACTCCACCTACAAATATTAATCTCAAATTATCTCAGAGAATTCTGTCAGCACCATTGTAAAAGGTCCACCTCAGTATGGGATAGAATTTCCCTCTAGAATGGTGAGTGGCATTTATAGTAGCAAATGACATTTACAGGATAGAAAGTAGAAATGGGAGTAGGAGCTAAATTTGACTCCACCATTTTCACCTGTATTATTAAAAACCTTGTATGTGTAGCCACTTACAAATCAATATTAAATTATATTGTCCTCCATCTGCCCATTAATTGCCCATGTTCATGCAATTAACATCAAAGCAACTGGCTGATATAATTCTTATATAAATTATCTAATTGTGGTTAAGATATAATTGTAGTGATGAAAGACACAAAGTCTAAATAATACTATCAGCCCTGTCCCCTTTCCATATTAAAACAGATTGCATAATACATTCTCAAGTTCTGTTTTTTATTATTATTTATCCCTATCACTCCCCACCCCTTCTTTTCTGCTGTAGTTCCTCGAGGACACTATCTTCCAGATCAGTGATGAACTCTGGGTTAATTATTTTGTCCAGAGCCTGGTTCTCCAGCTTTCACATTGCTCTCCATGTGAGAAGGTCTGTTCCTAATTACCATTTCTTCACACTGCAGGAAATTGGTCTATTTAGCTTAGATGTCTAGCTAAGAGCTTTCTGATTAACCCATGCTTCCACAAATTATTGATCATTCTGTCTGAACTTTATTTTAAAAAATGACTGAAACTGCCTGATGTTAATGATGATGAAGATTTCCTAAGATATCATCAGAGTCCTGGATATAAAAGCTCTGAAAGAAGCCAATTCTGTTGGACATACTAAAGTGGAAATTGGTCAAGTTGGTGATAGTTTTTCCTATCATCCCCATAACAGATTGTTTCCATCTATGGGAAACTCAAACTGGAAGAGGTGAGGATAAGATTTGAGGGATTAGAGAAAGGAAAGATGAAGCCAGAAAATGAATCAAAAAGAGGAAAGTGAAATGGTATTTTCCAAAAATCACTAAATCATCTGAAGAACTTCTCTCAGGCACTTAAGAATCACCTGGAGAACCAAATCATATACTCCTTATAACTACCCTCCCTTCCTAGTACTATATTAAATCCCTTCTAGCAAAATGAAAGACACTCGAGAGGCTTGTTCTCATTCTGTACACTTGGTATCATTTTACATGAATTCTTGGAAATAAAGGTTCTCTGAAATAAATGCACTTCTGGTTCTTGTTCATGGAGATGCACAGTGAATCACTCACATTTGTGTCTTTCTCTGCAGAAGTTCCTTTACAAATGCTGGGGAACAGCAATGAAAGCATCCAGGGGTACATTAATTCAGCCGAGCCTGTGGAGCATAGTACAGGAAATCAGGTTTTATGAGAGTGAAGAAAGAGAGGTAAGAACAACACTGCTAATCTCTACTCCTCTATAAAACAAACAAACAAACAAAACCCCCACCCTCATCCTTTTACAGTATAAATGAAAATCTGGATTAGCATAAAGAAAAGAAGTAATATCATGTCTTGAAAGAATTCTTGGTCCATGACTCCTGTACTACAGATTATTTGCATCATTTTAAAGCAGATGTTGAAGACACAGAAATAGCTCAAGATGTATATATCACTGAATACTAAAGTTTGGATAGTCCATGCCATCTTATTTCTTATATCTATGTATGGTTGTGAAAGCTGGGCAGTGAAGAAAGTTGATAGGACAAAAATCAACTCATTTGAAATGTGGTACTGGAGAAGAATTCTACAGATACCATGGACTGCTAAAAGATAAATAAATGGACCCAAGAGCAAATCAAGCTCTTGAACTCTCCCTAGAAACCAAGATGACTAAACTGAAACTGTTGTACTTTGGCCATATCATGAGAAAACATGACTCACTGAAAAGGAAATGATAGACTCAATCAAGTAAACCATGGCCCTGAGTCTGTAAGATGTGAGCAGACTGTTGTCTATGGATGATTTGAAGGTCTCTCATTAATGAGGCTGCCATAAGTCAAAGTTGTCTTGGTGACAGATAACAACAAACAAAACTGATAATACTGCACTGCATATTTTTGCTGCATGCCAATGATTTTCATAATGCATTTTGTATCCAGAATGATACATGAAAAATATTATCTTTCTACTTCTTTAGGGATTTGCCTATGGCCTTGGTATTTGTGCCATACATCATATGAAAGAGGTTCTCTCAATTCTTGATGAATACCAAAGTTACATTGATCAGTTATTAACTGAACATTATATAATGAAGAATACAGAGGTAAGATGGTTTGTGGTGCAATCCACCAAGCTGGAAAACCAAACAAACCTGCAGAAAGAACATTCTGCTTAGTGCAGTGTAGTTAATCTGATTTACCCAAAATGTTCATTAATGTTTCCTTTACAACCTTAGGTGCCAGTTTCTAAAGAGCAGATGAGAAGCCTCCTACTCCTTGGCTATTACTTTGTAGCTTTTCTTGCTCCAAGAGAGGTGATCCTACCCATCATGCACTCATACATTTTCCCAAACATACTGCAAAATTATCCGCATTGTTTAAAGGTAAGTGAAGACTTTACATTCAGTAAAAATTAATGAATTGTTACTTTTAGCAAAATGATCAGTGGAATTCAGAAAAAAATTTCCTAGATTGGTAGAAACATTAAAAATTTGAGTTCTGTGCTTTTGATTTGCAAGCTTTTAGATCCTTCATGAGGCACTGGAGAGAATGGAAGGGAAGATAAATATATCAATCCCAGAAAAACTCTGTTCCCCATTTTCTAGGAGAGTGGCTGGAGAATGGAAAGTGTTTGTGTTCAGCATATCTAAACCCTCACACAATCTCCTTCAACATACACCCTTCTGAACCTCTCCACACCCTTGGCCACCCCCCCCCCCCCCTCACACTTCTTACCTTTTCTTATTGGGATTTTTGAAAAAGTTACTTCATATGTTTTGGGTGCCATGAGGGGAAAATTTCCCATGTTTCTATCCCCAAACACACAGATATTATTTTTCCCCAGTATTTGAATGGGGGAACTTAAAGCAGATCAAGGATGTAAAAAAACCCTCAATTGTAACCCCTACCTACCTCAAAACTAAGGCAAGTTGAGGAATCCAACTGATTTTCACTGTTTTTCACTGATTTTTTCTTCTCCTTTCATTTTTTTAAACTACTTTGTTGATATCAAAAGAATGAAGATGGTCAGAGGTACAGAAGAAATTTCTGCCATAGAATTAGAACAAACTGCTTTAGAAGTTGGTGGACTCTCCATTGTTTGTAAGCAAACTCTGGATGGATAACTGTCAACAGTGAACTGCCAATACTGGGTGTATTGGATGGAATCTTCTTAGATCTGTGATTTTATTTTATTTACCCTGGATTTTACTCTATCCAAGGTAAATGGTAAATTAATACCATCAACAGTATTAGTGAAGTACCAAAGATGTCACCTCAGAAAGGAAATAAGATTTCCTTGAAAAGTTATCAGGGGTTTGTTGATGCAAAGAACTGTATCATCATTTGGTTATGTGCAATCTGGTTTTTTTCAATCAGCAGGCTTAAAGTGATCAGTACACTTGTACATTTAATTACAATCTTTGCTTTATACCATCAATGGCTATTGTGCAGTTAGACTAAAGCAACTATTTATATTTAGTTGGATCATGAAACCAAATGGTCTTCTGAAAGAAATAAATGTAAACAGTAGGGTCTGCCATTTAACTGCAGTTTGGGAACTGTAGGTAATGTAATAAAAGCAATTCAGTCAGCAACTGACTAGAAGATCTGAAGAATGAATTGTGTTTAATGAAATTTGTAGAATAACTCAGATTTATGAAATTGGATTATTCTTCAATTTTATATGCCCTTACTTAGAACCAAGATTTACTGAACTCAACAGAAGTTATTTCTGGATAGATATGTAAAGATCTGTGCTTAAATGTAAATAATGGATTAATGAAGTCAATATGATTACTTAAGATAATTAGTGAGATTTGAAACTAGACATAATTTGTGGGATCTAAATGATCAATTGGAGCAGTGTACCTGGCTACAATTTGTGAGATTAGTAAATAAAGATAGTTAGATTAACGTACTCAATTATAGTTAATAGGATTTGTGTACATATACCATTAGCAAATGTTATTTAGTAATTGTTTTACTTTTGTTTTGGTTTACTTTTTTTGGAAAAGCAGAAAGTCCTAAACAAATAGTATTATATGTATAATTCATAAGCCTGTGTGATGCAAAAATATAAAGGCTCTGTGTGGTTTGTGAATACTTAATTATAATCAGTGACATTTTCTTTCATAAATGTTAGGGCTATTCAAGATGGGATTTTTTTTTTTAAAAAAATCTGAATAACAAGAGTAGGATGATTCAGTCTTGTTATTCAATCAAAAATGTTATGCTTTGAATAAACTATTGTTAAAACCTGCATAAATAACAAAACATAAATAATTGAGAGAACATCTATGATTATAGTTAAAGAAATATGCACTTTATGTTAACTAATATCTTATAAATCAGAATATAAAGATATAGCCATGTTAGTCTGTAGAATTAATATGTATAGAGATTTTGTAGCACCTTTGAGACTAACCGAAAAAAAGAAAAAATAAGTTTGTAGCATGAGCTTTCGTAGACTTTAGTCTACTTTAGATGCTTGTGGTGGCGTGGAAACTGAGGACAGATAGGAGTGCAAGAGTTCAACTGAAGAAAACTGAAAGGAATGTTGCCTACTGCAGACCCAGTCAGCATGGGTAGAACCCATGAGCTCTAGGTGATACATAGTTTGCAAAGGGCTCCGCAAACATAGGGCATTCTTATAAGTCATTCAGGGAAGTTTGATTTATATATGTGGCTTATCTCAGAATGGATACTCTACTTAAGTATAACCCTTGTTGTTGTTGTTGTGTGTACCTTCATATCATTACTAAGTTATGACAACCCTATCACAGGGGTTTCTTGGCAAGATTTGTTCAGCGGAGGTTTGCCATTGCCTTCCTTTGAGGCTGAGAGTGTAAAACTTGCCTAATGTCACCCAGGGGTTTCATGGTCAAGCAAGGAATTGAACTCTGGTCTCCACTGTAATAGTCTAACACTCAAACCACTATGCTACATACATGAGTAATTAATAAAGCGTGTATGTGGAAAGGATGAATGCTTACAATAATAAGAAGAATTCATTGCATATCTAGAGAATTAAGAGGAAGAATATCCAACATAAAAATGAAAATCCCTAGTACCTAGTTTGGACAAGGCTTATAAATCTGGACAGTGAAAAAATAAGAGTTTTGAGTTTGTGTATAACAATAAATAACCCATGAAGAAAGAAATACTGCACACATTGACTACAATCTAATTAATAGTCTCTACTATCATAGAACCATTACCTTAAAATAATTTATATAAGCCTGGACATACCATTTTCCTCTTGGTTTAATAGATCTGTTCTAGTTGAATCTAACTAGATTTCAACCTTTTTAAAGTACCTGATCTCATGTACTATTATTTAGGAAGAGCTTACTGTGAAATGCAAACAAACAAACAAACAAACCACACAGCCATTATGTGATCTTGTTCATTTCTTTTTAAAGTTTAGTAGGTTTCAACTTTGGCATGCTTTGCAAAAACAACAGTGCTTTGAAAAGAAATTTGCCTCCCCCCCCCCATTGTTATGTCGCACTTTCCAGGAAATGTCTTAACTGTGACTGTATCCTTCTTTTTGAATTCTAGGATGCATTGGTGAAGTCAGCCTTTATTGGTAGTGTAATACTCATGTACCAGGCCACCAAAGAAATGGATGCAATATTCTCTCCCGGGAGCATATCACTAATAATGAATGACCTAAAGGTACCTACAAAAGAGCATATGAAACCCTTTTTTTATTTTATTTTATGTTTTTTAGAGTGTTAGGGCCTCTACAGACAGACCCAAAGGGCTGGCCTGGAGGCAGGGATGGGGAGGGTCAGCCACACACTGGGTGCCCCAACCCCACGCCGAGGATGTCGTGACACCGTGTGCCGTTACGCACGGTGCGCAATGTCAAGACGTCCTTCTGGCACAGTGTCCTGATGCGCTGTGCCGGAAGGGGTGCTAAAGAGCCACACAGCAGCTCTTCAGGAGCCCTTTTGCTGGCTCTGAAAGGAGCGGCATTTTGCCACTGTTTTCTAGGCCGGCAAATGGGAGAATCGGTGCTGCTGTGTGTGTTACCAGCGTCCCCGATCCTCTGCTTCCCAGGGCTGCCCAGGGCCGCCCGTCTGCATCCCCCCCAGTTCTTATTCTGTTTATGCAAAGTTTATGAGTCTTATCTTTGTGTCTGTAGTGCTTTGTCACTTTTTGCCTCTTCCAGATTTCCAAATATGAATAGCTAACCACCACATAAAGGTCCTGTTCATTTGCTTCCAACACACACACAAATGAACATATGGAGGGCTGTCAAAGGCCCCACCTCCCAACCCTAAGGTCTTGGGCTTCCTCTGGTCCCACTTCTGATGAAGCTTGGGAAGGCTAATTCTTCTTTCCACATCACTTCTTTTGATTTCTTCTTCACAACTGATACCTCAGCATTCTACAGTCAGCACTCCGTATCTACGGATTTTTTATCTATGGATTCAAGTATTCATACCTTGAAAATATTATTAAAAATAAATTCCAAAAAGCAAACCTTGATTTTCCCATTTTATATAAGGGACATCATTTTACTATGCCCCTGCATTTAATGGGATTGGAAAATCCACACACTTTGGTATCCCTGCATGGTCCTGGAACCAAACCTCAGCAGATAACAAGGGTGTGCTGGATATATCTTAGAGGCTCATGGATCCTTGCTAGTCCATTTTTACCATTCATTTCTCTTTATATAAAAATTTCCTATAATTTACAATATATATTTTGTTGTATGCCTAAGGAATCTCTCACCTATGGAGAAACCACTACACTTTATTTAGTGAGATAATTTTGCTTCTAGATTAAAACTGAGGAAACTAATCAAGGTTATGGTGGAAGTGACAAACCTGTCTTCCATGAATTTTTTTTAAAGGGATCTAAGTCAGTGTCTCTCATGAAATCTTACAACAGTGAATTCCATAACTTGACTATGTGTATATGGCTGTTGGTAGCAAGTTTTATTTTTTTCTGTTTCTGTTTTCTACCTTACTGCCCACTTTTGAAGCAATTTTAAATAGGGAGACATATATGAATGAGTTCTTTGTTTCATTCCATTTTCATTCTCTGAACTGTAGAGAGAAACAATCCACAAGCACATGAGTTGTATCCCCTCATAGGGCCTCGGCAGATGGCTTAAAAAGCCATCCTCGGGGCAAGGAAAGGGAAGGGCAGCCGCACGCTCGGTGCCCCTTCCTCCTCCCGAGGTCGTCCTCAGAGCCGCCGGCCCTCCGCACGACCGGCACTTCGAGGACAAGCTCCCGCCACAGCGTCTGGACACGCTGCGGTGAAAAAGTCAGCAAAAGTGTGCCACAAGCTTTTGCGGCACACTTTCGCTGACTTGTGAAAGGAGCACTATTTTAGCGCTCCTTTCAGGGGCGGCGAAGGTGTGCCGCAGGATCGAGGCATGGGGATGCCTCGGTCCCGCGGCGCACCTTCCCAGGGTGGCTCCGTGCCACCAGTCTGCTTAGGCAAATAGTCATATTATTTGCTGACTTTTTCTTCCTTCTTTATTTTTCTAAATCCTGTTCTGCTGCCTAATATTACTTACACTCCTATTTCTTTTATGTTTACTCTGGACTTGGTTATCCATTTATCTACTTGTTTCATTTAAAGTATTGATTATTATTCTGCTCATCAGGACTCCCAAAGATATATAGTATAAAATGGGAAAATATTTTAAAGAGGTGGTTTCTTTTTTAAAGTCAATGTTAAAGACAAGATTAAAAAAATAAATAAAATGATTTCAAAAGGCAACCATTCATTTCATTTCTCTTCTATTCCTGTTTATTTTTTTAATCAGCAAAGCTACCTTATTTTGTGTGTTCTTTCTAATCAAATAGTCAGTCAGAGATCCAGTAGCCTTTCTCTGTCCATCTGCCATGAGGCTCCTAAGGGCTCTTTCTCTTCTCTACCCTGGTTCTTTCTCTGTTCTCTCCTACCCATTTCTTTTTTCACTAATCTTTCTGTTCCTCCACCCAGATGTTCCTTCAGACTCTGCCTCTACTTATTCTGTCCCCCTCCCTTACGCCTTATCAGGGAAATAATGAGGAGTGTGTGGGTTGTGCAGAATGAACTGGGTGA
>CM034708.1:32637840-32657653 GCA_020142125.1 Phrynosoma platyrhinos
GCCTGAAATGGAATATCAGAAGCATTGTTTTATTATGTTAAAAAAAAAGAAAGAAAGAAGGGACAAGGATAATGATAAATGGGAAAATGATCGACATAGTGGTTTAACAAATATATATTGTATGACGTGAGAAATTTGTTACATGATCATTAGAAGTAGTACTAAATCGGGCTAAATTGCTAGATAGGTCAAGTTCAGGAGGTTTTTTTAATTAGTATATGTTCTAGGTGTTAGTGTTTGTTTTAATGTCATAGTTTGTTTTGTATGTTAGTTTATTTTTGTATTGTTTTATTATAAGGAGGTTTTTTTCTTTTTGTTAGTTGTTTTCCTTTTTTAGTTAGTATATATGTTTAATTGGTTTTTGTTGTTGTTGTTATTTGTTTTGTTTTCATTTGTCGTGATGTTGGTGTTATTTTTATTCAATAAAGTTTATTTAAAAATTAAAAAAAAGAAAGCCAAAGTGACCAAAATGGGCAAAGGCCAGCTGAGCTGACATCAGGTCAGCTGCAACTGCTGAATCCAAACCTCACTAATTCTTGGTGTGTTGGAAGTTACTCAGGACTATCGCCCCTTTGGCCTGGTTTTGTGTCAAAATTGTGCTTGTGTCCTGGAAATGTTTTAATTTGATATCCTTCAGCCCCTCCTTCACACTCACCCTTCTCTTCCCCTCCTTCTGACTCATCACAACAAATCTTAGGGGCCATACAGACCAGCAAGAAACAGTGGCATCAGGGTGGAGTGCGGGCATGGCAGCCACACACCGCATGCTCCAACTCCGCCCCAAAACCATTGTCATGCCACCTGCCCACCCAGACAGTGGGCAGTGTCATGACATTTCTGTGATGCAGCATTTAGATATGCTGCACTGAAGAAACAGGGAAAAGTTGCCACGACAAGGGTAACTTTTTGCTGGCTCCAAAAGAAGCAATACATTTTGTCGACTTTCTGTCTGGGTTAATGCCGTGTTAATTAACCCCAATGTGTCTGAAAATCAACCTGCTTTTGTGCCCCCCCCCCAGTTTTAAATCCTGTTTATGCACAGGATTTGGGCACTTTGCTTCCCGTGTGATAAACTCCATAGTGTCATTCGCCATAGTGTCATTTTCTCAACAACCAGATATTTTGTAATTTGATAGTATTAGTGAAATTGACTTTTTAAAAGTATGCTGCACTGCCTTCAACCTGTTTTTAATACTTTTTTTATTTGGATGTTTTAATTTATATTCAGTGTTATAGATAGTTCTACATTTTGATGATTAAAATATTATTGTATATTTAAATACATTTAAAATATATTTGTTTATATCATACTGGATTTAATTTTGTAAAATAACTGTAATCCTCATTTTGAGGAGAATGGGATGATGTGGTCGTCATCATCATCATTATCAACCACCACCACCACCACAACCTATGTACATTTTCACGCTTCAGTCCTCTACTTCACACTTCTCCATGTACACCAGATAGCAGAACCTAAGAGGGATTAAAATTGCATTATATATATATATATATATATATATATATATATGGGAAAAAAGTCAAGTGCAAGCATAATGTGCAATAGTTATATTACCCCCAAAGAAGATGAAAAGCCTGTCAAATGTCAAATCTAATTGGCATTAATAATAATAATAATAATAATAATAATAATAATAATAATAATAATAATAATAAAATTTATTTATATACCGCCCTCTGGTTTCCCAATCCGGGCGGTTCACAACATAAAATACTATACAAAATATAAAATACAAAATATTCCCCCTTCCCCTTAAAACAGTATTAAACCATTATTAATTTAAAGAATTCCTCTCTGGTTTCTAGTAGGGCAACCATAATTTGCCTGGAGTAACCCTGATACTTATATAAAGGACAGGGTCACACTGCAGACCTGACTAAAATTTTTGAGGCCATACATGAGCAAGGTTTTTTTAGACTTGCCCAAGACTGGATTGCAATTTTGCTCTGTATCTTGAGACTAGGCAAAAAAAAAAAATATTCATCTGAAATGATTCAAGAGATTAATAGGTTTTGTGAGGTCTCATTCCTCCTCTGCCTAGACTGGAGCACTGGTCATTGCTGGGAATTCTGTCACACTGCTTGCTCTACAGTCTAGTGCAACCTTTTATCCCTCCATAGAAATGCAGTCAGAAGTGTCATTTCTGGTAAATGTGATGGGAACTTAGTTGTTATATTTTAATTTACAAAGATTATGTTTTCTTCTCTCAAATGTTCATGGCCTCATAGGTAGAGATACTTGTCTACTCAATGTATTATATTCTGTACAGCAGTGATAAGATGGCTGTGAAGAGGGCAGTCAGGAGCATCATTGCTGCACTGGTTCATGTGGAACCAAGGAAAACAGTCAATGCACTTTTGACATTTACATGCCCTGATATGAGGTACAGTACATTCTTCAGTACACTTTCTTGTCAGGAGAAGATATTTATTGTAATACATTCTTGATCCAGTGCAGAACTGCAGATGATGTAGCCTTCCATATGTTACTGTATTTCTGTTCACATTAACTCTATTTATCCTAGCCAATAAGGGATAATGGGAGGTAACAATTATGTCTGACAATTTAGATGAACTAACTTAATACCATGGCTTTCCTCAAGTGTTTGCCATGTTGTTAGCCTATTTTTTTCTAAAGCACTGTAATTCGTTCAAGATTTCTTCACTCTGGTTTGGTTTCAGCAAGAAAGAAAATAATCATGCATATTACTAGTTTATCAAACAAGGAGTCAAATAGCAGTGTAAAGAGGAAGTTTGGGGTTGTGTAGTTTCCTTTAAAGGACACCCATGTTACAGGACTTGTAGCATCTTTGACACTAACATGGCCATGTTTTTGAATTTTTTTGTTATTGTGTGACTTCAAGTCATTTCTGACTTATGGCAACCCTAAGGCAAACCAATCATGAGATTTTCTTGACAAGTTTCTTCAAAGATTTTGCCATTGCCACCCTCTGAGAGTGAATGAGTGTGACTTGTCCAAGGTCACCCAGTGAGTTTGCATGGCCGAGCAGGGAATCAAACCCTGGTCTCCAGAGTTCTAATCCAACTCACTACACCAAATTCACAGTCTTAAACCACACCATGCTGGCTCTCCTTTTTGTTTTTGAATACCAGCCATTTTATATTTGTCATGCTGTTCCATTGCTTTTCATTGGCTCAGCAGGCTACCAAGTATGGATGTTTTCAAAGGAAGGGTGGCTTTATATGGTGATGGTCAGCCTTTCTGACTATCCTCTATTATTGTTTTTCTCATTGAATTTTTAAAAACCTTTTAAAATGCTAAGATCCTCCAACCTTTTTAACAGTGGTAGGGAAAATGCCATAGAGATTTTACTCTCTATGTCATGACTGCTATCCTTATTTTGCTGACAATGCTACCTTCTGCCTTTCTAGTAAAAAGATTCAATAGGTATTCTGCTATTAAGGATCAATCTCCCTGCAGATCTGAGGACTCAGGATCCATTTACATGTTCTACATTCTTGTAATTTTTGTCATGACAGGAATTAATTATTCCTATCTTTCTAGATTTCCTGGAAGAAATAACAAATTTCATATATCCTACTGTTTATCTGACACAATTTCCTCTTTTAATGAATTGGCCACAATATTCTTTTATGCTGGGGTAAGGACAAAAGCTCCACTAATGGAAAGGAAAGCAACTTTGCATTACTGTCTTATTTAAACTTTAAATACCCAAACTCCACATCTTGTTCTTGCCTATGATTTTTTCTGCCATTCTGACTGCTCTGTGACCACAATTGTCTGTCTATTTCTCTCTCTCTCTCTCTCTCTCTCTCTCTCTATCTATCTATCTATCTATCTGCCTGTCTGTCTATCCATCCATCTCCCTCTTTTGTCTTTGCTTTTACTGGGGGCTGACACAAAATCCCCTTTCAAATCAAATGAAACCACACTTCAAAAAAAAAAAAATGGAAGGACTACTTTAAATCAGTTTTACATTCTTAAAAAAAATGAAATTCTCTTCTTTAAAAAAAGATTAGGGTTTTCAGTGGAGAAAGCAAAGAAATATTTGTGGAAGGTTGTTTTATTCTGCAAGCACACTGACTGTGAATGTAACTGTTTTGTTTTAGCACCATTGTTTACCCAAATCTGATAGATTCCATAATTGCTTCCATAGGTCTCAGGTCTCACCCCTCCCACAACCACCATTGGATCACCAGGAACAGAGAGATCCACAAACCCAGTCTAAAGTTTGTACCAAAAGACACTTAGTAGACCAAACCAGCCCACTTCAGCATTCTGCCTGGGAAGAAAAACCATTGCCGTAAGTAAAAACATGTTTAGGGCTCTCTTATTATACCAGAAATGCTGGGACCAGTCATGTTGACTACATACTGTAAACGCTCAATCACTCTGTGGAAGTTTCAATGCAAAGAATTTCTTCTATTCTATCTTCTTTTAAATTTTATTTCTGCTTGATAGCCCTTCTGCCTGCAGCCATTATGATCACCTCCACTACTGGAGATGAAACCTTTCTGGTTCAGCTCAACTAATCCCCCTATCTTGTTCAGAATCTCAGAATAGGACAGCACCACCTCTTCTCAAAGAAATGAGACAATGGTATTAGTTTCATTGGGGAAGAAAATGTATTTGAAATCTTCTCCTATAAATAGCCATTTTCAGACCTCAAAGTGAACAAGACAACCAGCTCGAATCCAAAACTTTAAAAAGTCCCTTTTTTAGATGTCAGTTCTCTAAATCCTCCAGTCACCATGCCTATCTCCATGGGGAAGAGACTTGCAGAATTGCTCTAATGCCAGGTCATTTCCCTTCCTCTTTAAAATTGGCATTGCCAGTGTCACAGCTTTTATCCCAGTGGCAATTTGGAGTGCTGTAAAAAAAATAAAGAAATAAAATGTAACATTATAAGTGAGTATTTAGACAAGGAAACCCAAAGCACATCATACTTTTTCTACATTGCATTCTAGTGAGATCAGAGGCCTCTGGATGTCCCTGGCTGCTGATTACATGGTGTTTCCCAAAGTGTTGGGTGTCCTTCTAAGCAAGATTCCCCAGAAGAACCAAGAGACAAATAGAGCACCTGAGATACTTTCCTGCCTGCCTAATGCTGTAGGTGGCCTAAAGTACTTCGCTATATGGTGCATCTGCCTTTTTACCATTGTACTGATGAAAGATAAAGTTATCTCCAGAATTGCTCTCTCAGTTTCTCTCTTTCCTTAGATAATAGCTGTGATATGGCATTTTATAGCTGTTCTGGAGAGAAAGGAGCTACTAGAAGGAAAAGAGGACACCCTTTTTTTTCATTGTTTCCTCTACATTCCTGGAGCCAGCACTCAGAACTCTGTTGAAAACATCAGTACTTTGTACAGAAGCTGCAGTCCCTGCAGGTAACAAATAGAAGAAATTTACAATGTTTACTTATTGAACTCCCCATTTACGATCTAAATTAATTACTGTTATACTATTAGGACCTATTCAAACCTTCTGGGATTTAGATTCAGCATTGTAATAATCAGGAAATAAGCATATTTCAGATTCATTTCAAATTCATTTCAAAACTAAATAGCCCAGTCAAGCACATTATTTGCCAGTCTATCCAATAATGAGTTCTCATGGCAATGGTAAAACAAATCCACTTGTGAGTTGTTGTGGTATTTGTTTGTTTGTTTTACAGATATTTATTTTATTACCTGCATTCTTCTGCATTTTCCTTGATTCCTAGTCCCAGTATCAATAATTAAGTAATGACAAGCAACAAAGAGACTAATAATCAAGAGCTTGCATTTCTCTTTAAGATTTAAAATGAACCAAAAGGAGGAAATGTGGGGGGAAGTAGTTCCTACTGGTCAATCCTCTTCAGAATTTCCTTTAGAAGCTCCCAAGTTTGATCCAAATATGGTTGGACTACAACTCCTAGAATCTCTAATTTTTATATTCTGACTAGAAGACTTTATCACATGGGGGGAAATTGGGGGTTTAAACCATCAAAAAGTCACATGATTGTGGTGAAGATTTTCATATACATTGTGACTGAAGAGGTCTTATCCTAGCAATAACCAGGAAATAACCAGCAACAAATCATTCATGGGATTTCCCCATGAATGATTTGTTACTGGTTATTACTAGTTATTGCTGGGAAAGTCCTCTTTAATCACAACGTTGTGTGAAAATCTTCACTGCAATTGTGCAACTTTGACAAGCTAATGATGGTTTAAACCCCCAATTTTCCCCATGTGATAAAGTCCTAGAGATACTGAAAGTAGAAACATTTGGGAACCCAGATATGGCAATCAGTATTTTAAAATTACAATAATGTCCTGTTATGCACAGAGCTGTCATATCCACCCTATTATCATACTACACCATGTAATGGATTTATTTGCAGCACTGCAGTACAAGCTCTTCAAAATATCCTGAGACTGGCAGGGTGTGAGCATCATCTCCTTGAAGCAATGGATCAGGACCGTGGCTGGGAGATGATGATGGATGCTGAGGAACAACATAAAGGGTTTGCTGCTCTAGGGAGGTAAGATACAAGATAACCATTCAGTTGTTTTAGAGGAAGCTCATAAAGGGAAAGGCTTTGTTGGGAAGCTAGAAGGAGAATTTATCTCCTACAATTTCAAATATGAACTATATACCTCTTCCAGAGCTACCAGAAATTGTGTGCCAGGTTTCTTCCCTAGGAAAATTATTCCAGACTTCCTGCCTAATCTCTGCTCCCAGATGGAAGCCTGCAGGTTAGACTGTGCTGCATTTTTTGCTGAGGTAAGTTGCACTTTCTTTAAAAAGATGAGTTCAGTGGTGGGGGAAGGTTCAGCTGCAAAGCTCTTGTCCTTAGTGAAATGTTATCCATCCATATTTCTTCTTAGTGAAGACAATTGAGTGGAAATTCTGGTAATTTAAATTTAAAGGTTTAATATACATAAAATGTGGGTAGAATAATAAAAGAAAGACTTCTTTTCTACTAAAATTAGGATTATTTTCTACAGGATGACCACATAAAAAAAGTCTAAGCCCAAAGGATAGATGTAAATCTTCCTATAAATCATTTTTACATGCAGGATGCAAAGTTTCTTCTGTTTGCTCTCCAGGGTAAGAAAGTGAAAACTTTTGTACAGTCCTCAAGATTTATTCACAATTAGCAAAGTGCTTCAGGGGAACATTTTGCACAGAAATATACATACAAAAACCATAGTTTTCTGTTATTTATTTATTTATTTATTTATTTATTTATTTATTTTGCTGAGATCCCACATCACCAATTTTGTTAGAAATACATAACTAAATATTATTTCCTGGCCCAACACCCCAAACCTATGTCATTAGCCAGCCAGCAATCTGAACAATGGAGATCTGTTCTTCTGGTGATCAGGGCACAGCAGGATGACACTTCGAGTCCCTTTCCACCAACAAATGAGGCTACAATGAGGATCTTGTAACAGGTGTCCTGCTCCTGATTGTTACAGTCTCACTCACTGGTGTGAGGAGGCTGGAAATGTCATCCTGCTTTGCTCTGATTGCTAGCAGAACAGACCTGCATTGCCCAAAGCAGCTCCTTGGAGTTTAAGTTGGGATTCAGGAGGCATTTATGATCATAGTAATAGTGCCACTATCATAAATCCATAGTAAAACTGAATACAGAGCTCTTATGCATCTGTAACTATTATTTAGTAATTCCTAACTGCATTGCGGGATGCCAGCCATGGCTTCTATGCATAAAAATATTTTATGCAGACAAATATGTTTCCAATGCAAAAAATGTGAGGTTTTGTGCAGAAATACCACCTATATTTCTATAAAGAATAAATCCCTGGAGGACTTTACAAAGTGTGACAAATCTTCACTATCATGCATAATTCATTATTCTGCAAGTAACTGGGTAGTAATAAATACTTTCCTGTTCCTTGCCCTATGTTGAACCAAGCAGAACATCAACCTTGAATTTACATGGCATAGGAAACAAAGCTGAGGCACATTTTGGTGGGATAAAAAAATGATGAATATTACTGGCTTTAATGATTGCAGTTTGTATAGTTTGTGCACAGTTAAAATGTACATAATTCCATTTCCAATATATTTGTACCAAAAGTGTGAGTAAGAAAACTGAGGAAGGAAGCTCAGTCAATCCACCCTTGTTCTCTTGCTCTCCTTGATGGTGATACTGACATGTGCTTTCCTTTGTGCATGCAAAGCTGGGAAAGTGAAAGAGCTGCTTTACCTACTGGTAGTGGCACACCTCCCTTTGAAAATTACCATTGATCATACTGCTGAATTTCAATTGTTTGTTTGTTTGTTTGTTTGTTTTTTCTTGTTTTTTTTCCCCCAAAGGAGTTTGGGGGAGCTGAGGGAGCACAAAATGGGAAATGGGACCACATGGAGCCTACCTCTCCATACCTACCTGGTAGAGGATCATAACTAAAAATCATGGTTGCAATCCTATATGCACATATTTGGTATTTAACAGTCTCATTGAATTCAAGTTGGTTCTGAGCTGATATGTCTAAGATTGTGCTCTATATTGAAGGGGAAAAGAATTAGATTTATTTATTTTAGAAATGGAAAGCCAATAGTGGTTTTGCACTTCTAAACACTATTTTGTATTACATGAGCCAGTGCCATTAGCAGGGATAGAATCAGAGAGTGGAGCAGAAAAACAATAGTATTTAAAAGAACTTTCAAAACTTTGTAATGGACAATATGTGAGTATAGATACAGATAAAAATATATTGACTGGTGGAGTGAGATTTGTTAGGTGGGTTAAGATGATAGTTTCAATGGCAATTAAAAATAAGAAAATAAAGTTAGTCATGAAATATTACACTATTAAGTGAAAAATATCTAACTCTTGCTCTATGGGTGAATGAGGGAGGCAACATACCATATATGTCTCCACCTAGTCTTCTTATCTCTTCTGTGTTGACATGAAACTTGAACATTTTTGTTATCATTTATCAGAAAGTTCTCTAATCACAAAACCAGGAAATACTACCAAAACACTTCAGCAGTGCATGAGAATATAGTGGAAGTGACATGTTCACAAACAAATCAGTGATTAAATAAAGTGGGTACAGCAACCTCCATAATAGACAAATACTACCATTTTCAGTTGTGTGACAACACTTTAGCATACATCAAATTTCTCTAAATTCATCACCCTAAAACCTCACCATCTAAATGTCTTAAAAGGCTTTCTTCTCTATAAGATTAATAGCATTTTAAGTAACCCTTATCATTTTTTTCTTTAGTTTCTGGGAAGCCCCTATCGTGCAACAGATGAGAAGACTATAATGAAAAAGGTCTACAATACCATGAAATGGTTCCTTTATGACAGAAATGACATCATAAGAATGTATGGCATGAGAGGGCTTGTCAATGCAGTCCATACCCTTCCCAAGCTGGTGAGCTTCAGTCTGTGCACAGCACCACTAAATAAGATAAACATCACCATAAATATGGAATAGTTGCCAAGTTCAAAGTTCAGGAACATTGCTGTTAAATGAACCATTAAATGTTTGTGGAATGTTCATACTGGAGAAAAAAATATTTCCACAAATTAGATGAAAGATTCACTGGTTAGTCTTCACAAATGGTTATGATAATATTCACTCTGGTTATACAATGGGCAAACAAATCTGATTCTTTTCTTTCTCCTCAGGTCCAAAAAGAAAGAGAGACCATTTTGGATGTCTACCTGAACTCTGTAACACACCCATGTTCTGCCAACATCAGGAGAGAGGCAATGTCAGGGATATTAAAATTCTTGCCTTACCTCTCATCCATGAAAACTTCTACTGCCAACCAGATGTCTCTCCTTATCCAAAGTTTTTTTGATGATGTGAGTAAAGAATGTCATACAAAAGAGAGACAATTTTGTTATGGATCCTGAAGATTATAACTTTAGGACTCTTTTCAAAAATATGGAAGGCAGCCTATCACAGCTAGCATTGGTACATATTAATCTCCTGAGAGTATACATAGGTAAATATCCACTAATCTCCATAGTAAGCAAAGCTTCTCTTCCATGAAATAATTGTTATACCTCAACCACAACAATTTCCCAAGGCATATTAAAGAAAATGACTACAGATTCAAAGGAGGTAACCATTCAGAATAGAAGCCAGATAGTTTTGACTGCAATATGAAAAAGAAAAGCAGCAATATCCCTTTAAAGTAGAAGCTAGGGTCTTTCAGTAAGGTAAAATCATTTCTTTATGCTAATCTTTATGTGGTTTCTTTTGTCAGGAAAATCCGTGTGTAAGACAGAATGCTCTTGAAATCTTTGGCCACTTGGGCCGATTCTTTTATTGGAGAAAGACCATCTTCTCTGACAAAGTTGAAAAGAGCTTGGCACTTCTCCTTATTCATCTGCAGGATGATAATCATGAGGTGGCAGAAGTAAGAGAAGGATTTAGCATTTTTAAAAAAATAAAAAGTGAATTCTAGTAGTGGCTGAAGTGGATCCTGATATAGTGAAGTGTGACATTAATCACTGATCTGCAAACTAGAGCTAATGTCTGAGGACCATCTGTAGCTTCTCAGCTCTCTCAGAGTGATCTTACTGAACTAAGAAGCCAGAGCCTGAGCTATAATGTAATATTTTTTGTTTCTCTGTTGCTATTTTAAATACTGTAATTTATATACACAAATGTCAAAGGGTAGATGGCAAAGAACAGAGATAACTATCAAAACATATCTTTAAAAGAATATAAGCCACTGTTGCGATATTAGTTGTCATATTTTGTGAGGATACAAAGTATGTTCTGTTGCAACTATTTCTGGCAGAAGATTAGATCCTTAGGAGCCCAATACTCATGATAAAAGCTCTCTGAAACTTACCTCTGTGCCAGAATTAATATGAATTCTGGTTATCTCAAAAATTTGGTAAATCAAGAATTTTGTCCAATGCAACTCTTTTTCTCAATTTCTTTCAGACAAGCAAGGTCACTCTTCAAAAATGTGCACATTTTGTGAGATACAAGCCTCTCAGGGATCTAATTTTATCTTTTCTACACAATAACAGAAATGAATCCATAACTAGCCTTCTGCGGGAAGTTTGCAAGTTACTGGTGAGTGGGGGCATAAAAATACTCATAAATATTATCATCCTTCAAGAGAGAAAAAATGTCACACCAAGACAAGCCATCAAAAATAGTTTTTTTTTTTTTTGTTAAAAAGTGTTGAGCAAATGAAATGTTCAATGCAGGTATTTGATGGAGGGGCTTGATAATAGTGTCTCATGAAATTTTCTTTCCACTTTACTTGCACTTCTTTGAATAATGCAACCTTGGTTTGAAAAAGAGAATTGAGGAAAAGAAACAGCACTCACTGCTATCTCAGGAGCCTAAATGAGTGAAGCTTGGCAGAACTAACAATGCCTAGGTTGGAATTCCCAGTCACTTCCTTAAGATGGTTTTCCTACAAGTTGATGCCAGGTTTTCTGTAATATCAAAACTGCATAATTTATCAAGCAGCTTTGAATCTGTCATATATAATGAACAGTTGGATCTTCTCAGTACAAGGTAAATTATTCCCTCATTCCTAACAACCCATTGTGTGCTTATTTTTTAGGTTCAAGATTGGCCAAGAAAGCTGAACAAGGAAGCAGGAAACAGAGCTGCAGCTGCTTTTCAACTAATTGGTAATTAATGATTTTTAGCTTTTACTTCCTTCCATATAAATTTATTTTGTTCTTGACTACACTAGGGCATCATTATGGACTCTGTTAAAAATATATTTTAGTCCTTTAAAATAGAAGGCATGCCTATCTGTTATTCTTTGTTTCATGTTACCTAAATATATTATTAATATATCTCACCACATGTCTGGTAGGACACTATTTAGCATCTAATTGCATTAAATGAAAGTTGCATGTTTCAGAAGTGAAGTAATGTGGCCACCTTATATCAAGGACACTTTGGGCTCAAACAATGTTTTTGTTTTTGTTTCGTTGTTGTTGGATTTCTTTCTTTCTTTCTTTTTCTTTGTTGTTGCTGTTTTTGGAAATGAGTGTTTTATTTCTATATGGCACTCTAGAGAACTGGTGGAGATAAAATAATTTTATTTTCTTTACCAATGTTGGCAGTTTCTTTTGTTTTTTACTGGGGTTTTCTTACCAAAATCTCAAACTGGCTAAACTGAAGACATTCCTTATAGTTCAGGTGTACCTTACAGTCCAAGATCTTGTAAGTTCAACAAAATCACAACAAAAATTAGATTTTTAAAAGTATACTTTACATAAATTACTAATTTTATATCAGACCAATTATATATAATGCATATTATGCCTCTAAAGATACAGCCAAGTTTTACCATGGTTTCAAAATTTCTGGAAATTTTACCTCTCTGTCTATGACACAGGGCACACAATTAAGCCATTTCTTCAACGCTCTCCTTCCTGGCTGCTTTGTCTCCCAAGATCTAATGCAACAGAAGAAAAGAATTCAGGAAACATGCAGCATGGAATCAACAGCTTTGCCACCCTGCTTCCCACTTTCCTCACTGTTAGTGTGCCTTGTGAACTTTTTCTTTCTCCTAAAGCCTGGAAGCAGCTACCAAAAAGGCCATTTCCTAGATTTTCACCAGAGTAGCAACTAAACAAAGAGCCTTATATACAGTGGGACTTTGGTATCCACTATGTTTGGTTCCAGAACCCCCTGTGAATATCAAAATCCATGGATACTCAAGTCACATTACAATGGCACAGTAAAATGATATCCCTTATAACAAATGAGAAAACCAAAGTTTTCCTCCTGGAATTATGCATATTTTTAATATTTTCAAACTGTGGATGGTTAAATCCATGGATAAAGAATCTGTAAATGTAGATGGCTGACTGTATCTCAAAGCATGGGTAGGTTTATATAGGAGGATATGGTTTTTCAGATAGACTGGACCCAAATTGTATAGGGTTATATAGTTTTTCAATTGTGTTCAAAAGCAAAACAGTAGGTTGTGAAACTCTTGTAGCAAGGGAATTTTATACTCTTCATAACTGATCCTGATCAACAGTCTGGCTGAGGCATGTAAGACCTGTTTTAATCCAAGTCCAGATTCTCCAAACTGGAGTGGGGGGAGGTGGGGGACTGATTGGTAGTTTTTTGATAACCTATGAAACAGTTTTCTTGCCCTTGGCATTTTGCATCTCCAGTGATATTGGATAACTCTTTTTTTGTTGTTGTCTTTAGCTTATCTTGCAAAGCAAGATGTCTTTTGAAACAACAGGAAGAAAATAAGGTCAGATAATTTTCCATCCATTGTAAGTCTATTATATAGGGTTTTTAAAATCCTTCTACTAAGCAGAGTAAAGCTTGTCACTTAGGATCATTTTTCCCACAACAGCTTGAATGTTGGTGCAAAACTCTTATGCATTCCTGCAGTCATTCTTTTCAACTATGCAATTTGAGAACACAGTGATACGTAAGAATACAGTTGAATTAATACATCACATTTCAGTGTCCAACAGTTTATCCTTTCTCCAGATTATTTTACATCAAGTAAACAGGAAAAAGCCATGGATAAAAGCAGGTTGTTGGACACTCTTATAGTGCCTATTCAATCATGGTGATATTTTTTTAAAAAAATCCTCATCAGAAGAATCAGAAGGGAAAAAAGGGTACAAAAGGATCACATGCATTTATCTTTTAGTGGGAAGACATCATTGGTAAATGTTTGGGCATCCACTTACAGATATTCTGAGGTTGCATATGTATGACTTTCCAGTTAATGTAGTGCATAGTGATTGATTATATACTCAGACATTTGTATGTGAATTTGATAAACATTTCTTTGATATTTTAAAAAGAAAAGCAATGTGAAATGTTCTTAATTTTAAAAAAGAAGTATGAAGTAGAATGTTTGTTCCTATGATTATTTTGCCTCATTGGCATAATTTATCACCTCAAATCCAACATAAATTATGCAATACTAATGGTTTAACTTCTAGGAAAAGAGGTGTGCAGATGCCAAGGCAAGACTGAAAGATGGTTAGAAAGAAAAATGAAATCTATTTGGCTTTGCCTTTGGTAACCTCTGCTACACAAGGCTTCATGGAATCTGTCTGTGCTCTACAAGACTTTGTGTACATTACTTACCACTGGTAAATTTCACTGGAAATTTCCCACTGTTACTAATAAAAAAGATTGTATTTTGACAATTTTGTAATGAAAACTATATTATTCTATATAGGACTACTATGACTGCAAAATGTATATACATTTATCCATAATTGAGGGCCATAGCAGATAGGCAGGGAAAGGGGGCTTGATCTGGCATTTTCCAAAAGTAGGTTAAAACCCTGGTATCTGTACAGCCCACTCCCAAAGTGGGTTGAACACCTGCAGACAGTCTACATGGTACAACATCAAGCCACACTGCATCATCATTATTTTTTTGTCACATCCCCATGATGCATGTGCACTGTTGCACAAACACACTGCCTGCAACCTTGAATTACTTCCCATGATTTGGCCAAATGCCATTCCATTGGATGATGGCCACTTTGATTGGCCACACTGTTGCAAGTGTGATGCAACACCATTATAGGACATCAGTGGATTGGTGTGCCAAGTGATACATTGGCAAAGCCCAATCATTGACCCTCCCCCATGCCCCCTTCACACATGTCCCTTGTTGGACTGCCTAGTTTGTGTATATTGTAACTAGCTGCCCTGAGTCCCAGTTTTGAGGAAAGGGATATAAATACATATAATAAATAAATAAATAAATATGTCAGTTGGAGTTGTCACACTTTCACTTTTTTGCTTTGCCACAGACTTGTGTTGTTTATATGCAAGCATGAAGATGCACATTTTCCACCTTAAGTCAGAGAATCCACCTGAGCTTCTTTTTGCTCAGTTTTTAGCCCTGGACTATAGCTTTGTTCCACTTTCAACCTGCTTTCACCCCATGCATTTTCTAAATGTCCCACTGGTGTGTTTCACCCCAAAGTCAAGTAGGACCTGTTCCAATTTTTTTTAAAAAAACTTGTGCTAACAAAGGAACACATTTCCTTTGGAATCATGGGAGAGCTGAGAATTCATAGATCACACATGCTTTTTTTCCAGGTCAATGTGTGGCCTTATTCTCATTACAGTGATACATCCAGTTAGAAAATGTATCTGTTCTTGAAGTTCAAAAAAAATGTTCTTGACTTTGGTTTTCCTATTTATTTTTACTGACACATTTGAAAGTATCTTTTGGTAGCTTCAATGTTATCTTTCTTTTATCTTATGGCTTCTCTGCGCTTGCTGTGCTGAAAGGGTGCAGAAGAGCTTTGGCGTCAGCTCTTAGGGTGGCCTTTTGCCACCCTAAGAGCTGGATTCTTATGGCTATCTTATGGCTTCTCTGCTCTGCTGATTCTTTCACACACATTTTTAAAAGCTTTTAAAGTGATTGGAGCTGATTGGAGAAGCACTTACCCATCACCCTCTGCATTTTACATAATCTTTATAAACATTTGTGAACATAGAACCTGGAGAAGGAGGGGTTGAATGCCCCAACACTGGTCTGGAGTGGCTGAGCCCCCTCCCCTGAAATGATTAGGCCATTTGGACCACCAAGACTCCTATGTAGTCCCCTATACCTCGGTTCCCCCATATGGCAATAATGGACCATGCCTTACGGCTTTTATTATTTTAACTGTTGTATATTGTTTTTTGATTTTTAACTATATCACTGTTTAATACTGTTTTAAGGGGGGGAGGGATATGTTGCTTATTGTAACTGTTTTTATTCTGTAAACCGCCCGGATTGGGCAACCATTGGGCAGTATATAAATACATTTTATTATTATTATTATTATTATTATTATTATTATTATTATTATTATTATAAATTAGAAATGTACTAAATGATTAAGCACACACACAGCGATATTAAGGCAGTGCTTGTTGTTGAATTGTCCCACAAATAACAAACAGGCTATGCAGACAGGAGGCTCTGGGCCACCCTTGCTAATGGCAGATCAGGGCCACAGCAATCCCATGCCACAGCCCCAATACTTCCTTTTGCTGCCCCTAAAAGAGCGGTAAAATGCTGCTCCTTTTAGGGGTGGCAAAAGGCCACCCTAAGAGCTGGCGCCACAGCTCTTCTGCACCTTTTCAGCACAGCATGTCTGCATGCTGTGTCGGGACAGCATTCTGATGCTGCATGCCATGAAAATGGACACGTGGCATCAGGACATGTCGGGGTGGGGTTGGGGTGGCTGGCGTGCGGCTGTGCCACCCCAATTCCACCCCCAGGCCGGCCCTTTAGGCCAGTCTGCAACACCCCAAAGTTGGTCTAAAATCTGTCCTCATATACTCAGGAATAAGCTACATTGAACACATGGAGGGTACTTATAAGTACATATTATGTTTGTAAGATTCTTCATATTTAAGGATGATTCAGTGATGGGAATGGCAAAAGTAATTTGTCCTCCCACAGAATTACTTCCTGCACGTGATAACTCAATGCCTGAAGCATGGTTGATATTCATATATTTGTATTTTTTAAAAAAGTATTGTGTGTGATCCTGTGTCTCCTAATGTGTCTCTACAGCTTTTGCTTTTAAGGTAATATAGTGGGGGAATAGATGTGATGGGACACATTATAGCTACTTTTGCATTCACTTAATAGGGTCTTACATATTTTTCACTTTACTTGACATGCAAATGGCCTTTCTTAGTTACTTAATTTTGTGACATTTTATATATTATTTTCCATTTCCTTTTGTTGTAGTAAGATGGTTTCATGCTGAAAGTTGGCTGTTGTTATTCTAATGCAATGCAAAATATGTTTTAATAGTTTTATTTAAAAAATCTACCCAAAAGCAGGCAAAATTAATATAACCTGCCTGCCAGTGTTGAGCCTTACCCTAACTTAAAAACAGTTCTAGGGCTATTGTGTCTGGAAAAAGAAGCAAAGTTGGAAAGAATAACTTGTTTGTTTGTTTGTTTGTTTTTAAAAATCAACACAATCTTCCTGCTTGTCTTGCTGCTGGCTGGAAGTGAAGGAAAGGAAAGGAAAGTGACAGAAAGAAAAAGAAAGTGGAGAGTATGTTGCAGGGGGAGAGGAGAGACCTAGTCATGGACATTTTTCTGAGTTGTTTCTTTTGGTTCATAGAAATTATCTGAGCTTTTCCAATTTTGGAGGTTTAGGAGGAAGGGAGACCCTCTATCAGTTCTGAATTGAAATAAGGGAAGTTTTTTTTTTTAACTGAGCATTCTGATTTTCAAATAGACAAGTAATGTATTGAATGGATGTGTGTGACTTATATTCCATTTTTCTCTAAACAGGTTCCAAGGCAGCCAAATGGAAGATGAACAACACTCATTGATATGTAAAATAAAAATGCAGTGCCAACAAAGAGGTGTACTGGAAAATATCTACTTTTATTATTTGGAAACATTTTATTTATGCACATGAATTAAAATTCATGTAATGGCTTACTGGTTCAGATGCCAATTCTGACAATCAGAAGATTGAAAGATTGGTTGTTTGAGGACCAAGGCCTGTTCCTAGTCCCAGCTTCTCCCAACCTAGCAGTTCAAAAGCATGAAAATGCAAGTGGATAAATAGGTACCACTTTGGTGGGAACGTAATAGCGTTTGGTGCAGTCATGACCATCAGAGCAGTCCTTGGACAATACTAGCTCTTCGCCTTAGTAACAGAGATGAGCACCACCCTCTACAATTAGTTACAAGTAGACATTCATGTCAGGGGACTACCATTACCTTTACTTTATTCAAATTCATAATCATAAACATGCAAAAGAAAATTCCCCAAACTTAATTTAAATACGGTGTTGGAAGCATACATTTTCTGCTAAAGAATCTCCATGACCAATTAATGCAGTAAAAACAAATGTAAAATTCCATGTGCATAGGATGGCCAAATATGTATGTGACATCCCACTGACTGAAGCTATTCAATATGTATGCATCACATTCTGGACAGTGTTATGAAATTATGAGGTAATACAATACTTTGTAATTAAGGGGTATTAATCAAAACCTTAGCTCCCATATGCATATGTGTATCTGGGATGCAACTATAGAGAATCAGGATGATAACTTCTGCAACACTAGATAAGTTTGCTCCAGTTATGTGTCTGTGTTAGACAGCATGCCACATAACAACTACACAACCACATAGCTTCACTATATTTGCAGTGCAGTAGAAGGGTTCTGTTTACTACTGTTACTATGAGCTGAAACTTCACCAGTTCTACAATGAGAGGTCTCATTCAGAGAGTGGCAAACCTGGCAAGAAAAGAAGAAGAACCCTATTAAGATTTGCCTATATTAAAGTGGCTACACTTTGTCCAGAGCTAAAAAGATGGCAGTTGGGATCCACAAGCAGCTGTGTTTGCTTCTCTTAAATTGTTTAGACAGTGCATCAGCAATAAATGTTTGACTTTTGTGTAATATGGGACATCTGCAAGATTCCAAGGCAAAATGTAACTTGAATATGTCACAATTTTATTTTTGAAAATAAAAGATTCTTTCTCATATAAATGACATTGCAAACAGCTTGATTACTCTGTCTTAATCAAAATTTGGAAGATAAATGGCTTTCAGGATTGAATGTTTCTCACAGATCACCAATAAGGTGATGGTGACTAGTGGTTCTTGTGTCAATGGTGTGGGGACTCTCCCCCAAATTTTCCTGAACTTGTTTTAGTGATAGGATTTAGCACCTTTGATAATTCCTTTAAAACTTTCATTGAAACCAGGAAACCTGTCAGTCTCCACCCCAATGATAGTAGAAGCCATAAGCTGCACTGCAGTAGGGATGAGTGAGAATTTCAGTACATTTCAATTAGAATTAACCAAGTTTCAACATTTTTTTTCAACTGAGGTGTTGTTGTTTTTTTAATGACTGTATGAGAAACTTAAAATCAAGCTTCATTAATTCGGACCCAGGGATTTGTAGTCCTTGCAGGAAAAAACAATTCAACTTTTGTATTCAGTCATGTCTGTGCTGTATTAGGGTTATGCAGTATTGTATTAGGGCTGCTGTCTTCTTGGCCTTAAGAGGCTTCTCATTTTATGGTGAGTAGGTACAGATGTACTCAACATATTAATAATTGTTGGAAGTGACAAAAGACACAAATACACGTGCATAAGTGGCTATGTCCTATTAGGGAGCAATGAAGGTAGAGACAAGTAGTTGGATCTACCTGGTGTGTCCCACTCTTTGTTATTTCTGCTCTGTTGCTTTATCATCTGTAGGCTGATGTTCTAATGATTGGATTTCCTTTCTCTCACACAATTGTTCCTTTCTGTCAGATTTGTAACCAGTGGTAGCAGCTTCAATCTTTTCTTTTTAATCTCGTGCTGTCTCTCAAACATGTTCACTTAAACATTGTTGACCAACCAAGAAATAACAAGACCAGACAAAATTAAGTGGGTTGAATAAGGACCACTTTATTGACCTATAACCTATTTAACCAAATTTGGACCTGGAGTTAAGCAAAGCAGGGGGTGGGAGAACCTTATGCGGATCTAGCTGAGGCCCAGGCATCGACCTGTGATCAGCCTCCTCAACCTTCCCTTGGGTGAAATACTAGACCCCTGAGGCAATCCAAAAACTATTGGTTGCTGCACAGCAGTCATTTACTGGAAGGTAAACTCAGGGGGCTCCACTACCTAAGTTGCGCAAGAGAGAATAAACCCCCATGTCCTTCCCCCCAGGTTGCATGACCCATAGAGGTGGTTCCTGTTGGGTAATTTAAGTTTCCCAAGGCTTCAGCATTTAGTAAGAAAACAAAAATATTGTAATATCAAAAATGTCAAAGTCAAGCCTGTTAGGGTCTAGCTTTAAATC
>CM034708.1:32671168-32681872 GCA_020142125.1 Phrynosoma platyrhinos
CTGTGCTAAACTTTATACTGATGCTGGTCTTTGACTGTAATAAAGAATACCTACCTACCTCTTGATATGCATACTCTACAATAAAGGCATATAAAGCTACTTTTTCAGTTTTGTTATGGTTGGGCAAAGTGTGGCCAGCCAGCAATGCAGAGGGTAAAAAATTATCCACCCTTGAGTTATATTTTTCTTCTTATGGACAACAGACATTTTAATAAGATGCTTCATAAGCTCTCATATCTATGATTGAATTTAACACTGTTTCTGGATTGATTTGACTTTTGAAAACCCAGGTACATGAATGTTAGTTGTGATGCCTTTTATTGTTTCATTGTCTTTGACAGTACAGTGCAAGAAAAATAAGATTGTGAAAGTCATAAGCCATTTGGTCTTATGTTCAATATGATGGAGAAGCTCTATTCAATCAAAAGAGAATGTATCTTGGAGATCAACTTTTAAGAAGTCTTTTCTTTCTCGGTAGGATTCTATTCCAATAGATTACCATTGTAGGTAAAGTCTTCAGTTGAGGTCACTTCTTGTTGAGCAGCCAGAACTTTTCAAATGCAGTTGACATATTGTGATTGTCTTCCTTCTTGGTCATTATTTGATCTATTTCAGTAAGGAAATCTTAGCTCAAGACAAGTGAATTAATGAAGAGGGCCCAAGAGTTTTAGTTGTAGTTGTCTATGGCCTGTGCCTAAGCATTAAGGTCAACTAAGGGGGGATGCAGACGGGCGTCCCTGAGCCGCTCCAGGAAGCAGAGGATCGGGGCCACTGCTACCACATGCAAAATGCAGCTTCTATTAGAGGCAGCAAAAGGCAGCCTCAAGAGCCAGTGCGCAGCTCTTCTCTGCCTCTTCCAGTGCAGCATGTGAAGATGCTGTGCTGGGAGGAGGTCCTGACACCACGCACCGTGAGTAACAGTATGTGGCATCAGGACATCTTCGGGTAGGGGTTGGGGCAGTGAATATGCAGCTACCCCTCCCCTTCCCTGCCTCCAACACACCGCAAAGGGCCCGTCTGCAGAGGCCCTAAATTAGTTTATACTTTACATGAAACTGTTGACAGATTCAGAGAGCTGTGCTTATACTGTAAAACCAGATATTAAGGTGAACAGGCCATGCTTGAAACTACTGATCACTCTAGATTTAAAGAGTCAGAGCACATAATTTTCTTGCCTGTTATTCATACAGTTAATGGGAAATTTTATTTTCTCTTCAAATTAGTACGGTAGTTCCAACGGCCTGCCCAATTGAAAATCTCTGTAGGGTTTTAATTCCAATTAGACTTAAAAGCTTCATCTAGGGATGGAAACAATATCTGAGAAATGGTAAAACAACAACAACATGTTTTGAAGTGATGAGAAGAATCCTGGACTAATGGAAATTTTTAGTTTGGGACTTACATATTCACACATGGGGGCTAAGCAGACGGCCAATTGGGCCATTTGGGGGGCAGGGAAGGAGAGGGGCAGCTGCACGATCGGTGCCCCAACCCCTTCCCCTGGTCGTCCTTGGAGCAGCTGGCCCTCCGCACAGCTAGTGCTCTGAGGAGGACCTCCCACTGCAGCGTCCACACACGCTGCAGCGGAAGAATTGCCAAAGGTGCGCCACAAGCTTTTGCGGCGCACCTTCAGGAACTTGTGAAAGGTGTGCCAATTTAGCGCTCCTTTCCGGGGGCAGCAAAGCTGCGCTGTGGGGCTGAGGTGTGGGGATACCTCAGCCCCGCAGCACAGCTTCCCGGGGCTGCCCATGGCCGCCCGTCTGCTTCCCCCCATGGTTGCTTTACACAGAAAACAGTATTTTCTACACAGAAAACAACATTTCCTGTATGAAAAATATTTTAATGCAGAAATATTAACTTCTGCACAAACAATGCTATTCTGTACAAAATTCTGTAATTGGAGGTTTAGGGGCTATGAAGATGGGCAAAAAGGGGTGCTTTGAGGGTGACTTGTAGGTGTGGTCTTTGGATGACGCATGTCTAAAAATCCCCAGGAAAGCACCCTCTAGCCATCAATTGCTGAGAAAAGCCACTCCAAAAAGGAGCCATTGTATGCAGCGACACAGATGCACCAGAAAATGGCCATATAAATGCACTGTCTATGATGCAAGCTTTAATCTAAAGTGCCCTAGGCTTCCAGGAGTGGATGCACTGGAGCAGGTGTGCTTGAGTATTAGCACCCTAACCCTAATTGTAACCCTGTGCATGCACCCTAGCAACTGTACTGTTATGACAATAAATGCATTCTGTTGGATGTATGCTTGCTGTCAGCATGCACAGCAGTTTGCATGAAAGAGGCATTTGTGACCTTTTCTGTAAGGTGTGCAGGTGTGCATAAGACCTGCACACCCTTTCCTGGCATGATGGGGGGGGCGGCTCCTGGAGTAATGTTTGTCTGTGTGCCCTGTTGACCATGTCCCTTGTATGACCACCAGCTGCATGCATCACGTCTGTCCCTTGCATGTACCTCTCCCCTCTCCCCGATCTGTGTGGGACATGTTTTGTGGAGGATGATGGAGTTTCTTTTCAGTTGACAAACCTGTTCCTTCACCCCAAAGGTGGCACAATCTGACAGTGGCACCTGTTTACTGCACCCACTCCTGGGGGGGGGGAGTGGATGCCAAACTTCAATCACCTTTGTGCACAGAGAGTGACAAACTGTATACCACCCTATAACAGGTCCTGTGCAGATGCACAGGGATGTTTTTCTGCACAGATGTGCAGGTGTGGAGAGATGTTCCTACATGCCTACACTTGCATTTGAGAACAAAAAAATTAAAGCAGCCGCTGCCAGCCCTTTGCAGCATCCTTGGGGCTGGCGATGTGGTTGCCTCAGAAAAATACAGCCTCAGAAAAGTTGCATTGACTTTCCCCAGTGCAGTTGCTCTGTCCCCATTTAGGGCAACTTCAGGGCAGGCAGTGTGGTTGCTGAAGCTTAAGGAAAAGGCAACTTCAGGTCACCTTTTCCTGCCCATCAGCATAGCCCCTTATTCTGTGTAAAATTCATGCATTGTTGATTTGCATAGAAAATAACATTTTCTGCAGAACAATTAATTTTTTTAAAAAATAGAAGAAAATACAGTACATATAGAAATTAAACTATAAACAATGTATGCTTTTGTTTTCCTAAATAAACAACTGAAAATACCATTACCTTATTCAGAGTGGAAAGAGTCAACTCTTTAGCCTAGGCAACTGCAACTCCTCTCCAGCTCCAGCTCTCCCTTTCTTTCGGAATTCAGTAAACCAGTGCAGTCCCTTATGCTTTCCCCACCCATTGGGCCAAATTAATAAGTAATCAGGAGTACATGTATATAGAAATATACATCTGGGAGGCTACTAGAAGAACAATTTGACTTTTTTCAGTAAAAGGAAACCAGCTTTCTCCTTCCCCCATTGCTATTGCTTTTGCTGTTGAGGCAGAATGACTCAGTGACAGCCGAGGTAGGATGGGACAGAAAGAGCAAAGAAGTCAAATACAGTCCACTCATTGCTCACACTTTTTTGATAGTGTCATAGACAAGTTATGCACTTTATAAGCTATTTTCATTGTGTTAGAAGGCATGGGAAACAAGGCAAGGCAAGATGAGGCACCATTCTTCATATTTCCGTATTGATTAGGCACATAATAGCTTCTTCCTTTTTTGCAGCACTGATCTAAGAGATCTGTTTAATCCATGTGAATGTAACAAAAATAATTTGAGGAAAATGAAGTAATATAGCTAATAAAAATACAAAATGCAATTTTAAGCTACGGTGAATTGAGTAAAATATGGATCAGGAGTTTGTGAAACACAGTAAGCTTACTAATTATTTATTGGTTATCTGAAGCACATTAGAAAAAATTGATCTCAGTGGCTTCATTTTTATACAGGCTTTTGTGATCTCTTCTAATTGCTTCACTAGCTTGTTATGTTCCTCCTTATCTGCCCTTAAAACTCTGGAAGATTTTTAAAAAGTGATTTATGACTGCAAAGTGTTTAACTAGCTTTATCTCATTGATCAAGCAGATTATCAATAGTTACAGCTGTTTTATACTAACAATGAAAACTAACAACAAAAATAAAATCACAATAGTTTTTTTGAAGGACTTTCCCTTATTGTTCAGTGAAAGTAAGAATTACATTTAAAATACTGCTTTTAGTTTAATATTTTATTTTAATTTAATATATGACTACACCAGCTTTTCATACAGATATGCAATGGATTTTACCAAACATCGCCAAACATTAGACATAAAGGCCCATGCACAAATGCACTTTCATGTTTTTTTACTGTATCATTTCTTGCTGTATATACAATATCATGCAACTCAATGTATTATATATTTATTTATTCAATTCATATTATCTTATCTATATGTCACTCAACCTTGAGAGGTTTTCATTCACACCACAACCACAAAAACACAAAACCTCTTTGTATTAGGATACAATGAATACATGTGGGAGGAGGGTTGATCATGGGGCTCACTTACAAATGTTCATTAAAATGTCCACAGATAGTCCTTATGAACTTTACGGGCATTTGCAGACTGCTAGAAATAGTGCAAATGCCCTGACTCAGGGGGGAAGCAGATGGGCAGCACGGGGCCGCCCCAGGAAGCTGCGCTGCGGGGCCAAGGTATCCACACACCTCGGCCCCGCGGCACAGCTTCACTACCCCTGGAAGGAGCGCTAAAATAGTGCTCCTTCCACAAATCACCAAAGGTGCGCTGCAAAAGGGTGCCAGCGCACCTTCGGCTACTCTTCTGCTGCAGCGTGTACGGACGCTGCAGCGGGAGGTCATCCTCGGAGCGCCGGCTGTGTGGAGGGCCGGCTGCTCTGAGGACGTTTTGGGGAAGGGGTTGGAGCACCCAGTGTGTGGCTGCCCCTCCTCTTCCTTGCTCTGAAGACAGCGCAAATTGCCGTCTGCTTAGCCCCTCAGTGCAAGGGAATCATGAGAACTGTAGTTTATTGTGGCACCAAAGCTCTCTGATAGAGAAGGCTCAATGTCTCAGAAAAAAATACAATTCCCATGATTCCCTAGCACTGAGCCAGGGCAGTGCCTAAATTTAATGTGCACTATTTCTGGCAGTCTGCTTAGGCCTTTAGTTCTATGTGAGGGATTTATTGCAGGCATTCTAATTATCACCCTGCATTGGATTGTGCAGTCTGTCCCCCTCCTACACACATTCATTATATGGATTGAGTGTCACTTATCCAAAATGCTTGGAACCAGAAGTATTTGGAATTTCACATTTTTTTCAGATTTTAGAATAAATGCATGTACAATGAGATATGTTGGAGATGAGACCCAAGTCTAAACATGAAATTCATTTATGTTTTCTATATACCTTATTAATATAGCCTGAAGGTAATATTATACACACTATTTTTAATAATTTTGTGTACTGAACCATCAAAAAGCAAAAGTGTCACTGGCAATTTATTGCACAGGTGAAATCAGGGGTTTAAACAGTGATTATCCCATGCAAAACACGATATCACACTTAAGATTTTCACATGATGTTGCTATTAAACAAGCAATAAACAGCAACAAATTATTCACAGGGAAATCCCAAAAATGATTTGTGGCAGTTTATTGCCTCTTATTACCTCTTTAATAGCAATGTGTGTGAAAATCTTAAGTGTGATATCACATTTTGAATGGGACAATTGCTGTTTAAACCCCCAATTTTCCCCATGTGATAAAGTCCACTGTCTCAGCCACCCATGTGGGCAATTTTGGATTTTAGAGTATTTTGGAGAGTTCAGAATATCAGAAAAGGGATGTTCAATCTGTACCCTAATAAGGTCTTGAATATAAATTGGAATACTCTACTTAAGTAAAATGAAAGTTCTAACACCAGTGTTATATATGAGATGTCTTTGACATGCTAACTTAGAGGGGAAGCAGATGGCACAAATGGTCATTTTGGGGGCAAGGAAGGGGAGGGGCAGCCGCACAGTGGGCGCCCCAACTCCTTCCCAAAGGCATTGTCGGAGCGCCTGCCCCTCTGCACGGCCGGCGCTCCAACGATGCCTTCCCACTGCAGCGTCCGCACATGCTGCAGCGGAAGAGTCACCGAAGGTGCACTGCCAGCCTTTTGCGGTGCACCTTCGGTGACTTGTGGAAGGAGCGCTATTTTAGCACTCCTTCCAGGGGCGGCGAAGCTGTGCCGGAGGGCCGAGGTATCCCCACACCTCACGCCCGTCTGCTTCCCCCATTAGTTTTGTCAAACTATTGGTATCTATGCTTATCCTTGCTAAGACTGTGTACATATATATGTCCTACATGAGACAATTGACTGGCTTAGGCCAGTGGAATCTGCTTCTGATCCTGAAGACAGCCTCTGAGAGAAATTGCACATTTGCACCTCTTAAATAATAGTACCTATTTAGTGTTTAATACTCCTAGGGTGTGGGGAACAATCAATCAAATGTTAAACTTGAATATCTCCAGACAAATTGTTCTGTCTCAGAGGGACTGTCTACACAAGCCATAAAGCATGGGTTCACCCTGTTTTGAAACCAAAATGTTTAAATCATCCCATCGGATTAGTCACTTCTCTCTAGGATGAATAGGACTCATTGCTGAGCACTCTTTTGGAGTCAGTTGATCAATCAGTTACAAATCTGCTAATTGTTGCATTGTCTAATCCACATTGTACTAGTTTTTTTGTAAGAATATCATGGGAGACCTTGTCAAAGGCCTTACTGAAATCAAGATATGCTAAATTCACAGCATTCCTTTCATCTATCATGCCTGTAACTTTATCGACAGAGAAAGAGAGAGAGATTAGTCTGCATTATTTGTTTTCAAGAGACCCATATTGACTTTTTGAAAAACCCATGATAACTTTTAGTGATCACAGCATTCCTTTCTAAAAGTTTACAAACTGTCTGTTTAATTGTCTGCTCTAGAATCTTTCTTGGTATTGATGTCAGAATGACTGGCTGATATAATTGTTTGGATCCTCTTGTCTTCCCCTCTTTTAAAGATAAAGACAACATTTACTCTTCTCCAGTCTGCTGGGACTTCTGTTTCCTATGAATTCTCAGATATTATTGACAGTGGTTCTGAGATTACTTCTACCAGTTCTTTTAATACTCTTGGATGTAGTCCCTCTGACCCTGGAGACTTGAATTCATTTAGAATAGTCAGGCATTCCTGTACTACCTCTTTTCCAATTCTGTGCTGTATTTTCACCATTGTATCATCTGTTTCATTTTCCTCAGGTTAAACACAATTTCTTCTGTTCACATTTCACCATTTTCTATACACATCTTTTCTTTTTCTACTGCTCCAACTAGAATTACAGTGCTCTCAAGCACTTCTTTTTTTTTTTTCCAGAGAGCACTCTACCAGCTCCTCCACTACTTAATCTTTCTATATGTGTATGTCTTTAAGAAAGACCAAAATTCTGAATGTGGCCCTTTGTGGCACCCCCAGATAATACAAGCCCACTTGCTTTGTTTAATATTTACCCATTATGAAGCAAATGTGCTATATTAATTGCTATTTGTATTAGCTATACAGTTGTCCCTCCCTGTTTGTGGCCTTGAAGTCCATGTTCTCACTTTTCACAGGGAGGGACAACAGCTATACCTAAAATGGCAGTGTGTGCCTTTAGTTTCAATGGGGCTGGAATATTAGTGAGCTGCCATTTTTGCAGGGGGGTCCAGAATGGATCCCCCATGAATTGGGAGGGGTAACTGTATATTGTTTGCATTTTATAAAGCTATACCATAATATTTGCTATTTCCTAATATGATCATTGTATATATTCTGATGTTCTGTAATCAGTAAATTTCCTATGAGATAATCATGTGCACATACAGTTTGTTGGGTACAATTTGCTAAGACACACTACTGGAAAAGTTAAAGATTCTTTACAGATGTGCATTATTGGAACATATATAAACTCATAGATATGATCTAAGACCTTATTTGAGAAAAGTATCATTGCTTGATGGTGCAGTGAACAGGTGGTGCATATGAAGAATCAGCCTGCACATTTAGAAATGTTAATATGTCCAAGAGACCCAAAATAAATTTCTACTTCTCTGTTTCCAAAAGTTTTTCCATCACTACTGCTTCTTTTCCTCCCATACCAATAGTTAGAGGTGCAATTATATTTGTCTCCAAACACATCTTGCACTATCTCTTTCACAGAAGTTCATGATGTTGGCAAGTCTATGACTGAGTTATTCCCGCTGATGAGCATATCTCTATATTAATGATTTGCCTTTGCAAGGAAGCAAAAAGCATGAATTTCACAGAACTTTAGGTGGTAACACTATAGCAAATGCACTTTTCAAGAAGGTAAAGTGGGAAATCTTCCCAAAGATTACAGTGACCCTATAGGTTAACAAGAGGAAATCTAAAAAAATCATCTCACTGAGACTGTCCTCTCCACTTTACAATGACAGATGTGCCATGCAACTATAAATATTAAATCCCTTAAGACTGACAGCATTGGTAAATGATTTAATGCAGCAGAAACACTGAAGGTTCACATAGGGGGGAAGCAGACGGGTGGCCATGGGCCACCCCGGGAAGCTGCACTGCGGGGCCAAGGTATCTCCACACCTCAGCCCCGCAGCGTACCTTCACTGCCCCTGGAAAGGAGTGTTAAATTGACGCTCCGTTTACAAGTCGCTGAAGGTGCACCGCAAAAGCTTGCGGCACACCTTCGGCGACTCTTCTGCTGCAGCGGGAGGTCCTCCTTGGAGCACCGGGGAAGGGGTTGGGGTGCTGATCGTGTGGCTGCCCCTCCCCTTCCCTGCCCCCAAAATGGCCCAATTGGTCATCTGCTTAGTCTCATACATAAAAGTGCATATCCATTTGTAATAATAACAAATGTGCAGCAGGAGAATTATAATGTTATAAAAACTGGCTTCTGATCATGATACATTTCCTAAATATAATGGGGAAACTGTGGTGAACATAGTGGTAGCAGTTATATTACTGCCATTAAGAAATTTAGGATAATAAGATGATGCAAAATCCACAATATTGGAAAAAATAGTGTTTGCAATGTAAAAATGAAATTTATTCAGTTGATCTCAGACTGGGAGAGTATCATGCAGTAATTGTGAGGAGCAGTTTGAAGTATAGTAAACTTAAGGGGCTTGTGAGGGATTGACACAGCAGAAGACCTTTGGATGGCAGAGGGTGATGGAAATGGATGATTAAACATCAAAAGTAGGAATTTAAACAGACATGAAACTAGAGAGGGGAGTCAAGTTCATGGAGGACATTGATAAAGGCAAAGACAACAGGTTTATAGAAAGTTAGGAGAGAACAGAGAGTAAGGGTATGACATGCTGGGGGAGAAAGATGAAATAGATACAAGATTTCAGTGTCTCAATGCTGAGTAGGGGACCAAATCAGAGAAGAGCACAGTAATGGGGGGAAAAAAAGATGATCATAGCACAAGACAGTATTTTTTTTACCTAAAGGGCAGAGAAAAAGAACTTTTACCACTCATTTGAAAGACAGAAAAGACACTGGGGTTTGAGAAACTAGAGACATTACTTATAGAGCTCTGCATAGGGTACAATGAATGTGAGGGTAGATATGTCCATACTAAGTCAAGTTAATCAAATTCCATTGTTTTGTCTTATTATTCCTGGGGTGAGTAGGCAATAGGTTTTGGTTAAATCACCAAGGTATGGTGTGTAGGGCAAAAATAGCATGGGATCCCTTAGGGACCTACATAGAGAAGGACAACAGATTATATATTTTCTCTTTATAGGGAATTAGACGGGCAGGTTAAAACTGAGTTGCCTTAGTGAAGAGCTTTTTGTTTGTTGATGATGTATTAAAAAGTGCTGTGTATGCGTGAAGACAGGGAAAAGCTAGAAAAGACAGACCTGCTGACAGTACAGTTGAGTGGAAGGAATAATGACAGGAGTGATAGCAACCAGAAACTGGGGGAATTGGATCAAGGCTACATGTAGAGGAGTTATTCAAGGACAAGGTAGTCCTGAGGCAGGACTCAATTCAGTTTAATAGAGCGAGTTCCCAAAGAGTAAGAGTTGGATCAATGCTAGAAACCCCCCAAGAAATAACAAAAAATTAGATGTTTGTTCAGGTATCTATTGCATAATAACACTCAAGCCACCTTTCCTGTATAGTACTGGCTGATTACAGAATTTTCTTTTGCTTTTTATAAACTATGCAATATATAGGTCAGAGACAAACTAGAACCCTAGAATTCGGTTTAGGCATTTTAAGGCTTTGGATCTCCACTGTAATCACATTCCAGTTTGCATGGCCAAGAAAGATCTTTTCATTGCAATTCACCCGTTTTTGGCAATGAAATGTGTATATGCTGACACCCTAATATAGCGCCTTTACAGACTGCCAGAAATAATGCAGCCTGAGGCTACTTTAACTGTCCTGGCTCAGTGCTAGGGAATCATGGTAATTGTATTTTTTTTCTGGGACATTGAACCTTCTGTGTTAGAGAGCTCTGGTGCCACAATAAACTACAGTTCCCATGATTCCTTAGCACTGAGCCAGGACAGTTAAAGTGGCCTCAAGCTGCATTATTTCTGGAAGTCTGTAAAGGCCCTTAGGGGGGATGCAGACAGGCTAAAAGGGTTGTTTTGAGGGTGACCTGAAGGCATGGTCTATAGATGGTGCATGCCAAGAAAGTGCCCCGTACTTGCCTCTTCCTGTTAAAGTGCGCTTCAAAAAGGAGCCACATTTTTC
>CM034708.1:32742736-32755303 GCA_020142125.1 Phrynosoma platyrhinos
GGTCTTTGTGCATGGAGATGAACTGGCAGATCCAGTTTTGCAATGGGATTAGCCTGTCATGAGGACAATAGATGAATGTAGGGCACCCCCATGAGGGTAGGGTCAGCTAGTATTGAAGTGTGTGTAGTGGGTCAGGAAACCATTGTCTTTGTTCAATCCATTGCTGAGGGACTGTCGTTTGTGGATGAATTCTAATTCTGGTTTTTCTCTTTCCAATCTGCCTGTGTAGTTCTTTTGTTCAAGGACAACTGTTCTGAGGTCTGAAATGGAGTGCCCAAGAAGATTGAAATGTTCTGCCACTGTTTTTTCTGTATTCCCATTCTTAATATCTGATTTATGTCCATTTATCCTCTGGCACAGGGACTGACTTGTTTGCCCAATGTAGTCTTGAAGGGCATTGCCAACATAGTATGGCATAAATTACATTGAAGGATGAGCATGTGAAGGTCCCCCTAATATTGTGGGTGATGCCATTAGGTATTCTGACGAGATTTCATGAAAATTTGTGGGCAGAGTTGGCATCTTGGTTTCTGGCAAGGCCTGTGTTGCCATCTGTGTCATTTGTCATCTTGTAGTACCTGTTTGAGGTTTGGAGGCTGTCTGTAGATGAGTAAAAGTCTGCCACCAAGAGCCGTTGAAAGAGTGGTATTAATGTCCCAGAATGGTTTGTATGCGCCTGAGTGGTTCCAGTTGGGAATTGTTAACTCAGGTAGAGGAGTGGTTTATGGCTTCAGGAGTTAAGGAAGCATTGTTCTAGGTTGGCCATGAAAATATTGGCAGATTGTGATGCTATGTGTGTGCCCATGACAGTGCATTAACTTGAAAGTATATGTTGCTATCAAACGTGAAGTAATTATGTGTGAGAACAAACTGGCAGACCTTAGTCACTAGGTCTCATAGGTTACCATCTGGAATGATGTGCCTGATGGTTTGTAGTCCATCTTTGTGTGGGATGTTCAGTTGTTTAAGCTTTTTTCAAAATCAACAGTTCTGAGTCTTTGCAATGGTTCCTCCAGTCAGTGCTTAGTGTCTAGGACCAGGATGAAAACCAAAGAAATGCATTCATTTTTTGTTTAATTTGCCTACCTGTTCCATAATAGCCTCTTTCCTGTCAAAAACACATATTTATTTTTTTATTTATTTTGCTGAAAATGGAAGCTCCAGTTCTGAAAAGCAGTGGGTCTTATTAAATAGATCTTATATTTTTGTACTGAAAGATATGTATGCACAATAAATTAAGCAATGCCTTTTTCTTTTATAAGACAGAAATGGCTTTACATTCCCAAACAACATATTCCAGAGGACTAGATTAATTCATACAACATAGCCTACAGTTTAAACTGTTTTTATAGTTGAGGCTGTGATGTATATTAGACAAAAGGAGAATGGAGATTGTTATGTTAATGAAAATAGTGTTGAGACTGAAATTCATCTCCAAGTCCCTAATGATATGCTCTATTGTTGCATATCTTGTAGTTTATAAACACATTCTTTTCAGAATACATTTCTCTTGCCATAAATCCATTTGCATGTAATTTGGGAGTGAGATGAGGGGGACAATGAACTTCAGGTTTAAAACTGATAATGGTGGACATATTTTGGATTATTTCTGACATAAGCCCAAAATGAATAGGATGCTAAACTAGAAAAAGGCATACATCTTTATGCATAATTGTGTGTGAAAGAGATCACTCTGATTGTTCTTTTCATGCATTGAGCAAAATTTTTATTTGGATGATAAAGATAGTATGGAAGTAAAATGAGGGGAATGATAACATTTACACAAAAGGAAACAGTATTTTACCCTCTTCAGTGTGTGGGCAGGATAGAATAAAAGCTCACAGACTTCAGAAAACATACATCCTTTTTTTTTTTTTGAGATAAAGTCCTATGATATTTACTTGCCATAACCAGAATACAAGCCTATTCTTTCCCCTGTACTTTTAAGTTCCATGAGAAAGAAATGAAGAATAGAATATTTTTGTACAAAGAGCATGCCCTTATGTTAAGCAATGTAAAGAGAAAATGGAGAAAGAGATAAATGTTCTTTGTTCTTGTTTTCTATAATTTTTGATGGTTCCTTTGCTAAAGTATAATCCATCAGAACATTTTCTTGTGCTAGCTTTGGGCCTTTAGAGACTGCCAGAAATAATCCAGTTTGAGATTTAACTGTCCTGCCTCAGTACTAAGGAATCATGGAAACTGTAGTTTGTTGTGGCATCAGAGCTCTCTTTTTTTAAAAAATAATGTTATTATTGACATTAAAAACAAATATAGAAACACATAGAGCACAAATAGACAAATAACAAATAATAACCCTACTGTTGGCCTTCCTATAATGTGCATATGAAAATCAATATTAACTTTACATATCATAGATAATTCTTAAACTTCCTCATATTTATACTTATTAAATCACAATCTATAGAATCTTGAATGTCCTACCCTACTCATCTACACTCTGTAGAACTGAACCCTGGACTTTTACACCATCATAAATTTGGAAGTGAGTTTAAAAAAAAATCAGCAAATATTTGGATCTTATAGCATCGAATACTAGTCTCCTGCAGCTTTCATCATACACAAAAGTCCACTATCACACAAGTTAAAGGAGTTTCAACTTCATTAGCACATTAAATTGTAACAAACATACATGAGTAATATACCTCTTTTTTATAGCCTGCTTAACAGCTATAAAGCATCTTGTTAATCCACGAACACAATATATCTACTTTCATTACCTTCTGCTTGCACATATGAGATCTAGGGGTTCCACTCTTTATAAAACCCTTTATAAGTGGCTTACTTTTTATTAAATTTGACAACTTATTCATTTCATAAAAATCATATAGTTTTAATTTCCACTCTTCCACAGTTGGGATCTCATTTCATTTACAACACTTAGCATATAATATTCTGGCAGAAATTATTGCCAAGAATATAATTTTCCCTTCCGCCTTTTCTAAATTGTTATCATCTAACATATTCAGGAGATAAAACCTGGACTCTGGGTGATCCCTCAACTTGAATATTTTTTTCATTTCCCAGTGTATTAATTTCCAGAATCTTGTGGCCTTTTAACATTCCACCATATATGTAGAATTGTACCAACTTCCGATCAACATTTTCAAAAGATAGAACTACATCCTCTAAACATTTTAGAGAAGCCATAGGATGTCAAATACCACCTATACATTGATTTATATAGATTATCCCTTAACTCAACACTTATTGTGTATTTAATTCTTACCTTCCAATTTTCCCCCACTGCTCCATCTCAATAATCTGCTTCAAATCAATTGCCCATTTTACCATAAATTCTTTAACTGTCTCTTCCTCATGCTCCCATTTCAATATCAATTTGTAAAACTTGGATATTTGTTTTTTTTATTCACTCCTCACAATTTTCTCCATTTCCTCATCTCCCAGCCCAATTCCAAATGTTTTATTACCCATTTGAAATCATTCAAGTAACTGCCTGTATGAGAACCAATTACAATTAATTCTGTTCCTTATTAGTTCATCTTGTGTTTTTAGAGTAATAATACCATGTAAGTTTTTCATAATATCTCCATAACAAATCTATCTTTCAGTACTGTAGACTTCCCTTTTTAAGAAAGCTTCTGCTGGTGAAGCCCAAAGAGGAATTTTTGGACACCATTTACTCCTATATTTTCTCCATACTCTCAGAAGTGATTTATAAAGAAAATGATTATTAAAGTTTTTGTCAGCCTTAGTTTTATCATAAAACAAATAGGCATGAAATCCGAAACATAAATCAAATCCTCCAAGGGTTAAAACTCTCATATTATCTAATTTAATCCAGTCCTGTAGCCATTCTAGGGCACAGGCATCAAAACACCATTTTAAATTAGGAAGTGCCAGCCCCCCTCTATCAGTAGAATCCTGAAGTATTTTTCACTTAACTCTTGGGTTCTTTTTTTGCCATATAAATTCAATTATATCGTTGTTCCATTTCTGAAATGGGACATTATTCATAATAACTGGAATATTTTGAAAATAAAACATCATTTTTGGTAATACTTCCATTTTTATCACCGCAATTCTCCTTAACCATGATATTTTAAAATTTTTCCACTTTCTTAAATTGCCTCTAATTTCATTCCATATTTTACTATAATTATTTTGAAACAAATCAGTGTTTTGTGATGTTAAAGTAATACCTAAATATTTCACCATTTTCACTCTTTGAAATCCCATTTCTTTTACTATTATTTCTGCCTCTTTGCCAAGAAAATTTAGCAATAACATCAATGTCTTGGTTCTATTTATTCGATACCCTGCTACATCCCCATATTGTTTCAGGATTTGTATTAATTGTTCACTATATTCAATAAGATTTGATATTGTCATGACCACGTCATCTGCATATGCCCTTATTTTATAGAATTTTTTTTATTTTAACCCCTTCAATCAAATTATCACTTTTAATCTTATTCAACAGAATCTCAAGAGTTAAAATAAACAAAAGTGGAGTCAATGGACAGCCTTGCTGAACACCTTTAGAAATGTGAAATGGTAGCATTTTCTCCCCATTAATTATAATGGAGGCTTCTTGCTTTGAGTATATTTTAGTAATCCAATTTAAAAAAACTTCCCCACATCAATTTTTTCCAAGACGTCAAACATGAAATTCTATCTTATGTTATCAAATGCTTTCTCTCTGTCTAGAAAAATCATGTCCAATTTTTTATTTAAAATTTTCTCATGAATTTCAATTAAATTTAACAAATTTCTAATATTATCTTTTATTTTTCTATTTGGGAGAAAGCCATTCTGATCAGAGTGTATCCAATTACATAAAAAAATCTTCAACCTTTCTGCCAATATTGCTGCAAATAATTTGTAATCTGAATTTAAAAGTGAAATTGGTCTAAAGTTATTCAGGTCTAATCAATCCTTATTTTCTTTAAGTATTAGTGATATATTCACTTGATTACATGTTTGAGGAATTGGATCCTTAAGAATTTCATTCATTGTCTTGACCAATGCCATACTTAACTGAGATTCAAAAATTTTATAATATTCATTCATAAAACCGTCCAGACTGGGAGTTTTCCTAGATTTGGATTTTTTTTTTATGGCTTCCACTAGTTCTTCATGTGTAATTGGTTTATTTAACACTAATTTATGTTCCATCATTAACATCATTATTTTCTGTTTTTCTAAATAATCCTTAATTCCTATCTTCATTCCAACTTTCTCTTTAGAAAATCTCAGTAAAATGCCTTACAAAGATTTTTTGAATTTGATTTTTGTTCATCACAATTTTAGTCCCATCACTTATTTTAATAATTGGAAATTTCTGGTCTTACAGACAGATTTTGTACTGTCCTCAAACCAAAATGCCACAAGAGCAGAGAGTGTCTCCGGAGCTTGTCCTAGAGACCGTCTCAACAGGACACCATCACCAACCGGAAGTCACACCACATCTCTCTGACAGAGAAGGCTCAATGTCTCAGAAAAAATGACAATTCCCATGATTCCCTAGCACTGAGCCAGGACAGTTAAAGTGGTCTCAAGATGGATTATTTCTGGCAGTCTGTGAAGGCCCTTAGTTGAACTGAAGACTATTGTAAAATCTGAATCAGTCATGCCCCCAAAGGACAACAAATCCAGAACAATTTATATGCATATTCCTCTTCAGTTTTTGTTTATGAAGCATATTGACTCAATGCTTGAAGAGAAAAACATGTTTAGTTTGATTATCTCCTCTCCTCCATTTCTAGTTTGAATGTTGTTCTCACATAGGGAGCAACATGGAGAGCAACAAGGCTTCAGCTATGCATGGTCAACATGCTTCATAAACAACAGAACAGAAATGACTTAAACATGTATAATATTCTGTCTGTCTGCCTTTCTGTCCATTCATCCTTCCGTCTTGCTTTAATTAACATATGAGTACAGAAAGCAACAATGAGTATGATAGCTTCACCACTCTACAAGGTCATTTTTCATCTACTTCCATGTGAGATCTGTCCTCCATATCCTGCAGTGCATCTTAACGGAAGCCACATACAAAACTGAACAGGGCTTGTATTGCATCGCCAAGCAATCAGTACAGGAAAAAGGAGCGGTAAGAATAATTATTAGTGAGAGAACATTTGAAGTTGAACAATATTTCTGTCTCTTCAACAACTGAGGGAAAAGCCCCCCACACACATACACAGAAAAAAAAAGGAAAAGGAAAGTAAAGGGAAAGGAAATAAGAAAGGGCAGAGAAAAAAGGATGTCACCACTGAGGAAGAATGCTTTTATGTGACAAGATTGGTTGCACACCAATCAACAAGGTCTATGTTGAAAGTCTCATTGTCTTTGTCATACAGAGTAGAAGTTCTCAAACTGATCATTGACTGAGCACCTTAGCTACTGCAGTCTAGATTATCTGCAACTTTTGAATCAGGTGAAAATCCTACATAGAATACATTATTGTAGTTTGAGGTTAAGACTCCCTGAACATTTTTGTTCAAAAGGGAGGAGAGTTTGACTTTTCTGAGTCTTTCTGCACACTTAAAATTTCCTTTATCTCACTCTTAATTATAGGGTTTGTTTTTTTTAGCTAACTAATCTAGTTTGCCTCTATTGTCCCATTTTATAGTCTTTATATTTTGACCTTCATTTCTTTTTTGTTTGCTTTGTTTATTGAAAAACCAATATACCATTGGGAAGGATGTTTTTGTTTTGTTTTTGTTTTTTAAAAAAAATCAAAACAGTGCCAGTGATTAAAATGATTATTTCGATGTATTGGCTGAAAAAAAATAATGATGGGAAGAAAGTTTGTTGGTACAAAATAACTCTATTCTCCATGGGCATTTTCTTGTAGTCTTGAACTCCTCAAGCATAATAATAAACAAGTCGAAAATAACTGCAGTAATAACATATGACATTTTATCCTGTAGGTTTCATACTCAAGGGTTCTAAAGTGATTTACAAATGAAAGGACTGATTCTGTAATAACCAGTTTTCTGTGCATAAACCTTTTATAGCTTTGTGTTTTGGGACCTAAAGAACTTTCTCTTATTAATTATATTTATGATGCTAAGAATGTATAAGTTCCACTTCTGAATTAGGACCCATTTGTTTTTGTTGCACCTGTCTGAATTTCAGAATTAAATATTGTAATACTTGAAAATCTTCACTTTTAATTAGGACATTTATAGTGACAATGTCTGTGAGCCTCAAACCACCCAGGAACTGTATAAATTGTTGTAGGAGAGGAAATTTCCTATTCAAGGAGCTTAATTTATCGCTAGAATGATTGTTTCCTGAGCCTCCATCTCAGTGACAGAAGGAAAATGATCATTCTCTAATTATGGACAACCTTTTCCCAAGAGAAGATCATAGAATCATAGAGTCGGAAGACACCACAAGGGCCATCCAGTCCAACCCCCAGGTCTCAGAGATATCCTACTAATGCTGTTTGCATTCTCCATATTTATTCTCATATTTATATCTGTATGTGTTTGTGCATTATATATATATATATATATATATATATATATATATATATATATATATATATATATATATATATATATATATATATATATATATATGTAATTACGATCACTATATACCAGATTGTAGCTGCAACAAGGGAACCGGAAAGAACAGACTGTGAACTGTGAACTTCAATCCAGATAAAACAATTTTTTTCTTCTTAAATTTGGACAAAATATTCCTGATGCAAACACATGGTGACTTCTTGAGGAATCCATTGTTCTCTGCCACAAAGAGTCCTGTGGCCTCACTGGAATGGAGACATATTGGATTGCAAAAGAAGGGGCCCTGTTAAGATGCAAATGGATTTTATATTTTCTGGACATTGTAAATCTCCCTAAAGCCATAGGGCCAGAAGGAGGAGGATCCTGCCTATAAAAGATATCCTCCCCGCCATATACTTTCTTAACTAAAGACTGAAACAACATGTAGGCAACTGACTAACATCTCCAATTGTTTTTCTCCTGTTCAGTTTGTAACATCTTGCCTGATGAAGAAGCCCATGGAGCTTCGAAAGCTTGCAACAAGTATATTGTTCATTTTGGTTGGCCAATAAAAGTATCACTGGATTTTTGTTTGACATTACTGTTATTATTATCCCATCTCATTCTCAGTTAAGCACTTTCAATGCAGCTTAGAATTTTTTTTTAAAAGTAATTTAAAATTGACCCCAAAAAAGTTTAAAAGTGATTAAACTATAAAATTAAAATCAGTTAAAACATAAATAATAAAAAACACAACAGAGCAACAAACGAACATAAAATCCAGTTTGTTTGTTTTTTTATAAAGCCTATCTTGTCCAAAAAATATGTACTCAAAGGCATGCCAAAACAAAAATATCTTACCTTTTTGCTGAAAGATGGTAGGGACTGTGCCAATCTAACCTCTCTGGGAAGGAAGATTTAGTTCAGATAGTATACTTTTCTTCCATTTACCTAGTCACTGACTAAAATATATTTGTACATGTTTTTGAAATGTTCACTCCTTGTTTTGTGAAATATGTCACAAATCCTGTAATGAGCAGATTTCCAGATTTGAAGTGTCTGATCTGTGTTCCTTTTCCAAGTACAATAGTGCAAATCAAATAATTTTTTTAAAAAAAATGGAGTGGCTTCCTCATATGTCACATGTGTAACAGTGCTCCATATATGTAGCCAATTGCTATTAAAGAGAGAGAAAAACAGAGATTTGTGATACAGAATAGGAAACACATTAATAGTAGTTATCATGCATGTATACAGTCATTTATATGAGTGTCACAATCTCCCTACACACACATTTATTTTTGCATCCATGTGTACAAAAGACTCCCTGCCAATGAGCAGAAGATAAAAATAGTATGGAAAAATCAACATTTTCTAAATATTAGTGTTGATAGTAAAGTGGAAAATTGGAAAAGAAATTGGAGTAAATCTTTCTCTTTCTTTCTTTCTTTCTTTCTTTTTTTCTCAGTTAGCCATTCTAAAAGCTATAAATGTTGTTGGAGCTGTTGTTGTTCTATGCCTTCAAGTCATTTCTGACATATGGCAATTTTAAAGTGAACCTACCATGAAGCTTTCTTGGCAGGATTTGTTCAAAGAAATTATGCCCTTATCTTCCTTTGAGGGTAGGATCATGTGATCACCCAGTGGGTTTCATGATTGAGTGGGGAATTGAAACCTGGTCTGTAAAGTCATAGTTCTATGGAAGTTGAAATATTGTTCCAATGTGTGTTTCAGGTATAGATTTCTCTGCTTGAAGTTTCATTGCATAAAACAAAATGTATCATTTTCATTTCATTGCTTTTTCTTCTGGTTCATCCTTTTCACTTGTACATTAAGTTTTTGTAGATATGAGTTCTGCTAATCTCAGTGGGACTTATTCCTAAGTAGCAAAACATTTTAATGCAATCATTGAACAATTTATCAAATATAGGCATGCTTACTATGCTTTGTGTATTAGAACAACAGCAGATTGTCTAATTTTATTAATATTTTGTCTCCTTAATTTCATTAATATAGAAGAGGGCTGAACTGAGAGAGAAGCAATAAGAAGAAATTGGCTTAAAAGACAGTGTAGAATATGTACAATGACTCATTAATTAGCACCTTGACTATGCAACCAGAACTGAAAATTAGTTTAATTTATATGCCACTGAAATCAAAGTCAAGAGTTCAATTGGTTTTAACAGCTCTGTAATGAACCCCAAATAAATTATTTTCAATTCTTCTAATAGGATGAATGCTGACAAAAATGTTCTGAATTTCCTATTATTTTGAATAGTCAGGTCACACCCCCCCCCAACTTATTTCTAGATGACTGAAAACTGGATTTCTACTTTATACTGAAGAGCCAAGTAATATGGTTCAATTCTCTTTTTTTCATCAGGGTTGTAAATTCTATTTTACTAGGATCAACTTGTGTTTTCCCCCTTTCTTTGTGGCCTGTGTTTAATAAATCACACATTTGGACTCTACTGAGAAATGAGACTGAATGTATATTCCTTTTGATTCCTTGTTTCATGCATGAGAATCAAAATATAGACACATGAGACAATGCTGTTGTTGAAAGTTATCTTTATGTCACAAATCATTTAACAATGGGAAAGATATTTGTGATTCAAATTTTCTGTGGTTCTCTTTATCATATATTACATTAACTTTCTATTCAGCTGTGCATGGCCCTTAACGGATTTATCCACTTGAGAGCAGAATAATATACTGTATAGGAAAATGCAGGAATCAATGAAGATAACTAAGGCAGAGGTTCTGGTCTGTGTAGCCCCTTCATACCTCATGGAGTGATTGATTGAGTGATGCATATAATGCAATGTATGAGTCATCTTTTGTTCAGAGAGAAACCCCATACTGTTTTCTAATTAAAACTTTAAAATAGTGCAAAAGCTTATTTTTTTAAAAAAGCATGAACACCAGAAGTTAAGAACAAGAAAGAACCTTCCAAGTAAGTATATGGAACTAATACATTTAAAATATTAAAAAGTAATTTAGAACAAAATGATTAATAATTTAGTTAGATTAGACCAAAAGAAGGTCTAGCTTCCTTAGTTCATTAGTTTATGTACTTCCACAGAGAAGTTCTGTCCAGATGTTGGAAGAGTTACATTTTTTTATTACAATTATGTAAATTCCTCCACCAGCAGGTCTATTTCCCAAGCTCCAGCCCCATGTTGACAAAGCTATGACATGTGCCAAAAATGGCATGTGAAGCCATCTTTCCTGGCACATGGAGCAGGGAAGAGCAGGAAAAGGTACGCACCTGTTCCTCCTCCTCCCAGCCATCCAAGACCTTCATCTGTATCCAGAGAGGCAGATGAATGCCCAGGAAGGTGTGGAGGGAGGAGGAGGAATACGTGTGTGCCTGTTCCTCCTCCTCCTGGGTCTTCAGATGACTCCAGAGAGGCAGCTGAAAGCCTGAGAAGGTTTTTTTTTGGGGGGGGGGGAGAAGTCCCACCATGGAAGTCCCACTCCCATGGGGTGGAAGTCCCACCCTGGACATCCGATTCCACCCAGAAGTCCCACCTCTGGAACAGGGTAACACCTGCTGCTGGAAGATTTTTTAGTTTGAGCACTCAGTACCTAAAAGATTTGCCATCACTGCTCTAACCCTATGATATGTTTTCACCAGTGAAGCCACTTTTAGTGGTGAAAAAATGTGGAACATCACCAAATACTGGCTGGCATCCTCTTAGGCATTTTTGTCCTCATACACAGACATACAACCATTGCACAATATAACACTGTGCAAGATGCCCCAATATGCATTGTTACAATTCACTCAAAGAATTGTATTTCATGTCAGGGATGTAGGTAGTTGTAAAATTATGTGATGAGGCTCTGATACAGGATCTCCATAGGTATCTTTCAGAGGGAATACAATTCCACCAAGAACAAACTGTGTCACCAGTCCTGGAATAGATGTACTACAAGCTAACTTTATCTCAATCAGTGCTTTGCAATATTATCAAAGTGGTTGCTCAAAACTTCTTTTCATTACTAGATGCCAGCAGTAACATCCTGAAGAACTGAAACAACTTTGCTGACCAAATAGTGGCTAAAAATAATATTTTTTTCTGCTAACACCATTAAAAGCAAACATTCCCAGGGATGATGATGATGATGATGATGATGATGATTTGTATCCTGCTCTTTTCTCAGAACTGGGACTCAGAGCAGCTCAACAATATTAAAAGAACAATACAGTTAAAAACATAGAAAAGAGGTACAACCTTCAAATAGTCTTCCAAAAGTTATTGAAAAGCCTGTGTAGAAACTCACTTCACTTTGGCCAATTCAATCGTCACTGCCTTTAATGGGTACAATACTCTTCCCCTAGGTTACACACTGGGATCCTGTTACTGAGTGTAATAAGGACAATCAGATGGGTGGGGGAGGATACGTCTTCTGGATGTTTAATGAATGTGTAGGAATATACACATGAATGTTTGCTATCTGTGGTTCCCAATCACTTCAACAGAATGAAAACTCTACCTGCTTTCAAAAGGAGACCTTAGAAATCACCAGTACTTTACTCAGCATCTGGCTCAAGCACAAAACACAATTTGTGACAATAGTCAAAATCTTGTATTGCGCTGCTTATGGGAATAGTTCTGTCTGTGGATCACATGCTATGTGATAACCATGCAACATCCATCCTCTCAACTTTCTCCTGGACTCGCTGTTTAGCCTCTCAACCCTCTGCACCTTCTCCACCCTCTCTGATGGAGAATGTGTTGGGGGACTTTGGAGAACTTGGCTATGGCTATGTTCCCACAGACAGGTACAGAATGATTACATCACCCAATGAGATCTGTTGGGATGATAAGAAGATATCCAGATATTCCCTACTCTATATACCAGCTACAGAATCGTGTGTGTGTGTGTGTGCATGCACGCAGTGGATGAATGGCGAGTCTGGGAGGAGCATTGGTCACTGTGGAGAGTGGAAGAGGATACCAACTTTTTGAATGACACCCCCCAGATGTACATAAGTATGGGATTGATTTACACCTGTTTATGTCACTGATGTGATGGCAGCCAATGGACGTTT
>CM034708.1:32759656-32806861 GCA_020142125.1 Phrynosoma platyrhinos
AAAGGTTGCCTACCCCTGCTCTATAGTCAGACATGACTTGACAAACTTGACAATGGGGAATACCTTTACCTTTATGAAACCTGTAGCCTTCCAGCTCCTGGCAGATTTCAGTTCCCATCATCCCTCACCATTGGCAGATTAGAATCCAACAAGATTTGGAGGATCTCAGGTTCCCTGCCTCTGATTCATGCATTCATAGGAGCAGGTGCATACACTTCCACTATATGAATAATAGAATGTATAGAGCCTTTGATCCAGTGATTTCTCCTTCAAAAAGTCATGGAAGTCATTCATGCAGTCACGTGTTGATGTGGCAATTAGCTACATCACACAGAGATTTAAACATTTAATTGTGCTTTCTACCTAATAGATAGATAGATGAATAGAGGAGAGATAGGCAGATATAGGAGTTAGCTTAAAAACAAACAAAAAAACCTGGCTTACCTTTCCCAGATTAAATCCTCTTCTGGGATGCAGCTGGGTATTGTCACACCAATAGTTGCCACCGATTCTGCTGGCCAAGTGCAACCCAGCTGCATCCCAGGTCCCTAGTGTGCTTTGGCAGCCATTTTTCCAAACCGGGGCTTTCCAACTTTGAAAAACAGCACCTGGGACCTGGAAAGCAGACACTGAGAAAGGTAAACTGGGTTTTTTAGCTGTGAGAAAAACTCCATAGATGGATAATACAATCCTATGCACCCTTGGGAGGAAAAAATACAGTGGGATTTATTAAACAACTAAACATGTTGTTGAATTTGAAGTCCTAATGTGAAGATTGGCATCTATATATGATGTGCTATATACTACACAAATCAAAAGAGATGCAATTATCATAATTGCAGGCACACAAGCACAAATTAGCAGCAGCAGCAGATCCAATATAAAAAAGACCTCTGGCCAATAAACATGCAACAGCAGTCAAACTTATCTTTAAAATTCCTTTACAAACATATGAACCACTTTGCTATTTTGTTTTTAATTAAAGTACATTGTATGCTATTCCAGAGATGCTTATTTTGTACTCTTTAGCTTAGAGTAAATTAAAAAAAATTATATTTATCTTTTCATTAAAGTTCCAGAGACAAAATTTGCATCCACTCTTTCATTATAGTATAGCACTTGAAAAACTTACCATATATACTCTTCTATAAGCTGAAAAAATTATGCTGAAACATTGGGGAAAAATCCTGGGTAGACTTATATACGGGTCAATAGTGTATAGCTAAGATAAATGGTGGCTGTGGCTCTTTTGGATTTCTTTGCCACTGAGGGAAAAGCAGAGGGTGTCCTCAAAGAAGTGCTGACCACTCCTCTCCCCCTATGGATGGGAAATTTCAAAGAGCCACATGAGGAGGGAGTGGGGATTCATTGGCACTTCCTTTTGTCTGGGAGATTGTCTTCTAAAAGAAACACTGCCCTCCCTCCCACACCACTCTCCTTGCCTTGCCAAAATAGTTAGTGCTGCAACTATGGAGGCATCCCTATTGTTAGCGTGGTTACACAACGTGTAATAATCCACGTCAATGTGCAGCACCAGTGTCACCACCTTCTCAGATGCAGGCAGTAGCTTGTGAGCTGAAGGAGTACCTCTCCTCTTCCAGAAAGAGTAAAGAAACTCTACAGACAGACGTCTCTCAGATGAGGCTTTAATCTTGGTTCCTCTACGTACAAGGCTATATACACAATCCACAGCAACAACTCCCAACGACATCAACAACCCACACTACCAACAACTAATGTCAACCCACTTCAACCAACACATGTGTCCAGAGTCAACTCCCTTATATATCTAGGGCTCCATGTGGCCTTCTGGCCCTGCCTCTTCCTTTGGACACCTGTCACTCAACCATGGTGACTTGGCAGTTTGGCAGTCATCTCGGTGCTTTACAGCACCTTGTGACCATCAGCTGGACATTGGACATTTTCTTTGAGACACTGTCTCCACACCTATTACACTTCTTGCCTCCTTTTTTTTCTTTTTCTTTTTGTTCCATGGGGACAAAAAAGAGCCATTCCTGGCTGTTCCCTTTGCCTGTGTGTTTGGCCTCTGTAACATGAGGAGCCGGTATCAGGCATTTCTTCCCCTTTAAGAACAAAGCAAATGAATAGACCTTTTCCCCTTCTCCTTTACTCAAGGGAGGCTGGGAGAAGCCGCCTTGACTGATTTTAACTGATCAGCGCTTCAGGAAAGTAAGGGGGGAAATGTTTGTTTTTAAAAAGGCAGACATGAATACTGGCTGCAGCCCTCTGTCTGGGAAAAGAAAAATGTCTGCTTATTTGCTGTTTTAAGGTGGCAGAAACCAAAGAGATTATCACAAATGTTGCTATTCCACTTTAACTCCTCTGGCTGCCTTTTGTTGCATTCTGGGATTTGTAGTTTAGGCAGGGGAATTTAGACTATTCAACCAGAGAGCTCAAGCAGTGGCTGGTAAAAGGAGATGGGGGGGGGGGGAGATTTGTATCTGCTGTTTTTAACCCTTAGACTTGCTGGAGCTGGAGAACCCAAACTGAGAGGGAGGGAGCCTTCCTTTAATTCTTTCTTCTCCAAAATAAGAAAAGAGCAGCTCCTTGAGCTAGATTGCCCAAACAGAGAGTCAAAGGGATAGAAGAATGGAAAGGGGAAGAAAGAGAGAGAAAGAGGGAGAGAACTGTGGGGGTGTGGCAGCAGTGATGGCTATTTGGTGCTTGCCCTCATGGAGCCCAAGAGCCAGGAAGAGCAGCAGGGGCTTCTCCATGGCAGCAGCTCTAACACCTCCACTCAAAGGAGTGCCAAGAGACAAATGAAACAGAGGGGATTCAGCAGTAGTGGCTACACCCTTGTCTTATCCACAGGTCATATTAAAATCCATAATTTTGGCCCACAAACCTGTCCTCGACTTATACATGAGGTTGACTTGTACACAAGTATATTCTGAAAGCTCTATTTCAAAAAGGAACACAAAAAGGAATGTTTCCAAGTTCTGTTAAAGTGCATATGCTTCCCATAGCAGGGGGGAAAGATGTCACCTATGCCCTGTTCTCCTATCGCCAAAAGTTTACTTATCAACTTGCATTATCCTGATAATTCACTATGTTTTGTTGCCATTGTCCCACTATCCAGCCCCCTGCATAATGCTAGATAAGTAAGAATTGATGTAAAGAATCCAGTAATTAAGGAAGCATTTTGCTACATTAGCATTAGTTTGCTGAGCTAGGTATTTACCCAGAATCTCCATTTCACTTTTTCAGACAACAGATGACTATCAGTTATTCGAGAGGCATCTGTAGCTGTCTGCTAGGTAAAAGAAAGTGACATTTATAGGTCTCCACTAAGAAGCTGTCTAGGGCTGAAAGCAAATGACAAAGCAGTAATGTGACAGATCCAAAAGATCCTCCAATACTATCTTATCAATCACTGAAGTGTGAGAAGGAAATAATACTGCATCCTTGCAATCCCAATGAACTAAAATCTGATGGCACTGGTGTCCATCTAATTTGCATTGCAGAAATAATGCAATGAGATATTTAGCCTTCTCTATCAGAGAACTCTGGTGCCACAACAAACTACAGATGCCAGGATGCCATAGCATTGAACCATTACAATTAAAGTGGTCTCAAACTGTATTATTTCTGCAGTGCAAATGCAGCCTAAATCTGATTAAAATACATTTTAAACAAAAGATTTAACTCAAAATTGTATTATTATTGTAAAGACTAAAATCTATTCCATGGTCTTCAGATTATAGCATATAGCATAATAGGAAGTTATGTATGTTTAGTTTCAATATAAGAAGACTGACATCTTTCTTGTCTTCACTGGACAGGATACTCCAGGGTCAACCCACAGTATCCTGGCCCCACAGCTGCCCCATTCTGCCCATGTTACTGGCATCCATTTCCACCCCATGGTACCTGTCTACATATACTGCTGGGCTGCCCAGTATGTTTGTCACTACTGCAGTTGCCGATCTTCTCTTCTGAGGTCAGAACTAGGCATCCAGCAATGGTTGCATGCTGGGTGCCTTTGTTTGACCTCAGAATGGGTGACCTGCAGTAATGGCAGGCACACAGTTGGTTCAGCATCATGTCCCTTCAGATAGCTGTCATGGCACCAAAAAGGAGGGTTCTGGATCTTCCTGACAGATCTGGAGCAACAAGGTTTGTTTGTTTGTTTGTTATTCCATTGTAAGTGTGTTATGTCCCAGTTCTGGTCGGGGATGTACCAGACAGGGTCTGGACTGCCTGCACCAGCACTAGGGTCTAGGACAAAACACCAAAATGGGGGGGGGGGCAGGCCTTTTAAAGGATGGGGATAAGGCCTAAGAAGTGACATTATATCATCTTTAAATATCTGATGAAATGCTATGTAAAGAATGGTGCAAGCTTGTTTTTTTCTGCTCCAGGGACTAGAACACAAGCTAATTCATTCCAAATAGAATAAAAGAAGTTTCACTTAAACATTTGGAAGAACTTCTTCACTGTAAGAACTATTTGACAGTGGAATAGACTGTTTTGGAAGGTATTTTGGAACTCTCTTAAATAGAGTTTGGAAGAGTATCTTGCAGAAGTGTTTTAGGGCTTTTGCAGACTGTCAGAAATAATGCAGCTTCAGTCCACTTTAATTGGCCTGGCTCAGTGCTAGAGAATCATGGGAGCTGTAGGTTTTTCTGAGACATTGAGCCTTCTATGTCAGAGAGCTCTGGTACCACAATAAACTACAGTTCCCATGATTCCCTAGCACTGAACCAGAGCAGTTAAAGTGGACTCAAGCTGCATTATTTCTGGCAGTCTTATGTACTCCTGCTTTTCAGGGGGTTGGATTAGATGGGCCTTGTAGGCTTTCTCACTTCCAACATTGTATGATTCCATGACTGAGACCAAGGACCCTTTCACACCAACCATTATAGCACTGTGGTACCACTATAACTTTCATGGCTGTAACACCCAAAATCTTGGTTTTTATAGTTGGTGAGGTACAGTAACTCTCTGGTTAAAAAATGTCAAGATCTCTCCCTAAACCTGAAATCCCAGTATTCCATTGGATGTTTTTAATGGTTTTATATTTTTAATTTTATATTCTTAAAGGATTTTATATTTTGAATTTGTTACATCAATATGGTGTTTTAATGATGTTTTAAAATTGTACTGTTTTATTGCTGTTATTTTTAAGCTTTTGTGAGTTGCCTTGAGCTCAAGTTGGGAGAAAGGTTACATATAAATAAATAAATAAATAAATAAATATTGCCATGGCAGTTAAAATGGAGTTATAGTGCTATATTTATGTAGTCTGAAACCCTCTGAAAATACAAACAGTTATCAACAAGAATGTTTATTTTCATTTCTCTGGACATGTAAAAAAAAATACATCCAAAGTATAGATTCACAGTACAATGCAACTCACTTTCAAAAAACCCTACTTCCTCACCATTAAAATTTTAATTTTAATTACTGAACCTTTAGCCTTACTTGACTTACAATATGAATTGTCCTACCTGTAACACTCAATTTATATTCCAAATCAAGGCCTTCCCCTTATATGCTTGGGTTATAATGTGAGAATTGATACTTTATTTCTTCCTTAACACCTTGAAAACTGTAAAATAGATTTTTTTTTCAGGGCCAGCTGGTGTAGTATAGTGGTTTGAGTGTGGGACTATGGAGATTATCGCACATGACAAACATATGAATATCTCCAATGGAAAAGAGATGCATTTAACTATCAATGATTGATCTTACCACACTCTCCCATGGTCAGGCTGTAGGCAGTCCTTAGACAGCTCATATGCAACCTGGGCCTATCCTGCAATTTTTCAAGAATGGGATTTTCCCGTTCTTAAAAAGCTACAGAACAAACATGCTTTGCCTAGAGGCTGCCTACGGCTCGACCATGGGAGAGTGCAGTAAGATCCATCATTGATGGTTAAATGTGTGTCTATCCCATTGTGGATATTCACATATGAGTCATCTGCGATAATCCCCTATGACTCTAGAGATCAGGGTTTGATTCCTCAGTCATAGAAACCCACTGGGTAACCTTGGGTAAATTGCATACTCTCAGCCCCAAAAAACCCCATGCTAGGTTCACTTGAAGGCACTGAACAATAACAATACACTAGGTATGCATAACTACATGAAGCTGGGGTGTGTGTGTTACACCTTGGCCCTGGGAGAGCTTGACATCCTCTGGGAGTTTTGAGTTTTGTCCCTCCCCTCCATAGCTTTAAAAATTTAGCTGACTTTTTGCAAACTGCCCCCAGATTATGGAATGGCCTGCCGGACAAGATCTGTCAAATTATGAGCCTAAGCAGCTTTAAAAATGGGAGGATTAGGGTGTGGGATATAGGAATTTTACATTGTCTCTTGTTTTTAAATTATGCTGTATGCCACCCCAATTGCTGAGCAGAGGGGCGGCTTAGAAATAAAACTTTATTATTATTATTATTATTAGGCTGTGAAGATGGACCTCTTCCGGCAGGCCTTTCCTGATTAGATCCTGTCCTCAGGAGTTGTGCCTCCCTACCTCTTTCTGTTTTTGGCTTGTCCATGGCTTGGATTTGTTTGCAATTGTTTTAATTGTCTTAATTTCTATTCTGAGATTTATATTGATTTTTAATATCTGTAGTTTAATACTTTTTTAAGGGGGAAGGTGGGGTTGTGGGGTTTTAGTTTGTACTCTTGGTGTAATTTTAACTGTTGTAAGCTGCCCCGATTGTTTTTAACAGAGGGGTGGGGTATAAATAAATTTTATTAATAATAATTTTATTATTACTTCAGGTGCACTGGCCTACTTGGATATGTGTAAAATGAGGGAGAAGGAGCAGCAAAATCATAATATAGCAACTGAGGGGGGTTGCAGACTGCCAGAAATAGTGCAAATTGAGTCCACTTTTAGGGTTAGGGTTAGGGAATCATGGAAACTGTAGTTTTTTGTGGCACCAGAGCTCTCTGACAGAGAAGGCTCAATGTCTCAGAAAAAAAAAAAAACAATTCCCATGATTCCCTAGCACTAACCCTAACCCTAAAAGTGGACTCAATTTGCACTATTTCTGGCAGTCTGTGGTGTTAGGAAGATGTGACATTAACTCATTTAATAGTTAAATTGGAATGATACAGAGTTCTGTAACAGCTGTTTTCAGCTACAGAAGTGAGGCAATTCAATTTCTTCCAGCAGAACTGGAAGGGAAAGGCTAAACATATGACAGTTTCTGGAAACAGAATCTCCATGGTGGGGAAAACCTTACCAGTAGAGTTTTTGTCTGCTGAGCCGCTCTTACAGGCAGGAATCTAAAGGTGTTGACCTCAAAAGTGCCTTCCAAAATATCTTTCATAACTGACTGTGTTAGCAAACACATATCTTTTAAAAAAATAAAATAAAATAAAATAGAACCTCGCTTACACAAAATTGCTTTTGTCATCTTAATTAATTTCTTCCCATGTTCTTGTAAATCAATCCATATCACAAATAATTGACTGGGGAATGAAGCAGAAATGAACACTTCAGGCACTTGCTTAAAGGGAATTAATTCTTAATTAAGTTGGCTTTCTTTGGATTTTCATCTTTAGGGAGAATCAGTTGCTGCTGAGCATTTGAGATATCTTCAGCTTCTTTAACATAGGAAAAGCTTTTATCAAAGATTTTAGGCACTTTGCATGCTAACAGGAAGGGGTATCTTAAATTGATGACTGAAACAAAAATTCATGTTGACATTAAAAGGTGATAATATATTATGGTTCCTTACTAATATAAAAATACATTATAAAGCAAGGTATGTTTTAGATCTTACCAAAATATGATAATGTCTTTTTTTTATCACAGTCTTTTCCTTGTTATAGTAATAATAATAATAATAATAATAATAATAATAATAATAATTTTTATTTATAGCCCGCCCCTCTGCTCAACAATCGAGGCGGGTTACAACATTAAAACAAACAACAAATTAAAACATTCCCTCATCCCTTATCCTACCCTCCCAAACCCCTTAAAACAGGATTAAACTTGAAAAGATTAAAATACACTTATCCATTAAAAACAATAGCAATAAAAACGAGCTACAATGGGAACATAATAATGATAAAAGCTGAAATCACATCTCCCTGAAGCAGATGCTATTCTGGGAAGGCCTGCCAGAAGAGATCCATCTTTACTACCTTTTTAAAGGCAGTGAGCATAGTAATGAGACGGATCTCATTCAGCAGGCCATTCCACAGCCTGGGAGCAGCCACAGAAAAGGTCCTCTGGGAGGTCTGAAAAACTGAATTGCTCCGTAATTATAATAAGTGGCCATTTCCTTGACTATTGTTTAATACAATCATGATGAAATGGACTAGTACAGGTTTGTTGATTATATAATCTCTAAGCATATACTAGCTCAGTTAGTTCAGATATTTCTGTACACAAATTCAAGCAAGGCTCAGTTTATTATTACATGTAATGTGATAACAATCAATTTTCTTGATGACTGACTGGAATTTCCTGAATAATTTTATATCAGAAGTCACTCTCTCTCTCTCTCTTTCATGCTTTCCTTTGAAGTTTCATTACTCCATCATGGATACGGTAAGTGACAGTACCCCTTGGTTTTTGGAATGTTGTCAATGGCCATTTTTGATATTAGATTTGAATCCATTTAACTGGTTATAGATTGGCCTATTTGCCCTGTATAAATTGTAGAGAGGTGGAAGAAAATCAATTCATTTAAAATGTGGTGCTGGAGAAGAGTTCTGTGGATATCATGTATTGATAAAAAGACAAATAAATGGGTCCTATAGCAAGTCAAGCCTAAACTCTCCCTAGGAATCAAGATTACAAAACTGAAACAGCCATACTTGGGCATGGATAAACTTAATCAAGGAAGCCATGGCCCTGAGTCTGCAAGACCTGAGCAGAGCTGTTGATGACAGGGTGACTTGGAGATCTCTCATTCATAGGCTCATCATTGGTTGAAGTTGACTTGACAACAGTTAGCAAAAAGAATGCAGAAGCACATTGTTGAGAGAAGACAACATATGATGCATTGCAAAATCAGCAAGTGAATGAACTCCAGAAGCCCTTTCACATTACACAATATTGCACTTTAATTACCATGACAACATGCTATGAAATCCTAGGCTTTGCAGTTTTGAGAGAAATGTTTAGGTTTATCAACCAGAGAAATCCAGTAGCTTACCGAACTATAAGTTCTGGAATCCCATAGAATGCATTTAAAATGAAATATAGCATTATAATGTTGTCATATGAAAGGAGTCCTGTGCCTGCAGATGATATTCTTGAATCTGCAATGGTATCACCTGAGTAGAGTTGAGGACTGGTATTTCAACTTGTTGCAGGGTTTGGTTCCTCTATTGTATCTCTTTTGTGTGCTCTGTTATTTCTAATAAGGAATTGTTTATGGTTGGGAAGGTTTTTGTATGCAAGTACAGGTCTGCCACCCCAGGACTCTGAAAGGCAAGTGCCATTATCCAGGATGGGCTGTCAATCACTGATGATACATTTGAGTTCTTTCAGCTGTGAACTGAATGTGACAGCATGTAATGGTCTGTCATTTTATCTCCCAGGCTTGCCCTATAGTAAATTATTTCTGGTACCTGTCTGGCCCTATCAATTCATCATATTTTCTGTTCAATTCAAACCATGGGTATTGTAGTTTGAAAAATGTCTGCTACAGTTGTGAGTTTCTGCCTGAATACCTAATGTTTTCCAGTCATAGATCTTTCTCTCTAGAGGTAAGAGATCTTGGTTTTACAGGCAGCATGCTAGACTGCAGCCCATGGTCTTATTTACCAGTGCTTTGTGTGTTTATCAGAACCTTTAGTATATTTATTTGCACATAAATAAATTCAGTGGGGCTCATCTGTTCCAGGTAAGCATATGAAGGGTTACCATAAGAAGTCTTCAATTATTCTCCATCAAACAGGTGCTGCTTTTTGCTTTCACTGAAAATCCATGGGTTACATCAGTTGAATTTCATAGTATGAAGCAACCATTAAAAAAAACCTTGCCAAATTTAATTAACATAAGCTGCTTGAGATGAACCCATTAACAAAGCATTGAAAGAAACTGGGGAGTAAATTATGTTATTTTAATCCCTAATGTTAATGTTATTAGATGGTAACCTTTCAGTGGTTCCCAAACTTTGGCCCTACAGATGTTTTGAACTTCACCTTCCAGAATCCTTGACTTTTCACTGGCTGGGATTTCTGGGAGCTGAAGTCCAAAGCACCTGGAGAACCAAGGTTTGAGAACCACTCAACACAAAACACTGATAAACCAAAGTTTGAGAACCACTGGAGATGAGGCTGAAAGGTGCTGTGGCAAGATGCAGAATGACAGACACAAGGAAAATTCTAATGTATGTGCAATGGTTCAACTTCATTATCATTATCAGCATTATGACACAGGCTATCATAGGGTATCAGGAAACAAAACTCATCCCACAAATTATTATCAAGTTCACATAGAAAAGAGTTAAGATATAGATGTGATAGTCTGTAGAATTAATATGTATAGAGATTTTGTTGCACCTTTGAGACTAAGGGCCTAAGCAGACTGGCGGCACAGGGCCACCGTGGGAAGGTGCATCGCGGGGCCGAGGCATCCCCATGCCTCGATCCTGTGGTGCACTTTCGCTGACTTTTCCACCGCAGCATGTCCGGATGTTGCGGCGGGAGGTTGTCCTCAGAGCGCCGGCCGTGCGGAGGGCAGGCGGCTCCGAGGATGACCTCGGGAGGAGGAAGGGGAGCCAAGCATGCAGCTGCCCCTCCCCTTCTTTGCCTCGAGGACAGCTTTTTAAGCCATCTGCCTACACCCTAACTGAGAAAAAATTAACCAACATTCCTTTTCAGTTATCTTCATTTAAACTCCTGCACTCATGTCTGTCTGTGACTTTCAATTCACCATAAGCATCTGAAGAAGTAGACTAAAATCTACAAAAGCTCATGTTACAAACCTCTCTTTTTTTCAGTTAGGGCTGATGTAGATTGGCACTATAGGCTGGCCTGGGGGTGGAGCTGAGGCAGGGCAACTGCACACTAGCTGCCCCAACTGCATGCTCGTCTGCATGGCACACAGCATCAGGGTGCCCTCTTAGCCCAGTGTGCACACATGGTGCACCAAAAGGATGCAAAAGATCCACAGCGGTGGCTCTAAGGGCAGCCTTTTGCCACCCCCAAAAGGAGTGGCATTTTGCCGCTCTTTGGGGAGTGGCAAAAAGGAGGATTAGGGCCATGGCATGTGGTTGCTATGGCCCTGATCCACTGCTCCCAGGGGCAGCCCAGAGCCACCCCAAACAGGCCATCTGCATTGGCCCTTAGTCTTAAAGATGCTACAAAATCTCTCTGCATATAGAAAAGAGTGTGTTATCATAAATATTTATCTTCAGAGGTTTAATATAGGGATGGAATAACAGTTCTCCATCTCCCAGTATTTCCCCCTTTTGATTAAATAGACTAGGATCATTGGAACTGGAGGGCTGAATGATTCCCACCCCTACTTTTAAAAAATTAATGGGTATTTGCCTTTATGTGATGATTCAGCATTTGCTGAATATATAGGGGAGGGAGCTATTTCTATGTACAAAATCCTCAGGATTTTATTTGTTCAACTAGCAGTTGAAATTCCAGTTCTCTAATTTACAACTAGAAAATGTGTTCGAGTTGATAATGAGGAATTGTTCCCAGGATAGGGTAAGCCATTGCCATAAGTTACTGAGCAGAGAAAGAGAACCTGTTATTTTTCTAGTTGGCAAGATATTAGTGGGATTATTTCAGCTAGCAAGGCTAGCATTAATGTCAAGGAAAGAGAAACATGAAATTTGCCTATAATCTCTCTTGTCTACCTAGCTAGGAGCAGGGATTTGAAATTTGACAGGAGATCAAAGGACTGTCAGCATTGTCCTATTCCACATTTGGCAGAACTATCAACTCAGCTCCCACCTTGCAAGCCAAGTGATAGATATGAGGCCTTGTCTTCAGGGCTTAGCAGACAAGTATTAGTTTATATTCCAGTCCAAGCAATGAAGGCCATACATACTTTTATGCAAAAAGTCTTACTGGAAACTCCATCCCAGTTGAACTGGATCCCATTCTAAAATCACAGCAACAGTGATATTGGAAAACTGTGTCAGTACGTTGCCGTTGATCTGTTTTTTAAACGAATATAACACTGTCACTTGCCTGGTGTTGAGGCGAAGCTGTATGGCCAGTAAAAATAAAAATAAAAATACATAGTGGGCCCTTGTTATTGCTGGGGTTTGGTTCCAGGACCCTCGTGGATAATAAAATCTGTGGAGGCTCAAGTCCCATTAAATACAATGGCATAGCAAAATGGTGTCCATTATATAAAATGGAAAATCATGGTTTGCTATTTGGAATTTATACTTTTTAAAAATATTTTCAAGCCATGGATACTTGAATCCATGATTTAAAAAATCCATGGATAAGGAGGGCCAACTGTAATTCTGATCAATGCAGTTCCAAAGGTACTCATAGAAACTAATACATTGTGACATGGGGTGAAAACATACACAAGTAGAGGCATTTTCACAAGTCTCAGAATTATATTATATTTTCTCTCATTGGTAAATCAAATGAAAGTGCTGCATTGGTCAGACCATAAAGTACTCAGACATGATATAAGAAGTTGTTATCTCCATTTTTGTAGCACATCAGTATTTGAAAGTGATGTGTCAGACCAAACACTGAAAAGTAAGAACTGAGAGCAGAAGTTGTGCTGCTGCAGAAATGGTCATGTTTTGTATTAGCTACAGTTTCTGGATCATCTTCAAATGTAGCCTTACATAAATTATATTGTACTAACCCAGTCTAGAAATGAGCACAAGTAACTATTATAACAGATCTGGCTGCTCCAGATACTATTGCATATGGCACATATACCAGGCATTCCTACTATTTGTGCTTCACCCGAGGCAGATGGATCCAGGTAAACATTCAAGGTGCATGCCTAATCTATCAACGGCAACTCTACCCTATCCATTATGAGTTTTACACACTAACCTACTTATATCCCAGTCCATAGAACCTCTAATGTTCAGCTTCACCCAGAAAATTCCCCTCTACATATAACATGGACAGAAATGCAAGGATAAGACCCTGCTACAAACTCAGATGCCATCTGTATTTCCACATGTACACTGGCAGTAGCATCATAGTTCCTACTAACATCACCCACAACATCATAGGTGCTACCTACTCCTCTTCAAATGTGATACATTTCACTGTCTATCAGCAATACTCCTCTGTGCTTTTCATTGGACAAATGGGGCAGTCTTTATGTAAGAAGATAAATGGGCACAAATTTGATGTTTGAAATTTTGGAAATACACAAAAAATGGTAACAGAAATAGTTTTTTGTGGGTTTTTCAGGCAGTGTGGCCATGTTCTAGAAGAGTTTCTTTCTGATGTTTTACCAGCATCTGTGTCTGGCATCTTCAGAGAATACTAGAATGAAGAGAGTGGGTATATATATATATACTGTGAGACCCTGGGTAGGGAGGAGTGATTCCCATGTAAACTGTGTATTGTTCTGTTGTTGATGGGAGGCCTCATAGTGGGAGGATATGCAAATGAGAATTAGTGTCTGCTAAATGGTTATCATTTTCTGCTGGGAAAGCCCCTGACCCTGGATGGTTTCTCATTTGCATTTACTGAGTGCTGATTTTTCTATTTTGCAGGATTGGTAGCCAAACTTTGTTTACTTTAATGGTTTCTTCTTTCCTGTTGAAGTTGTCCAAGTGTTTGTGGATTTCGATGGCTTCCCTGTGCATTCTGACCTGATAGTTGTTGGCATGGTCCAGAATTTCAGTGTTTTCAAACAGCATTTTTTGCCTAGGATGGTTTATAATGTGTTCTGCTACTGCTGATTTTTCTGACTGACCCAGTCTGCAGTGTCTCTCATGTTCCTTGATTTGTGTTTGGACACTGCATTTGGTGTCCCTATGTAGACTTGTCTGAAGCTGTATGGTATGCAGTAAACTCCTGTGGCTGTGAGAGAGTCTCTCCTGTCCTTTGCTGAGCGCAGCATTTGTTGGATTTTCTTGGTTGGATTGTAAACCATTTGGAGGTTGTGTTTCCTCACCACTTTCCCTATTTTGTCTGTATGGTAAAAATACCTTCCCTTTGGGTGCTTGCTTGTCTTCGCTCCTCTGGTTTTTTCTGGGTCTGGCAGCCCTTCTGATGTCTGGGCTGAAGTAACCATTCACCTGTAAAGCCTGGTTTAGGTGCTTCAATTCCTCTTCCAAGAAGTGGGGTTCACAGATGGATTTTGCCTGGTCTACCAGTGTTTTTATTGTGCTTCTTTTTTGTCCTGGGTGATGGTTGAAGTTCTTGTGCAGATATCTGTCTTTATGTGTAGGTTTTCTGTATACTGTGTGACCCAGACATTGGTTTGGTTTGCGGATGACTAGGACATCCAAGAATGTCAGTGTTCCTTCCTTTTCTTTTTCCATAGTGAACTGTTGTTCAGGAACACAGCCAGGTCTTTTTTTTTTCATAGCTCCAAATGGTGAAAGTGTCATCCATGTATCGAAACTAAGTTGTGGGCTTTTTCGGTGCTGTTTCCAGAGCTTGCTTTTCAAAGTGTTCCATGTAAATGTTAACTATCACAGGACTTAGAGGGCTACCCATTGCTACCCCATCTCTCTGCTCATAGAATCCATTGTCCCACTGGAAATATCTTGTGGTGAGGTAATGTTTGAACAAGGTTGTGATGTCCTCTTAAAAAATTTGTCAGATGAGTGTCATGGTGTCCATTATGGGGACTTTGGTGAACAGAGAGACCACATCAAAGCTGATTAGTATGTCTCCAGGTTTAAGTTCAAGGTTATTGATTTTTTTCTATGCAATGAGCTGAGTCTTTGATGTAGTGGGGGGTTTGCCCTATATTGGTTTGTAACTGTGTGGCCAGAAACATGGCCAAATCATATGTGGGGGATCCAATGGCACTCACTATGGGTCGGAGTGGAATGGAATCCTTGTGGATTTTGGGAAGTCCATATAGTCTTGGTAGGAGAGCCTCAGATTTGCACAAACTTTGTCTTGTGGTTGGATGAATTGAGGAGATTTTGATCATGGTGTTCATTTTCCTGGTGATTTTGTTGGTTGGGTCTTGTTTCAGTTTTTTGTATATTGTAGGATCCAGGAGTTCCCTGATTTTTTGTTTATATTGTTCTGTTTCTATGATTACTGTGGCATTGTTACAGAGAATTTCAACCTTCCTGACCTACAAGTAGATGCTCTGAAACAAAACAAAACAAAAAAATATATATATTAAAGATTAGAAAGAGAAACAGCTGAATCGGGATATATTTAAAAATTCCAATCCATTAGATAGCTTGGACAATGGTTTATTGGTACACTATGTTTACTAATATTTTGGTCTCACCACAGTTACACATGCAACAAAAAAGTAATCAGAATATACTGCTTTTAACACCTCAAGACTACCAAACCTGTATCAGGTTATACATCACTTCAAAGGTTTATAGGCAGTTTCACAATCTGTTCCCACCCTCCACAATGTTGAAACTGTTTTAAGTAACTGTTAATATTGTGTTTCAAGAGAGCATCTGAACAGATGGACTGGAATCTGTAACAGCTCACACTATAATAAATCAGTTCATCTACATTTAGGCATTCATACAAGAGGGCCACTGCATCCTTCAGAGTACAGATAGAAAAGACTAGTGGAGCTTTTTGTTATCTCATAAACTTCAGAATCCAAGCTTCAATAAGAGTCTTCCAAGCAACTTTTTACAATATACAGGAGCAAATTATGTGTTTGTGAGGGGGAGCAAAATGGAATCCTGTAGCACTTATAGCACCATGGGGAGAACAGAAATAATTCAGTCCTGAAACAAGATGTACCTACTTAATTTTATTACTCAACTTGACTATGAGCCTTTGCAGACTGCCAGAAATAGTGCAAACTGAGTCCACTTTTAGGGTTAGGGTTAGTGCTAGGGAATCATGGGAACTGTATTTTATTGTGGCACCAGAGTTCTCTGACAGAGAAGGCTCAATGTCTCAGAAAAAAAAATTCCATGATTCCCTAGCACTAACCCTAACCCTAAAAGTGGATTCAATTTGCACTATTTCTGGCAGTCTGCAACCTCCCTATGCCTACTCAGCTGCTGCACTGCTGAGTTCACAGTTGCTTTCTCCCAAGTAAAGGTATGGAAATTGAAACCTTCATTTTTATTTTTATTTTTTACTTTAGCTAAATAATTTCTTGTGCCTTTCTCAGAAGCATATCAGCCCACTCACACCTCCTGCTAGAGGTCATCTAACCTTTCATTAAAATACAGTTTTACATGTTTTCAAGTGTTAATGAGACAGCAGAAATAATTTTGCTGAAAGACAAATAGATACCTTGGTTTTTATAGCAGTGGAAGTTAGAGCTTCATTAGTAGGTAATTATGCAGTACACAGTATGTAAATAATGCTTGTATGACAATTAAAGAGGGGGAAAACATATACACCAACCTTGATACATTATCGAATGGCAAAAACTGTTTACAGTCTTTAGTAAGGTGAATTCCAATGTCTGACTGAAGTTATTAATTATAAGTTTAACAGTGAAACAGACTGTATCCCTGTTGCTCTCTATGTAAATACTTGCCAGTAAAATGAAAACTAACCACTTTTTTGGGGAAAAAATAGTATGCTTCTTTTTTGAAAAGATGGAGACAGATGTGTGGAGAAAATAAATGTTGTTCATACAGTGTTATACATGACACATGAATATTTGAATTTGCTGACAAGGTCTACTGATGGTTTTAAAGAGAGATTGGTTGAATTTATGGAGGATGGGGCTATCAGCAACTACTAGACATGATGATTGTGTGTGTGTGTGTGTGTGTGTGTGTGTGTGTGTGTGTGTGTGTGTGTATACATACATACATATATATATATATATATATATATATATATATATATATATATATATATATATATATATATATATATTCCCTGTGTCTCAAAAGGATTCTTAACACTAGTTACTAGGAAACATAAATGGAAGGGTCCCTTTATGTTTTTGTCCTGCTGTGAGTCTTTCCATATACAAACCAATAGCTGTTGTGGGAATAGAATGTAGACCAACTAAGCCTTTGGTCTGGTCCAGTAAGTTTCTTCTTATGTCCTTATTTCATGAAGGTTTATCAAGATTCTCTTCTTGAAACAGAAAGAGTTTTCTCCAGTGGAGAAAGTTCATTCCATTTTAGAAAGAGAGCCTTCAGATACAGCCCTATAGTATACATTCTTTAAATTAAATTTCAGTACAATGTAACATAGTATTTAGATTATCAAAAATATGACTAGATGAGACACTCCAGTTATAACTTAAGATTATGTATCAAATAAGTCTAGCTGATCAATTTTGTTTGATTGATTGATTTTCAGAGAAAATGGTCTCACTAGTACAAATAATAAAGCTCAATTCAGAGTGACTCCAACTTTGAACTACTTTCTCAAACTAAACTATTTAGTTTCTGCACAATACACTCATCCCACCACATTTGCAGATTTGATTTTGGTGGATTTGATTATTGAGGGATTTGATTAATATGTTCTTTCTAGGGATCTCTACATCCTCCACCACAGCTCTATGGTCAACATCCACCAAAAGTTACATTAGAGGGCTTAGAGATTCATACAGAGAACACTTCTCTGGGCATTTGAAGGTCCTTTAGCACAATTCTATGGTCAGTGTCTGGCAGATGTTGATCATAGAGTTGTTCTGGAAGACAGAGATTCCTAGAGAGGCATTCTCTCAGGTATATATATAAGGTTAAGGGCATAGGACCCCTGCAAAAGTGGAAAAAACACAAATTATATATACAGCCCTCCACATTTTCTGGGTTAAGGGAATAGTACCCCCTTGAAAATGGATAATTTGTGGTTTTTCCACTTTCACAGGCATCCTGTGCCTTTAACCCCAAAGAATGTTGAGGGCTAACTGTACTGGCACTGATGGAAGCAGGATGAATTTGTCCCATATTTTTTACATATTGATAATTTTCAAGAAAATAGAGTGACTAAGGCTTAAGTAGAAATCAAAGACATGGCCATGTTATTCTGGGTCAATATGCAAAAAAATATTGTAGCACCTTTGAGACTAAAGAGGTTCATAGCATAAACTACACAGAACAGATCCAATCCCAGTCTCACCTCCATTGAAAGTAACCAACCACTAATGGAAGATCATCCTAGCCCACAAAGAACCACTGCACAGCTTCAGCAGAGTTTGTTTGTTATCATATGGGGCTGAAATAGACAGGCCCAAAAGTGGGCCATGACTGCTCCACCACCAAATGCACCAGAGCTGTAGTAACTACACACACCCAGCCACAACTACTGCCACAGTTTTGAACCAAGCCAGCATAAATATTCTCTTGACAGTTATGCAGATGGGGAGCTTTCAACAAGTATAGCTTACACAGCAGGCAAGCTGCACAGTCATTAATGGTCCAGGAGCCTAGTCTTCTTTTTCATGAATCCATTCTATTCTAGAATGCTCCTGGTATATGGATAAGATTATTCAGCTCCTCTGCTGCCCAAGCATCTGAAATGGAAGAAAGTCTATTGTTGGAAAAGAGAATTTTAAACATTTTCTCTGGCTGCAATTGCATTGCAGAATTAATGGAGTTTGACACCACTTTAACTCTCATGGCTCAATACTGTAGAATCCTGGTATTTGTAGATTGTTGTGGCATCAGAGCTCTCTGACAGAGAAGGCTAACTATCTCACAAAACTACAGATTCCAGCATTCCATAGTACTGAGTCATGGCAGTTAAAGTGATGTCAAATTTCTGCAGTGCAGATGTAGCATCTTTCTCAAACACCTTTTCTGCTTAATTGCTTCTCCACAGAGGAGCTCTACAGAGCAGCTATGCTGTTTAGCTACAAAGGAATAACATGGGACATAGATTCAAAAATATATGTTGAGATAAACTTAGCTTTCTGAAAACAGAAAGAATCCTCCCACCCATGTAAGGGACTGATCTCACTGGCAAAAGAGGAGAAGACATAGGTTTCTCCCATTTCTGTCTCTTATTGTAACCATCTTCCAACCTGCTGAAGGACAGTGTAAGGAGTTGCAGGGGAAATTAAAACAAGTCAGAAGGATTGTTCTTTTAGTTGAATTCTAGCCCAGGGATGCTCCCATGAGCAGCAACAGCGGGTAACCACATAAAGACTATGGTGCTATTGCAGTATCAGTCTGACTGAAGCATCCTTAAAGAAGTGCAGTGTGATGAATAAAGCAAAATCTCTCTAATATGCTCAAAATCTAGATGTTTCTAATTATAGGACTGTCATTACGATCTCCACACCATCTGCCCATCAGTTTCTTGCAGCCAAATATTCTATTCCCTGTAGTTTTCTATTATGGGATGACAGAATATTTCTCCTATAGAGCTTGTCATGTGTATCAGGATTAATCTTAAAAAAAAAAACTCCACACAGTTGGAAAAGTTACAAATGATAAGGTGTATATCCACAAAGAAGAGCTAGATAATATTTTTAACATTAATCCTGGTGAAATTCCATTTATTATTAATACTGATAAAAAACACTTAATCAGTGAAAATGTTTTTAGAGTTAAAAATTATTTCCACACCCAGTGCATTTGTTCAACACTCACAAAGTAAAGAGCCTGTTCAGATATATATATAGATATATATATATATTTGGCAAGATGATAAAAGTAGATGATAAATGGCTGTTTGTGGATTCTGTACTATTTGTGGATTCTGTTCCTCACTGAACTAGCATATTTTTCATCCACAATATTTGTTGACATAAATAAGAGTGGTGAAGAGGAAGATTCATTTGGTGTACCACTTAAGAGGTAAGCTATGTCAGAAGTGGTTATCAAAAGGAATAGAAGAAATCTATCTTAAACAGTGACCAAAGTCCTTCCAATTAAGTGGAAGGTAAAAGTGTCTGGAAATGTTCCTCTAAAGGTAAAAGTAAAGGTATTCCCCATTGACAAGGTTGTCAAGTCATGTCCAACTGCAGGAGGTGGTGCTCATCTCCGTTACTAAACCGAAGAGCCAGTGTTATCAGAGACTACTATGTGATCGTGTACCCAGCATCATTGCACAGAATGCTGTTTACCTTCCCAACAAAGTGGTACCTATTTATCTACTTGCATTTGTATACTTTTGAACTGCTAGGTTGGCAGAAGCTGAGACAGAAGCTCACCCTATCATGCAGCACCTGGGCCTCGAACTGCCAACCTGCTCCTTGCAATCAACAGAGTATTCAGTTGGAAATGTTACTTTGCAACTCCCTAAATCTGCCAGCCAGCATGAGCAATTTTATTCACTTTCAGTGTAGTTGTAAAGAGCCCTGGTGGCACAGTGGTTAAATGCCTGTATTGCAGCCACTCACTCATAGACCACAAGGTTGCGAGTTCAATACTAGCCAGGGCTCAGGCTAGACTCAGGCCTGCATCCTTCCGAAGTCGCCAAAATGAGTACCCAACTGTTAGGGGGCAATGAGCTTACAGTTGTAAACTACTTAGACATCCCATAGTGCGATATGAAGCGGTATATAAATGAAGCTGCTTTTGCTTTGCTTTAAAGTTAATTTATATCCCACCTTTTTCCTTATATGGGACCCAAGGCAGTGCACAATCTTAAAACACAATACAATTAAAAAGACTTAAATTAAAAGCTAAAATACAATTAAACTAACTAAGGGCCTCTACAGACAGTCCCTTTGGGCCATCTTGGAGGCAGGGATGGGGAGGGCAGCCGCACGCCAGCCGCCTCAACCCCTCCCGAAAACATCCTGATGCCATGCGCCATTACGCATGGTGCATGGTGTCAGGGCGTCCTTCCGATACAGCCTTTTGATGAGCTGTGCCAGAAGGGGCACCAAACAGCTGCATGGCAGCTCTTAAGGCCCCCTTTTGCTGGATCTGAAAGGAGTGGCATTTTGCCACTCTTTTCCAGGCTGGCAAAAGGGAGCATTGGGGCTGATGTGTCCAGCAGCCTCAGCCCTGATTGTCTGTTTTTCAGGGTGGCCCAGGGCTGCCTGTCTGCATCCCTCCTAAGAACACTTTGAAAACACACATTAAAATAGCATTAAAAGGCATTTAACACTATGAACTAAAAACACCATACCCTCTCCTCAATAAAAGCTCTAGCTGCTGTTACCAAATGCCTCCTTAATTTTTTTAAAAAAATGTCTTCAGATGCTGGTGGAAAGAGAGAAGGGAGGGACCCAACTGGACCTCCCAAGGAACAGAGTTCCACAGCCTGGGGGCAACCACAGAGAAGGTATTCTCTAGAATCCACACAATGACATCTGTGAAGGTGGTGGGTCTGAGAGAAAGCCCTCCCCTGAAGGTCTTAAGGCATATGCTGGTTTATATAACAATATAGGACCTTTGCAGACTGCCAGAAATAGTTTAAATTGCATCCACTTTAACTGCCCTGACTCAGTGCTGGGGAATATGGGAACTGTAGTTTATGAGGCATCAGTGCTCTCTGATAGAGAAGGCTCAATGTCTAAGAAAAAAAATACAATTCCCATGATTTCCTAGCACTGAGCCAGGACAGTTAAAGTGGACTCAGTTTGCACTATTTCTAGCAGTCTGCAAAGGCCCATAGTCTTTCAACCAGTCTGGACCCAAGCAGAGTTGGGGTTTAAAGGTCAACACCAGAACATTGGATTCTACCCAGAAATTGACTGGTAGTCAATGTAACTATTTCAACAGGATGGTCACATGATCCTTGTACCCATCCTCAGTCAATAACCTAGCTGAAGAATTTTGGGCCCTTTGAAGTTTCCTAACCATTTCAAAAGGTAAACCACTGAAAGGCACATTACAGTAGTTCAAACAGGACATAATCAAGACATGTATCACCATAGCCAGATCTGATTTCTCAAGGAATGGGCACAAGGAACAATATTACACACATATATCTCATTTGAACTTCTTAGCATTGTAGCCCATTACAACAAATCTATCTAGGAGATCAAATCATTCATTTCCCACTGAGCAGGGTCATTTGTTGGTAGTGAATTTGTGTAGTTGTGTCATCTTGATGAAGGAGGGTCCATAGCTTTGGGTTAGTCTTGTATCTCCAGTACCTCCAGAAGGAGGTGAGAAGTTGTTAGTGTGAGTTGACTTTCTAAATGTAATTTCTGAAATATTTTAATTATCTCTCTCCTTCTTCCCAAAATGGAACCCAAAGGTACATATAACAAAGTTATGATTGAGGTTAAAAACCCAGTTATTAAAAAGTTAAAGCACAACTGAATAGGCTATCATATAAAAACACTTTTCATTTTAAAAGTACAAAATGATTTTAAAATTCCAGGGAAGCAAAAGGGGCTGAGTTCCAACTCTTTGTGATGCTCTCAATAAGCACAATTTTTAAAAAAGCTACAGCAGTAGGCATTTTGCACAAGCTGTAGTTTTCGAGTTGTCAATAGAGCAGAGAATTCTAAATACCATGGGTATTTAGAGATCTTTGGGTAAAGGGCAGAGTGTTATTGGAGTGTTTGAAAGCATATGGACAAATGGCACCTCTGCAGCTATGCTGTACTGGTTAGAGGCTTACTTCAAATTTTATATAGCTAAGAACAGATAACCCACATTTCAATTCAAAGGATTTCTCACAACAGAACATCAGTGCACTAAACTAATTAAGGCATCATCTTAAAGTATGCCTTCTATACTCTAATCTTCTATACCAGGGGTAGGCAACCTTTCCCCTTTAAGAGCCAAGGGACTTCAGCTCCCAGAGGCCTCAGCCATGTTGGCCAATAGTCCCATGTTGGCCAATAGCTCCTGAGATTCTGGGAGCTGAAGTCCCTCGGCCCTTAAAGGGGAAAGGTTGCCTACCCCTGTTCTATACTCTAGCAAGACAGTGTGGTCTTAAGGATCTGTACAATGTCATTTTTTTAAAAAAAAAATGATATTCTGATATCCCCCTCCCCCAGTAAAATGGTTTTCTTTAAACTGTACCAAAAAGGGAGGGAGTTGATGAAATTTTGACCTTTTCAGCAATGCTGTTTCCCATAAAATAGGAGCATTTATTAAATAGTATATCAAAAATTGTAAAACATGCTTGTCATGTATATGAGAATTATGTCAAATATACGTAGCATTTCTTACACTGCCTGCTTATTAAAATCATATATTCTGAGGAGAGAAACTACACAGTTCTAGGCTATGTATGTGTCATATTGAAACAGTATGCACTTTAAGGGATTTTGAAAGTTTCTTTCCCATGAAACTTACCAAATGCTGTACATCCTACTAAAAAGAGACATGTTTGTATTAGGACCACATATAAAAAGAACATTCCTTGTACTTTACTTCCTGACCTTATTATTGTTGTTTGTTTGTTTGTTTGTTTGTTGTTTTAAAAATGAAACATTTAGGAAACCAAGTTGGGAAGAATAATACAGCGGGAAATATTTTTGCTGTTTTGGCCCATTATTCCCACATCCTAAAGTATTTCAGGAAGTTATTGTACTCAGAAATACAAAGGGTGAAATTTGTGGGGGATTGTGTAAACCACTCAGTGTTTTCAGTCATGGGGGAGCACTGTGCAAATTGCTGTTTTCTATGCAAGAAACAACAATCTTACACAATAAAATCTTGGACAAAATATCTTGCAAAAAATGCACATGATTTTGTACATGATTGTACATGACTTTTATGAAAAAATGTTGTTGTGCAAGATCTATTGTTGTGCAAGATTGTTGGTTCTTTGCACAGAAAACAGCAGTCTTGCATGCACAAAACTATAGAAGGCTCTCTGGAATCAGTGTCTCTCTGGGCATTTTGCCCAATATCCCACAGCTCTCATACAGCGTTGGTGTGTGTGTGTGCGTGTGTGTGCGTGTACATGCATATTGTAGAGCAACTTTCCAGAGTACTTCAAAATGAGTAGCTACCAGACAAGGATTGTGAAGAATTTTTAATTTTCTCCACAGCAGGGAGAAATTATTCATCCTTAGTTTTGAGTACAAAATAGACAAATATTAATATCTCTAACAGAGACTAAGGGTATAATCATTCTGCAGAACTAAAGCAGTTTGACAGCACTTTAACTGCCATGATTCTATCCTACAGATTCCTGGGATGTGTAGTTTGCTGAGGCACCAGATCTGTCTTGTCCTATCCTTTCAGAGGTTCAGTCCCAACATGGGCACATATACACTGTATAAATAATGGGGTTTGACATGACTTTAACTGTCATGGCTCCATCTTACAAATTCAGGAATTTGGAGTTTTGTGAAGCACCAGCACTCTTTGACAGAGAAGGCTAAAGACCTTGTAAAACTATAAATCTCAGGTTTCCATAGGTTGGAATTACAGCACTTAAAGTAGACCAAACTGCATTATTTCTATAGTGTATATGCCCCCCCATTGCTTCTGTAAAGTTTAGAGGAACCGCAGAAGGAGAAACAGTAAACCTGATAATGATTTTGCTTCTTGGAGCAGCAGATTCAGAGGGTGCTCTTGAGATGGGACAAATTTCTCTGCCATCCCTAGGAGTTCTGTCTTCACCGCAAAAACCTGGAAACAGTGGTAGCAATAGGTAAAAGAGAACTGGGTGATGATTTTAAGAGCTTGTTCACACACTCCTAACAAGGCTGCAAATTTCAAACAAAATGTACATATTGATTTATGCATTTACATGTTTAAGCTGTCCAAAAGGATAAAGATCCTCTCAAAGTTGCATCTGAGATAAAACAAAGCAGTAAATCCTTAATGAAAGTCCATAATAGTAATAAAATATCTCTTTCAATAAGTGCTAAAATCTAATAAACAGCTACAGCCAAGCCCTCAGCAGTCCAATAAGAGGTTTGCTAAAGAATATTCAGCTTAGCCATAATACTGACTGGTGGATCATAAATGGAATAAGGATGGTTTTATTGTATTTTTCTTTTTGTTGACAAGAAGAGAGTATGGATATTGATTATAAAAGGCAGCCCATGCAGGATAAAGCAGCTGTCATATCCACCATTACTGCAATGGTGATGATGGCATTGATCATTTTGTTCAAAATTACACTATCAGACCAGAGCACCATATTTGCTCCAGAGACTATTTTAATTTTCTTTGTGATTTTATGTTGGAGGGTGGGGTTTGGGGGCTTTTATTCTGTATTCTTGATGTAATTTTTAATCCGTTGTAAGCCACCCCGATTGTTTTTAAAAGAGGAGTGGGGTATAAAAAAATAAATCTTATTATTATTTGGTATTATTATTATTATTATTATTATTATTACATGGGATTTCTAAGGTTGGCAATGAATGCATGGAACATTAGAAATGAGTCTTCCATGAATCTCTATAGATATGTTCAAAATAGATATACATAAGAGTGAAGAGAATAAGTTCTGAACAGACCTTAGGGTCACCCAATTGAAAACAAGAGAGACCTCCTGAACTTTTAATGACTGTGCAGAAGGTGTGAGGGTCCAGTATGGTGTAATGGTTTGAACATTGGGTTAGGGACACGGGGAGACCAAGGTTCATATCCCTGCTTCACCATAGAAACCCAATGAGTGATCATGGGCAAGTCAGATGTTTTCAGCTTCAGCAGATGGCAATGACAAATCCCTCTGAAAAAAACTTGCTAAGAAAACCCTGACAGGTTTGCCTTAGGGTTGCCATAAGTCAGAAATGACTTGAAGTCACAAGCAAGAAGAAGGAGATGTGGCTTGTACTGATACTGAGAAAACCTGTCAAAATTTCAAAATTTCCTCTATTATATAGTAATTAAAGCTATAGAAGCTTTCACTCTAGCATCACTAGCAGAGATATATAGGACTGTGCTGTGGGTAAATCTATATCTTGCATAGGAAAAAAAATTGAGAGAAAGAGCCTACCTGTGTGGTAACTGTAAATAATCCTGCAGTCAGAAAAGGATTTTTATAATGTAAAATATGTTTTCAAGTATCCTGAGGCTTGGCAATAACTTCTGAATGTTATACTTCAGAGATGTGCCCACCTCTTGCATGTTCAATGACAAGGAAAACAGTGTCCATTCTTTCAGTGTTTTTCAAAAGTATTGATAGGCACAGACTAACACAGGGAGAAACACACAGAGCTTTGATACTGCAGAAACAGAGAAAATACTTCTGCCAACATTTCACAATCTCAGTAAAACTTTGATAAAATCACTTCCAGCTACGAACAACTATGATGATTCTTCAGACATCCATCTATTTAAGAAGAGACAGAATCTCCATGTTTAATAAATCTGTGGCTACAGGAATAGACATGCTTCTACTTCTATCATACTTCAAAACCAAGCTCAGAGTTGCCCTGGAGTGACGGTTAGACAGCTTACCTGTAGTTTGCACTCTTTGATCTTTTTGCCTTTCCCTATCAAACTTGCTGTATGACTGTTTATTGCAGAAAAGACAGAAAACTTTGCTACATTTGTTTAGTTTCTGTTCCAAAGAACATGAACCATTTTCTAAGAAAATATCAACTTTTGTAGATAATTCGTGCTACATAAAAATTATATACATCTATCTATCTATCTATCTATCTATCTATCTATCTATCTATCTATCTATCTATCTATATGAAATGTTTTGATAAAAAGGTAAGTGAAATGTTTTTACTTGAGATTATGTTTTGTGCAGAGTCAGAATTCAAATCTAGTATATGCAGTCTACTTCACCCTACTTGTAACCAGCTATGATAGTAGCAGAGCTGAGCAGACACTGAAGCAAAGATTTAAGGCTAGGAGGCAACTTCTGGGGATGCACTGACATCCCACAGAGCACCTAAATACTACCAAATATTCACTTTACAGTTACAGCAAAACTTCACAATGCATGTAGGAAACAGGGGTGAAAAAATGATAGGGGTGTATACAGCCTATGGGGCATACATTTCCCACCCCAAAATTAAACAGTTTACAGTTGTATTGCAATTGTTCAGTGTGTGTGTTTGAGAGAGAGAGAGAGAGAGAGAGAGAGAGAGAATGAGAATGTTCCACAACTTGTTTCAAATTGCCTCTACTGTACTTAAAATATAGTTGCTCTGGTGGTGTGCCTTCAAGTCATTTCCAACTGGCAAGATTTATTCCAAGGAGGTTTGGCATTGCCTGCCAAAGAGGTTTGTAGTTCAGTGAGGCCTGAGAGCTCTCCGGCTGAGAATTCTAAATGGCCCTCCTTAAACTGCAAATTCTAGAATGCAACAGGAGGCAGCCAGCTCAGTTAAAGTGGAATAGCAGTGTATAAGAGTGTAGTGTGGAAATCTAGTACATTATCTTTATGATAACAGGCAAATATTTCTTTAAAAATATCTTTATAATTTTAATATGTATTTTTATATGAGTGTTGTATCTTGTTTTTACGATTCATACTGTTTTTTAAAGCTAGTATGTAAAACTTTTAAACAAAAACAGTTATTATTGGCCTTACCTGAAATAATGAAAAGCCCCGTTTCCAGTTCAATGCCATTGCTGTCTGTCTGTGCAATGGATATTAGTTTCTGGTAAGTTCTGCAGGCTTTTCCCATTAACACAACTTTGTTCTAGAGCTGGCAAAGTTGTGGGAAGCATCAGTGTTTCCCTGAAACCATGGGGTTAGTGTGGGGGTTTGTGTCACACAAAGAGCTGGATTGGTCCCAAATCAGACCAACCATTGTTTGCACATCAGGTGCCAACCATTCTATTTTCCTGTGCTGAGCAACATAGTGAAAGGGGGTGACCTGTTCTCAGAGCCACAGACCTCTCCTCTGGAGAACTGGGGCTTTAAAGATCCTTGCCTTATGATCAAGGTGTCCCTCTCCCCTCTCTCCTCATTGGTTGCATGGGCAAGCCCAACTTCCAGAGAAACAGAAGTGTGCTCACCAGCCTATCCACGGAGCTAACACAGTAGTAGCTGTGGCTCCAGGTATGAGGGATGGGCCAACTGTGCCAACATGGTGTCATCCTAGTTGGTCCATGCAAACAATGCTGTACCCCCACACCAGGTTTGGCCCAGTGCATACAGCCACCATCGTGGTCCATCTGGGACTCATTCTGGAGCATAATGCTCCTGAATGGCCCCGGATCTTTGACCAGTGCAGATAGAGACATTGGAGATTATCACATGAGGGACTAAACATCATTGTCCCATCCTTGTTCTGTCCTTCCTGCCTAATCATGGCAAGAATTTTCACACTTGACCCGGAAGGGAAGCACAGGTGAAAGTAATGACAGTAAGGGCGGTTCGACAGTGGAACACACTCGCTCGGAGAGTAGTGGAGTCTCCTTCCTTGGAGGTCTTTAAGCAGAGGCTGGATGGCCATCTGTCAGGGATGCTTTGATTGGGAGTTCCTGCATAACAGGGGGTTGGACTGGATGGCCCTTGTGGTCTCTTCCAACTCTAGGATTCTATGATTCTAATTGAGCAAATCACCTTCACACTGCAGCTGGCTGAAAAGCACTTTCACCTGTCATCTGCAGTCTTTTGTATTAATGGCTTAAGCCATTAATACCATGACAGCTGAAAGTGATTTTCAGCCAACTGCAGTGTGAAAGTGATTTGTGCAATCACTTTCACTTGGGTCATGGACAGGAAAAGGAGGGGAGAGTGATGCCATCCCTATCCCATCCTCCATATAATAATCTCCATTATTAAAATTGCCAATTAAATTCTATTTCAAGACATTACTTTTGACTTATAGGACCCTTAGTGTGATCAGAAGAAGCCTGTCTGTGAGATGAGAGCACTGTGGGTTATTTGTTCTGAGTGATTTTGCTCCACTAACTGTACCATGGGTAATGCCATTTACTTCATAGAATGTAGGGAGTTTGCAAAGATTGAGTCCTGAAGTGCAAATAGACTTCCTCACCATAAAGTGAATATTGATTAAATTATTCATTTCACCTATGAAAACAAAATTAATGAAGATTTACATGCCTTTGAGCAGGTTTTTCTGAGTTGTGACTTTTACCATGTTAAATTGAAAGTAGGTAGGTCCCTATGTTTCATTGTCACCTGAAGACAGATCTGTTTGTCCAGGCATTTTCCATTATTTTTCTAATTATAACAGTAACAGTGTTCCATGCAGTCATGTTGGGCACAGGACCACAAAGTCGTCTTTGGACAACACTGGCTCTTGGGCTTAGTAATGGAGATGAGCACTGCCCCCTACAGTTGGTTATAACTAAACATTCATGTCAAGGGGAAACCTTTACCTTTATCTTCAGTAGTAACACTATCAGTTACCTTTTGTTGTTTTAATTCATTTTTTTCTTTTATTCCTTGCTTGATTGTATTATATCCATTGCCTTGATTGTAAACTGCTTTTTAAAAAATTAAACATTAAAAACTGTATAATATGCTCTAAATTAAATTTTTAAAATGGCTTTTAATCTATCACTTTAAAATAAGGTCCTCTATGTCACTGAAATAGCATTGATCCAACAAAGATAACTGTTCTAGTAAAAAAAAAAAAAAAGGATTATAATGAACTTCATTGTTCCTTCTCCATAGGGCATCCATTATGTATTTATTTTTAGATATATATGCATCCAACTCTTCCCATATTGAGGCATTCAGTTCCAAATACACACAAACACACACACTCACACATGGATGAGGAAAAAATGCAGACAGTTACATGCCATATTATTCAGTGGGTGCAACATACCCACGTCTGTGTCAGTACATTATCATGCATACACTGCTGTTGAATAATATGGGGCATGGTGAGCCATGAATTCTCCAGTCCATGGATTGTTGACCCATCGATGAGGAAGCCCACCATATAGATTTTTTGCCAAGGCACCCAAGGCAGTTTTTAAAAAAAATAGAAAAGAAGAAAGCAAGTAGATATTACAAAATATAAACATAGGTTTCTTTAATTGGTTTTTTTCTGGTCAAAAAGGGCAGAACTTTTTCATAAATAGATCCCAGAGACTGATCTACTGTGAGGATTTCAAGAACAGTTTTTTTAAAAGCATGGTATATTTAGTAACAAAATTTATTATAATTTTAAGAGGCCTTGTGTGTGTGTGGAATTCATGCTTCCTTGCATGTTATATTGCAAGTTGTCCAGATATATGAATTAAATTATACTTCTAGTCAATATCAGTATCAGTTTCTCTTCTCCTCCTTCTCCCTTATTATATCTGTTTTCAAAGGCATATTTCTACCTTAGTGCATTGTATTCTGAATGAATCAAGCCCCCAGGTGTGCATTCTTCAGTTCAGTTCAGTTTGTTCTTCAGTTCAGAAATCATCATGTTAATCTATTGTAGCAATAATAGCAAAGACATTCAAACCTTTAAAACTAACATTTTTTATGCTCTAAGCTTTCCTTGACCACAGCACACAACTTTAGTTGAAATGGGCAACAGTCTACAAAAGCCACAAGAATTTTTTCCCTCTGGGAATATTACTGAAAGACATGGATGAAACACAGAATTTATGAACTATGTATCATCTCTTTCATTTTTATAATATGCAGGGGATAAAGAAGGCTAGCCATTCTGTGCAAAACACATTTTCTACTAAACTTTTTATCTACTGTTCCCTGATATAATGGAAAGAAAATCCTTCAGCAATGGTGAATTAATGATGAATATACCATGATGCAGTGCTCTGATGAGATATTTTCTGCTAAACATATCTTAGAGCTAGCTTCCATAGCTCTTTCTTCATTTTTATCTCTCTTTTTTAACTGTGGAGACTTGGGTTTCTTTATAGGACAGCAGCATTATAAAATAAGAAAGAGTGTGTGAGACTATTATTTATGAGTTTTATTATTGTTATCATTATATTTCTATTATTATATGTTGTTATATGTGTGAGTTTATAGGGAGTACATTTTTATCTTCATGTTTTGCTTTGTTTTTAGCTTGATGTAAAATCACCCAATGAGTTAGATACAGTGGGCCTTTCCTATGCACAGGGATCCATTCTGGACCCCCCCCCCCTCCCATGTATGGGGCAAAACACATATGCTGGAATCCTATTGATTCTTATGGCAGTGCACTCCATGTTTAAAAAAATGACTCTACATGCATAGGGCAGAAGTTAAAACATATTTTTAATGTAGATTGAAAATTTAGATATCTGAACTGGTTCACTATTCTTTTAATCACAAGATAAAATAAAACAAACCAAAAGAGACATCTTATTTCCTTTTTACTTCACACAAATAAAATTCATATTTGGTTCAATTAAAAGAAGGATAGATCTTTAGGCTGACTATTCTTCTCATGTTCAGTTTGTTCCTCTTTTTATTAAAAGTGAAGAAAATGTTTCTTTTGCTCTAAGAACTTCCTTTCCTCTGTTGTAGGATCAAAGAAGTTTTGTATCTTCAGCTTTTTTCCAAGATTGTAGTCTCTAATGATTATTGCTTCTAGACTTCTCTTCTGATATCTACTCATTATTCGTACAATTTTCTATAGAGTATAAAGATCACAATGTCTCCAAAATGACAAAATGTAGCTAAACAAATGAAACATATGAAAAAAAGGACTGTGGACAATTTTTTTGAATAGACAAATATTGATCCTAAGAATCTCCCTGATGTTTCTGAATAGTTTAAAAGCTTGATACTAAGGAAGTACTTCACTCTGTTGTGTTCTCTGTGTATATGCATATTTCAATTAACCCTGTGATGGTCCTGGGCATATCTGTCAAATTCACTTCCTACTCCATTCAAGTTTGTAAAACCTCAAATCCTTTCCCTACTGGAAGAAATGAAGAAACATGGAGACAAAAAAATAAATCTTAGAGGCTCCTCATCTTTTAGATTTGTGTGGCAGGAAGGTAGAAACTCTTCTCTCCAGCTCTTCACTACTATATGTAATGAATCTGTGCAGTGCAAATTAGGGGAATGCACTTTTTCTGTTTATTTTTGAAGCATTTGCCAATTTTTAAAAGAAATTTCCTCATATTTGCAATTAAGGGAACTTGGAGTCTAAACAACATGGACATGGGAGAAACTAAAATGATGAGTTTTCTTGTCTCTCATTCTGACTGACAGGTATACATGTTAGCTCTCACCATTCATCAACTTTATGTTTCTACACCTTAGTAGTATACCTGAAAGATTTTAACATATCAGAACTATTTTTTTATATATAAAAACTATACATACATGCAAACTCTTTAAAAGTTAAGATTGTCAATAAAACAGTTGATTGCTGATTTCTGTCATCTAATATTTCACCTCTGGTTTTGCTTTTTTGGAGGAAAGGGAAGGAAACATATAATCTTACTATTCAATTTCACACAGACTAACTATGTAATCAAACATCTTTAACACTTGCAAGATAGCAACTGGCATCCCATTCAGTAGTTACAGAATTGTAAACTTATGCTATAATAATGTTGGAGATACATGTTTACAGCCATTAACAGCTGAATATGACCCGCAAAATGAATCATTACAGCTAATCAGTACCCCTACCAAACAGTTTATAAGGCACTGCAGATCAGTGTGCTGGGAAATGAGTCTACAGCACTCTCCAATTTGTGAGACTCTGCAAGGTCTCCAAGAGCAGCAAGCAATCATGAAGTACAAAGCCAAAGAAGAAAAATGACAAGATGCATTATTTGAAACTAATCCAGAAGTAAGAAATTCAAACTTATCAAGAGTGCACAAAAGCACAGTTGCATTCAACAAGAACTCTCTTCAAATACTGGGAGATTCATAGCTGCTTCAGCTTGAAACACCACAGGGCTAATTGCTCAGCATTTCCAATTTAAGTCTCTGCAAGAGGAGTTGACTTTTCACCACTGGTCTTGTTCTTGTCTTCATGATGAAAATGATGGGAAGATGTTCTTGCTATCCATCATCTCTGCCTGTGGTGGGGGCAAATCCAGAAGTCTTTATCAGTTGTCTCTGCTTTTAGCTGTCAAGGGTGTGGGAAGGAGCCATAATCTAAAGGCAGAAACTTCTTTTGGCCCCATGTGATAACGTCCTAGGTCTGACTGCTTTTGGCCCCGTGTGATAATGTCCTAGGTCTGACAACTCTGACCTGGTTTCTACAGGCTGTGCTAGAGTATCTTTTCTAAAGTAGCTTGTCAGGGAAATGTCTCCATCCCTCTATGCCCTGTCCTTAGCTCAACTATTTGATGGGAATAGCAGTACTTAAAGGTGAAAAGTAAGATCAGTAGCATGGAATCTACTGCTTTTAACTGAATGATCCCATCTCTTAGAAAGACTTTTAATGTCTTTAGTGGCCTATTTGATGCTGCAGAAACCTCTGGGCAACCTTCTCATTTCCTAAAGAGATGATGGTCTTAAAAAGAAGAATAAAGTAGTATAGAATCTGTTCCTAAACCATCAGGCACCATTGTGTTCAAGGGGGCTCAGCAATCGTATAAGAGCCTCCAATGCAGGGCCAGCCCTACTATAGGTGAAGCAGGGCTTTAGAGAGTTTTTGGGGCTATAAAACAGCAAGAGGTTTTTATTTCAGGTTTTCTTAAAAAGTGCAATTATTATTCTTACAAAATAACTTTACCAGATTTAGGCACTATGCAGTTCTCAGAGAGAAGGATGTTTGCTGGATTAAGAATAGTTTACATTGATTTTGATCATACTGAAGGTCAGCAGTAAACCCTGATTATTTCTTCTAAGAGGAAAATATTTTGTTGTTAGCTGCCCTCAAGTTAGTGACCCATAAGACATTTCGAAAAATCCCTATCTTCTACTGCCTTGCCCAGATCCTGCAAGCCCTTGCCCATATCTCCCCTAATTGAGTCTATCTGGTTTGTGGTCTTCCTCTTTCTTTTACCCTCTACCTTTCCTAGCATTAGTGTTTTTTTTCTAGTGATCTGTGCCTTCTCATTATGTGGCCAAAGTATGATAGTCTCAACTTGATCATCTTTGCTTCCAAAGAGAGCCCTGGTCTGACCTGTTCAAGAAGCCATTTGTTTGTCTTCTTGGCTGTACATGACATTCTAAGTACTCTTCTCCAGCACCACATTTCAAATCAGTTGATTTTTTTTTCCTGACTGCTTTCTTCACAGCTTTCACATCAGTACATGGTAATTGGGAATACAATGGCCTGGACAATTCTGACTGTAGTCCTCAGTTGTATGTCTTTGTTCTTCAGTATCTTTTCCAGTTCTTTCATAGCTGCCCTTCCCATTCCTAGACTTCTTTTTATTTCTTGACTGCAGTCTCCATTCTGGTCAATGTTTGATCCTAGACATGGGAATTCTTTATTTCAATTTCCTCGTTGTCTAGATTGAATTTGTGTATTTCTTCTGTGTGTTTTATTTTTGTTTTCTTTATGTTCAGTATCAATCAAAGCTTTTCTGTAGTGTATGAAACACATGCTGATTCTTTTTTGGAATTCTTTGGTGTGCTCCATTAGTCATCATATGTTTGCAATGAGATCCCTATTGTCCCATCCTTTAATGAATCCTGCTTGCACCTCTGGAATGTCTATCTCCATGTATGATTGGAGTCTATGATGCAGAATTTTGAGCTTGCATATGAGATTAGTGGTATTGTCCTATAGTTGCTGCAGTCTTTTGTATCTCCTTCTTGTGGATTGGTATGTATGTCAAGTATTTCCAGTATGTTGGCCACTGCTTTGTTTTCCATATTTGTTGGCATATTTCAGTTAGCACTAAAGTTGCATCTGTCTATAGGCACTGTAGTAGTTCAATTGGGATATCATATGTTCCTGTTGATTTATTTTCTCCCGATTTCCTTTATTGCAGATTCCACTTCACTTCTCTTTTGTATAACTCTTCTGTGTATTGTCTCCAGCATCTTTTTATTTCTTCTTGTTCCTGTACTACCCGAATATATATATATATACACATACACACACACACACTTTACAAATAATGTTAACCATTGTTCTTACAGGGAAGTGGGTGAGTGAATTGTTGCCAAATGCAAATCCTTGTTGTTCAACTTCAAAAGTCATGACCACTGAAGAGCCCTGGTGGTGCAGTGGTTAAATGCCTGTACTGCAGCCACTCACTCACAAGCTACAAGATTGTGAGTTCAATACCAGCCAGGGTTCAGACTCAACTCAGGTTTGCATCCTTTTGAGATCACTAAAATGAGTACCCAGCTTGTTGGGGGCAATTAGCTTACAGTTGTAAACCACTTAGAGACTGCATAGCACAGTATGAAGCAGTATATACTTTGTACTTTGGAAGAACATGGCTTTTCTTTTCCCAATCATCAATTTCTCCTTCTCACTAATGATAACAATGGTCATAGAGACACCTGCTGAACATGAAGTTTGAATGCAGAATTCTCCCTTCTTATCAGAAGAATTCTTATTCTGACAAATCATATTAAATAACATTAAAGAGTCACAAAGACAATCCAAGAGTTTGTTAACTATGGTACCTTGCTGAAAGAACCTTGCAGCAGAGAATGCAAGGAGATGTAACAAAGATCACTGACACTAACAAACTAGAAAGTGAATTATTGAACCATCTTGTTCTGCTCCAAAGAAAATATCTTTATTATTCATTGCTGCTAAAACATAAAATTCCTAAATGGTGTGAAATATAAAACTATTTATAGATTCACCAAGTTCTTGCTAAAAATAACATTGAATGCTATATTAATAGAAGCTGACGGAGATGTTCAATAAGTGCTCCATACAGTAAGCTTTACCAAAAGCAAACTGAGATTCATAATTTTGAATAAAGCTACAACAAGGCTTGAGGGCTTAACCTTATCTCTCTCCCTGCTTATCCATTGAAAACAGAGCTGAAAACTTTCAGCATTCTAAAGGAATGTTTTTATCATCAAAACTAGTTAAGAGTGAAAAATGTGAAGGTTGAATAAAACTCAGGCTAAAACTGAGAAGTGTCAGATTAAATAGAATAAGTAATAGTAAGGGGAAGACACAAAAAGAACTAGAAAGTCTCAAAAAGAAGTGCTCAGAGGTTATCAGTGGCATGAAATAAAGCAGAGGTCTGTAAGAAGAGATGAGCAATGGGATGAATTTAGAAAGACCATAAGTGTAAGAAATGACATGTAAAGAATACGACACAACTAAGGATGTAAACAAAATTAAGGGCCAGTATCCTATATAATTGATGGGATTTTCCCATCCAATGAAAATGTAAATAGCTCCTTAGATGTTATCTTTTGAACCTTACAAAAGACAGGAGGAGCAAGGCCAAACAGTGGACAGAATCCTGTTAGTAATATATGTATATGTAAGTGTGCTGTTGCATGCATATTTTTGTTGAGACACAGGGGTGATATTAAAATAAACCTATTGGGTTTTTCTCAGCAAGATTTGTTCAGAAGTGTGTAATTTGCCTAAGTTCACCAAGTGGGTTTCAGTGGCCAAGTGTGAATTTGAACCCTTGTCTCCTAGAGTTCTATTCTATCACTCAAATGAATACACCAGATTGGCTATTACAATAGTTTGTCAATCTTGTTATTGTGTGCTTTCAAGTCATTTCCACCTTATGGTAAACCTAATATGAAACTTTGATGGGATTTTCTAGGAAGGAAAGTGTGTGATTTGCCCAAGATCACCCAGTGGGTTTCCATGGCTGAAAGAGGAACTGAACCCTAATCTCCAGAGTCCAAATCCTATGCTCAAACCACTATACCATGCTTGCTCTCATTACAATAATTACACCAACATAAGCAATAAAAATGATTATGTAGTAGAAAGCTATGGTGATTTTACACTGATTTGCACAAAAAATACAAGCCAAAATGTCTGGAACACAATTATGGCTGATACACTCACTGACATAATTGTCTACATGTATGGGCCTTCAAGTCACCTGTCAACTTATGGTGACCCCATGAATTTCATATGGTTTTCTTAATCAGATAATAATTCATATTCTCCATTACAAATACTTTGTATTTGATGCCCTCTTTGGATATGAGAGAAATGGTGTAGCTTAAGTCTTCGTTCACTATTTTTCATGCCCTCTTTATTGCTTTTTCCATGGACAGTATTTTCAAATGTTAGAAAAACTATTCCTGAAAACAACCAAGTCAAAAAAAATAACAGAGGACTCAATGTTTGCTCAAGGCATGAACTTTTTAAATGTGCTATATGAAATAGCAGCAGAGTACTTGGGTTCACATATGAGCTCTGAAATGTTTTTACTCTGTGACTGCACAGCCACATGGTTAGAAGTTCTAGTTTTGAAAACTGCTTCTAGAGAGCCAAAAGGAAAACAAAATTGTTTGCAATTTTTGTTTCCCATTTCAGCTTTTAAAGGACAAGTGGACAATGAGAGAAATATATTTAGAATTGCACCATTCTGCACCCAATTATTTGCTTCATAATATATTGCAAAAAGGATGTGGTCTCTTAGCAGTTAAGAGCTGACTCTGATGACCGCAAGGATTGCTGTGAACAAATGAGGAGATAGAGTTGTCAAGCACACACACATGCACACACACACACACACACACACACATTTTTATTCATTCAGAAGGCCAAGAAAGATTTTTTTCTTGATAAACATGCATTATACAACTAAAAATGTTTATTATACTTCTGCCCTCTGAAAGAGTCTGTAACTCTGTGACACTGATGTGAGAACATCAGCTGTTTAAAAGATTTAAAGTGCCCTCAGCTACCCACAATTTCTTGCTTTTTATTTTTGCCTTTCATCAAAATAAGATTTTAATACAGCATGGAGTCCCTGAATAAGGGGAAATAGGTGCTTGGCCTTTAGGAAAACATTTTCTTCTACTTGTATTTTAACCTACTGGGAGGAAAAGGGGCTTTTAGGGAAATGTCACAGTGTTGTTGTAGTTGTTCTACTACTGAGATGAGTTATTTGCAGCACTGTGTAGGTACTATAGTTCACCTTTCTACTGGGGTCCCTGGCCACTTATCACCACAGGAGTCACTGTGTGATGGCACAAACAGTTTGGCCAAATTAATGTTTGCAAGGGCTTTCTGGAGAACACACAGCAAAAAAATATCTCTTCCATCGTTCTTTTCTTGATGGATTTAAATGCAATGCCTTGTTGTTTTATAGGACTCTAGGCTTTTGCCATAAAACCATAATTTGATTCTTGAAGAGAGTGGGTATACAATAAACATTTTTTGGAAGAAAAATAATAATTTCAGCCTGTTGGGAAAAAAGGAATGAGTGTACTCAGTTTTGTTTGTTTGTTTGTTTTGAAGGTTGCCCACACTCCTTGGAAAGTTAAGCATGGAAAATGGGGTAAAGGACAGCATGTGGGTATTATTCAGTTCCAAACACATACTTTGATAGAAAGGAACTGACATTTTTCTATCTGGTAACAGATTGAAAACCTTAAGATTTTTCATACCATGTATACATTTGGGAACAACATGTTCTTGTTATGTGCCATCAAATCAACTCTATTTTAGAGGCAGCAAAGTTAACAAGGCAATGCAAACATAACAAATGTAAGAGTTCTAGTTGAGAATTATTTTCAACTTCCCACTATACATCATTGTATTTAGATACTGACATTTAATTTGGGCACAATTATTTGGTTTCCACTAATCCCTCCTCCATACCTTCATCCGTGCACACACACTGTCACGGGTATGCATTACACATGAAACTATCATGCAGCTGAAATTATCATCTCATGTAGAAAGTATTCAGCTATAAAAAATACCATCCACAGAGAAGGTTAATTTATCTAAAGTCTTTATGCTCGTATTGCTTTGCTACCCAGGCTGTGTTTTCATGTAGCCCTAAAAAAAAAAAAAAAACACCTAAATCGACTACTTAGCCAAGAGACATAACTAAATAATATCTCGCTTCCCCCAAAAAACAACAACAACAAATGCATGTTAAGCCAGTTGTCAGATTGGGTGAAGGAGCTCCATTCAGCTGGCGACTGGGGTGCAAAGAGGAAGATGTTTCCATCACCTTCTCATCAGCAAGGAGCCTGAAACAAGGACTTGTGACATGGGTCTTGCTTCTGATGGTTGCAGACCTCTTTGCTGGTGAAGGGGAGGGAAATATCCTTTTTGTACCCCAATCACCAACTGAACAGATCTCCACCTGATCCTGTGGTTGGTTCTTAAAATGGACTGGGAGTTACTGGCTGTTAAGGTGGCCTCTCACTACATAGAATTGGTGAATACAGAGCACCTATGGATCCATAATGGTAGATTAAGAATCTGTAACTGCAATACTGACTATCACTTGTTATCATCCAGTTGCTTATAAGCTGTAATCAACTTGGTTTTGACCTGTACTTTCAATTAACCTAAAAACAACAACAACAACTGTGCCCCCTTTTAACATCACAGTAAATTAGAGATGCTGAGAAAACACATAGCCTGAGATCCTGCACTGAGAAACAGATGTGCATCATGTTGTTAAATCTCTGTGTCTCTAAGTGTGACCACTTAAAACTCACTTGTAATTTGTTGTCAAAGATCAAGGGGATAAACTGGAAAGCATTCAGTCATTTTTCTCCAGTTGGATGTGCTGCAACAGGAGTCTACAGAGACCTACAGTATTAAATACCAAAGTATCTCAGAGCCTAGAAGGGCATCAGGAATCAGAATGTTCTCCTCACACACAGGGATTATGATGATATGTGGCTCTCCATTACAACAGTCATAATATGAAATGGCTTTTCTGAATAATAATCTACAAAAAAAATCCCACTGTATGGTTATAAAATTTAAAAATTAAATTTTGAAAAAAAGTTATCATATTGCACATAAAATGTGCTGTAAAGCACACATACTCAAAAATCAAGGACCTGTACTGAAGTACAGACCATTTAAATTTCTATGGTTTATAACATTCCTATTTATCTGTACAAAGAAGTAAGTCTTATTTATTTATTTATTTATTTATTTTCCACTTTCTCCTTGCATAGAATGTAAAATAGATTCCAATGGGAATATGAAGATGATTGCACCATTTGCTTTCATATATTTGTTAATATTTTTCTACCATCAAAAGGTAATTCATGACATACTAAGATCTTAACTATATTGCTCCAAAGATTCTGAATTTTTTATGCTTAGCTAATTTAAAACACACACATACACACACACATACTTTACTTTCATTTCTCAAGCATTGTTTCTCTGCCTGAGGTCCTAAGTAGAAAGGTCTGCATTATTAACATCTGTCTCCTAGCTAAGATGCTTTAAAAATAATTTGGATTAAATGTTTTCTTTCCCCGTTACAGCCAGTTGCTGCAGAAAAGTAAGCCTTCCATTTCAGTAAAGTCTCAGCTTGTCATTTTCTGTTTTAATGGCATCTCTGCCTGTGAAGGGAAAAGAGCTCATATTCATGAAATGGGGCTTTGTGTCTTCCATTCTGTACCAGGGATTCAGGAGTCCCATGGGAATGATATGATATGTATGCAAGGTGAGCTAGATAAAAGAATAGATTGGTGGAAATTGGAGGAGCAAATACAGTCTTTGTGAATAGGAGCCATGCCCCTCCAGATGTTGTTAGACTGCAGTTCTCATTATTCCTCACCAATGACTGTGCAGGTTAGGGTTGCTAGAAGTTGCAGTCCAACACCTTCTAGAGGACTCAATGTCTACTGTGTTGTATAGAGTAATGTGTTATAATATGATCAGAATAATATTATTAAAAATACAAATGTTTGTTTTTGTTTTTAACACCATGAAGAGGGCTGTCTGGGACTTTGGCTAAAAATTGGGCAAGATCAAATAAGCAAATAGTATTCAAAATAAATTTGTAGTTTTTTAAAAAAAGAATTTCAGATGAAATTCAACCTGATTTCAATGAAACCTAAGTGAACCAGAGCCACAGACATTATTAGACAATCATATTTTTAGATGTAGCCTAGGGCCCTGATCTAACTATAATTAGCATCCAGCCTACTATCTCTAGAGCAGGAGTAGGCAACCTTTTTGAGTCGGGGGCTGATCCCCCAAAGTTGTCCCTTCTGGCGGGCCCAGGGGGGGAATGGCGGCGCACGTGCGCAACCCCCGCTGCCGTGTGCAACACCCCCACGCGCGCAGTCGCCACCGCCGCTGCGCGCACTGCTGCACCTACCTCCGCACATGTTGTGGCCGCCATTTTGGAAAACAAAATGGCGGTCGTGGTGCACGCGGCCACACGGCGACCAAAACACATGGCGGCGGTGGCAGGCAGTGGCGGCAGGGATCTGCCTGGGCCGGTAAGCACGGGGCCCTGGGCTGGAACCGGCTCGGGGGCCATAAGTTGCCAGCCCCTGCTCTAGAGTCTATCATAGGTACACATAAAGAACTACTATGCTATGATGAGCCATTTAAGATTGTAGCCTGTGTTTCAACTACAATTCTGAGAAATAGGAGTTGTCCACATGGGCTGAAAGAATCAGTCCTGCCTTGTTTCAGAATTCACCTGTTTAGACAATGCATATAGCCCAAAGGGGAATAAAATGGAACCAAGCTGTGCTCCAAGACTTATCACCATCTGGCATATCTATATGCAAAGGGACTTTGTAATAGTTTTGATACTAGCTGTGTGAAAGAAGTGGTAGCATAAGCTTTTGCAGACTTGCTCTACTTCCTATTTTGTTTTAACTTATATTGTAAACATTTTGGGAGAAAGCAGGATGAAAATCTAATGGATTAGTGTGTGTGTGTGCCCATGTGCACACTCTTTGGAATACTGAAACTTACCACACATATCTGTGTCCTTTACTAGGATTTAGAAGCATTACATTGTCAAAATATTTAGTGTTTCCTGTCAGAGAAGTATATGACATACTCCATACACTGATTTTTTAACTCTAGAATATTGCCCAGGCTGTTTCATGGCATCAGCTAAGACACAAACATGTGACATACTGCTCAAACCTTTGATTGCCAGTGTGCCACAAAATGCTGTAAATCTTTTCTGCTGTCTCTTTTACACGTCGAAGTCCATTTTTCCTTTGTTCCCATAAGCTTTGTAATGCAAAACAGCTTTTGCTATTTCATCCAATTCACCTGTTAAAAAGTCTTTTGATTACATTTCCTTTTGTCTGATGCAGAAATCTACATCACTTTGAAGAGGAGGAATAGGAGGAAATGGACATTGTTTTTTGTTGGTTTTTCATATTTTACTGAGAAAAAGGTCTGGATTTTGAAGATTTGCATGTAGCACGATGAATAGAAATTGTGGGGTTCAGGGTTAAAACCTTTTGGGGCAACAAATAAACTTTATTGCTTTTATACTGTCAAAACACACAGATGCTAGGAGGAATATTTGAAACTTTATGCATTTAGCTGAAAACTGGCAAATTATATAGATAAAGCCTTCATACAAGTAGGAATGTAAACCCTTACTGAAAAAGAAAACACATTTCCCCCTTCACCAGTAAAGTGAACAAGATATTTTCTGTTTAAAGAATGTTTTAATACTGGTATCTTTCAATTAGTCTCAAAGATGCTACAAGATCTCTCTACATACTGATTTGATAGACTAACATGACTATCTTTGAATTCATATTGGTATGAATTCCCCACATAGTGGCATGAATTTTCCACAAATTGCAAATATGGTATAACTTCATAGCTTCACAGATAGCTCTTGCTTTGTTACATTGGCTTGTAAGAACCAGAAGCACTGAATGGGTTGTTCCCATACTTTTGGCCAATCAGCCAGTCCTTCTGTGTTTCCTGCCTCTGTGTGACTTTGTTTCACGTAAACAAAAGATAGTAGTTTTGTGAAGGCATTTTTTGTGTGCAAATTAGGCCAAAAATTTTTTTCTCCTGATCTTGCTTTTGTTTTGGAGGCTGGCAGTTTCTTGGTAGGCTATTTTAATAGGGTTTGTGTGTGTGTGGAAGAGGGTGAGAGAGAGAGAGAGAGAGAGAGACCTACCCACAAAAGAAAAGAAAAGTGAATGTTTTTTTTCACAACCCTTAGATATATGGACCTCGATCTAACATCCCTTCAGCATACTGTAAATATCCACATGTGAACCTATTTCAACATGTGAACCTATGTTGAAATGAGCCATATGCCCTCCCTGGTTTACTGATAGCCCCTGAAGCCACCCCACATGACTATTCCATGCTTTAGACTGTAACCTCATAGCCAGCTGCAAAATGATCACAGCAGTACTGAGACCCTGAGAGGACTCTGGCAGATCTCAGTGCTGTTATCATCATTTTTTCATCTGGTAATGGGGAACTAGCCAGATGCTTCTCCAAACCTGCCTGCTTGCAGTAAAGCGCAGAACAGTCATGTGGCACAAAATCAAGGGCTTTTCAGTCAGTGGTGGAGGGAGCCTTTGACTACTGTAGAAGGGGGAAGGGAATTCCAATCCATGAAGAACCTGAAAAAGTACAAACCGATGTATCTGGGTGTCTCTAACAAAATGCCAGCCCTGAAATGACTAGAAATTTCAAAACAATAGAAAGATATGCATGGATCGGAAGGTAGAGAGGACAGGATAACCCTAGAAATGTTGGGGTGAAATAAAGTTTATGTAGTTTTGCTTTCTTATCAAATGTACATGTTTTGCCCTGTGAAGAACATGAAATGCTATTTTATTATTACACTACAGTATTGGCTATACCAATTAGCTGACAAAAATGCCTTAACACCATTTCCTATTAAGTGATTATGTCCAATGCAGTAAAACTATGTTGTTATCAGTATCATTATATCTTTGAATTGCAAGGGTTTAAGAGATTTACTGCAGTGTTGTTTAGTTGTCATAATGTTATTTCATGACAGAACTTTAAAAAGTATTTTACTCATCATTCTGAAAGTGATAATATATTATAAAACATATAATGTCAATATTATATCATCACTTAGTTTTACTCTATTCCTCCCATTTCAAGTCTTGAGGGAAAGCAACGATTCACCCCATCACCTGTTTATTCCCCAGACATCTTTCTCTAAATATTTGCAACATGTTCATATCTCAGATTAACAGACATAGGGTGTATCTATAACTAACTAAGGGCCTTTGCAGACTGCTAGAAATAGTGCAAATTGAGTCTACTTTAAGGGTTAGGGTTAGGGAATCATGGGAACTGTATTTTATTGTGGCACTAAAGCTCTCTGAAAGAGAAGGTTAAATGTCTCAGAAAAAAACCGTTCCCATGATTCCCTAGCACTAACCCTAACCCTTAAAGTGGACTCAATTTGCACTATTTCTGGCAGTCTGCAAAGGCCCTAAGTTTAATACCAATTTAACTGCCATTCTGTCCTACAGAACCTTGAGATCTATAGTTTGATGAGGCACTAGACCTCTTGGACAGACCAGGCTGAATACATCGCCAAATTAAAAACCCGAGGATTGCACAGGATGAAGCCATGATGGTTAAAGTGGTGTCAAACTGCTCTATTTCTACAGTGTAGAAGAGCATTGGGTTAGATTTTTCTCTCTAGCATATAAAAATTGCAGACCATGCCATTTTTCTGTTTGTTGTAATGTAGATTATGTTCTTACAGTCATTTGTGGTTTATAAAGTAAGGGACATGAAACTAGGAACATGACTAATAGATCCTGTGGCAAAGTCATTTCCTAAAAGGCTTCTCTAATGAGTCAGTGCTATGAGATCTCGGCCCCTTGCAATATCTCTTCTAGGATAACCATTTTGGATAGGAGAAAGGTAATATTTTCTTTTAATGGAGGGTTTTTGCCTTCCTAGCAGGAGTATAGGATTCCCTTCTTTAGAACCAATTTGGACAAGTAAAAGCTGAATGGCAGCCACAGAAAAGCTAATTATGTAATGCCTTCAAATATGTTATAGGATGGTTGACCAAGTCTTGGGGGTTGACCTAAACACCACAATGTCTCTACTGCACCAGATTCCTCAGTGGTTGCAGAATGTTAGCATCAACAGACTTAACATGGCTCTAGTCTATAAAGAACATGACACCCCTGACTTGTTACAGCATCTGCACTATCTGCATAACTTTATAGGGGTCACAATAATTTGCCCATATAACCAATCAGGAGAAATTATATTTTAATATTCCTTTGCTATGGAAGGGCAGCATAATTGCCACTAACTTCTGATGTTCCTTATCACTTTATGTAGCCAGAAATGTTATTGTCATTTTTAAAATGATAATTTAAAAACAGATGCTGTCATCTTGTCATTTACTAAAAAAAAAACACCCCATCCTCTTCCTTAAAATCTTTACACTTCAAAATATCTGAATCCCTCAAGTATCACTGAATAATATTCACATGCTTTCAACTGTATGTTACTGAGACACTAAAATTCAGAGGACTTTTTTTTTGTGCAAAGCTAAATAGGATTGCATCAAGATTTTCCTCACACATATGATGTAGGTAGAATTGAAACTCACTGATTTGTATGGAAGCCAGGCACATGCACAGTACTCCCACTGATTTTAATAACTCTGTTTCACATTATCTAGATCACAACCCTAAATTTATTTTCTAGGTTTCATACTTTACATTTTTTGTGGGGGGGGGGGATGTTAACTCTCCTGAAATATCCAAATAGGGGAGGATACTAGATGAGCTGACCTTGTGCATGCCTGTGACATTTCAGTTCCATACCTCTGATAGCATGATCAATAAGTTAATATTGCCTGGTAGGCTTTTGCAAATTTAAAGAGCATTTTGTATTCACCTCTTTATCTCCTAAACTTACCTTAATAAGAAACTCTCTTGCCTTTGTATTTTAACTTCTTTTTTTTTTTTTAAAAAAAAAAACCTTTTTGATCAAATATATGATAATTTGTGTAAGATAAAACAGAAAAGATACCATGAAGTTACTCCATCTGAATGCAAATGGATTTTTTATATAAAACTTAGAGGGCTTATCTTTTTATTATTATCTCAGAAAGCAGGGCAGCTTGGTCAGAGCCAGAGGCTAAATCAGAAATAACTTGACTGCTCACTGTTAAAACAGTATTTTCAGAATATATTCTCTGCCCTACACCTAGGAAATGAGGTCTGAATCTCAAACCACACAAGTCAATCAGCTGAGGATTTTGTTTTTACAAGAGGCATTAGAAGACTTCAAAGATATTGTCTCATCTGAAACAGAATCTTTCATTTGGAAAAGCTATGGCCCAGGGTAAGTGTTATAGGTCAAAAGAAAGATTACAAGAAATTAGATCTGAAATAGCCAGGATTTTATTTTAAGCACTCTGCATCCACCATGCCTTTCTCTCTCTCTCTCTCTCTTTTTTTTTTTTTAATCTCAAGGGCTTGTTGTCTTTAAATGATTATCTAAGGAGTATGTATCATACTGTACTTCCAAAAGTTAGGTCTTTTTGCAAGAAGAAAACAGCATTTACTAACTCCATTCCCTCTATATTTTAGGGAAACTAACAATTCTTAGGCTTCTATCCAATACTAGAAAAAAAAATAACAAGAGGACCCATGTTGTATTTGTGGTTGTGCACAAGCTAGCATAACTGCTATCACGTGCAAACATTTAGTGCAATGAAGTTGTAATGAGTTGTGAAAGCACTTGTGCTATGGCTAGTGAAATAACTGTGGAACACAAGCGGAAACTATATATTAGATAAAAGAGATGAAAATGGGATTTTCACAAGTGGAACAACAACATTGGATACAATCCTCAGTTTCTTCCTATGTATGTGTACAAATAAGATTCATAATGTCAACGCAGAGTTAGAAAGTTATGGGTAATATTATCATAGCCTTAAAATTTGTGAAGACCTCAGAAACTGGGAGGGGAAAAATAGGGGAGATTCCCTTCCCCCCCCCCCCCACCCACCGCATATGCTTTCTCTCTCCCACCTACCCTTTCACATCTCTAGGAATGAGCTCACATGACAGAGCTTTTTTAAAAGAAATATAGAGGCTCATATTTCCCTACCCACAAGTATGCATGTGAATAGAAGAAAAGAAACTCGAAGAACATTGTGTTATTGGGAACAAAAATAATTATAATCATTTAGATTCTTTTACCAAAATATTGTTGAAATTACTATCCTTCTAGACTGGCCCAGAAGCATTTCAGGCTGTACTACGTCAAATTATGTTGCTGTAATAGAGTGGTTCCCTAATGCCAAACTGCCAGAATAGTATGCCTTTTACACCAATGATACACAAACCTACTTTTTTGTGCAGAATGTTGGCAGTTCAGGTATTTAGAAGGATTGCCTCTGGATAAATGAATGACCTGCAAAAATAGTCTTGCTTTGTAGCCTGCATACTTTCCATGGATGCTAGTACCCCATGGGTCTGGAGCAAAAACACATAGGACCTCACATACTTTGGTCTATTATTCTGTCATGTATGTAGACATCGTCTGTCTCTCACTCATACAGCCTTAGGACATTATCACACGTGGGCCAGAAAGCGAAAATAAAGTGG
>CM034708.1:32814721-32833768 GCA_020142125.1 Phrynosoma platyrhinos
TATTTTTATTTCTATTACTGTATGTCACATGTTGCTTTTTCCTTGACAATAGGTAAAGCTTTTACTTTATGTGTATGTGCATGCCCATATATACTCATTGTTAGCTATTTCATCTTAGTATATATCTCTAAAAAATCAGAGAGCAATAAATGAAGCTATTTGTCCAAATGTAGCAGTGCAGTTCCCTGATCAAAAGTGAATATAGAATACATACATTAGAAAACATTGTGCATTGAAATGTATATATTAGGGGAAATTGAATACAAAATGATTTAAAAAAATAAAAAATAAAAACGGGAACATTTGGAAAAATTGCATAGAAAAAAGTGCATATTAGGGAAAATTGTTTATAAACATGTGTATATTAAGTAAAATTGTTACAAAATGTGCACAGAATAAATGTTTACAGATGGATGTTTCCAAGTTCTTTTTTACAATACTAGGATAGCGGGCTGTAGTACAGTGCAAAATGGTAAGACACAAATTGTATAGGCTTGTTCCAAGTTTCCATGTTTCTACCAACCCTGCTTCCCTTTGCTACATGAAAGGCTTTTGCTTTAAGAAGTCTTTATAGTTTTAAGTTGTATATCTAAAGTGCAAAGAATGCCACATTTGTCCTAAACATGTATAGAAACATGTGTGTATAGAAAACTAATTTCTGTGGCTCTTGTAGAAGTTAAAAAAGGGTATAGGAGAAGAGTATAGCTATTAATGTTTAACTGTTAGCTTTTCAATTTGTACATTAAAATGCAAGCCTTATATTTATAATGCAGTGCTTCTGAAACCTATGAGGTAATATTTTGATGTCAATTAAGCTAGAGCAAACAAACTGGTTTTAACACTCAGTGACATTACTTTTATGGACTCTATTTTTTTTTTCATAGACCACTTAGCTATAAATAATGTATGCAAATAGCAATTAGGCCATTTCCTGGCTTTATATGGGTAGGCTTAATGCTTCTGTAGCATAAAATCTTTTAAGCACTAAAATACACAATTTTGCAGACCTTGGAAAGACTTATACAACTTTTCAAATTAATGGGATGGATTTAGAATAAGAAAAGACAAGGAGGTTTTCAGCAAACTGCTGCCAAAAAATAATACATATTTTTTAAAAAATAAAATAAAATAAAATAAGGCATTGTTTGATCTAGAGCAGGGGTAGGCAACCTTTCTCCTTTAAGGGCCGAGGGACTTCAACTCCCCGAAGCCTCAGCCATGTTGGCCAATAGTCTCATGTTGGCCAATAGCTCCTGGGATTCTGGGAGCTGAAGTCCCTCGGCCCTTAAAGGAGAAAGGTTGCCTACTCCTGATCTAGAGACTTTGATTGTTGTCCTGGTTCACAGTTGCATATTTGAATAGCCCTCCATGATGTGTGTTCCTCCCCTTCCTCTTCCTCCTCCTCTCCTACTAATAAATATGGGTGAATCAGATCTGGTTCATAACCATCACAATGGAGGAAGATGGATGTTTGCACCTCACCAGTTGCTGTGATCCACCCCTTATTATGGTTCACTTTCTGGACTGAAGGCCTCACACTTGCACTTTTCCTGGTCCCTTTTCATTTCATTTCAGTTAAATGCAGATTACAGACATGTTAAGAATATTTGATCTTGATCTGAACTTGAACTAGTTAATTTTTAGACAAGAGCAATGAATTCCCCAGCCAGCATGGCCACTGGTCAATGGACTGGACCATCTACCCAACACACAGAGAGAAACCAACTAGACAGGTAGGCAGATTGAATCTTATTTTTAATACTAGTGGTATGAAAGCATCTCTATGACACCTCAAGCAGATAACTAATTTAGGGAGTCTAGGGCAGAACACATGGAATACACAGATCTGTCTTCCAACAAAAAGAAATAGCCAGAGGCATACTACTTCTTCTTTCTCATATTTCAATCATCATCATCATCATCATAGTAATAAAGCACACTCAAAAGCATTTTTACCTTGGGCAGGAAGTCTCTGAAGGAGTGCATCTATTAACCGAGAGAATTTCCTGAGAGAAATCTTGTACAAAGTTTTTTTTAAAGTAATAATTTTACTTCCAAGTTAATAACTATGAGTGATTTATTTTGGCCCTTGAAATATTATTGTCTCAGCTGCTCCTCTGGAAACTGGTCTATCTACATAGTTCCATTATTAGAGACATGAAAATCTGTCAGTTTTGCTCTTGCTCCCATCAGCAATTTTGTCTTTCACAAGTTCCATGTCAAACCATGAGATTTTCTTTTCCTTTCCACAGTTTGACATACATTTGTGCATATTCTGGTACACACTTTGGTACACACCCTTGTCTACTGCATAGTTTTGAGCATTTTAATATATAAAAATGTTTTAGTTAAGGACAATTATCTGGTATTTTTGCACTGCAGAAATAATCCAGTTTGACATTTTAACTGTCAATGGCTCAATGTTATGGAATTCTGGGAGTTGTAGTTTGTTGTGGCACCAGAGCTCTCTGACAGAGAAGGCTAAATGTCTCTCAAAACTATTATTCTCAGAATTCCATAGCATTGAGCCATGATAATTAAAATGGTTTCAAACTCAATTCTTACTGCAATGGAGATCTCCCAAATCTAATTCAAGAGGAGGTGGAGGAAGATGAAATTGATCCTCATAATTTCATCTTGATGATGGGAAATTAAAGATACATGCGTATTTTCCATTCATAATTTTGCAGACCATGAATTAAATAAATTCATAAAATATCTTAGTTGATATGCATTTCCATCCCATTCCTATCCATAGTTCATGAATTTCTTCTCATCCCTGTGCATGGGTTACTCATGATGCAGACAAAATAGGACATTTGTAAGTCACAACCTGTGCTGCCTAGTATTAATATAATATATTTCCCCCCTAAAATTATAGCATACATCTCATTTCCCCATTTAATTCAAAATGTGCCCTGTTTTAAATAGAAACAACACAGTCTACCCTAACACGAACCATGTTCCCAAGCAATCAGATGTTCTATCCATCCCTTATAGAGTGTAATGTGAGCAAGTTGTAGTCCAAGAAGGAAAGTATCCATCCAAGAATGGCCCAGCTTCGGGGTGGGGGGGGGGAATCTTCAGCACAGCCTGCAGTAGCAAAATGTTAGGGGTGACAATAATTGGCAGAAGTAGTTCAGTTTTTCTATTCATTCTTTTGTGCTAAAGAGAAGAGGGAGTACTTAGGAAAACATATTCAAGGACAGAAGGGCAATGACTACTGACTTTTTAATAATGTCTGAAAAAGGGATTCAGCAAATGAAACTCTAGCAAGAATATTAATCAGGTTTGTTCTTATGCTTGTTCTTTTAAGCAAATTCATTATGCAGGGAAAGGGTTTAGCATAAGAAAACAGAAGCTTTGAAATACCTGGGCTAAGTATAGCAGAGGAAAATGAAACTAATATGACCACTTTGAAGACCCTGAAAGAAGATAATTAAAAGTGGCCTGAGGGAATGCAAACCTCTGACAATGAACACCCACAGAAAACATGGAGAGGCTATGTACATTATTATTGTCTAAAGTATTATGTCTTTGTCTTTTCAACTAGATACTTTCAAATTTAAACTGTAAAAATAATACAGTAATAATAGAATTGATGTGAATGTATCTGCAGGCAACAATGAGGTCATGGTAAGGCAACTATGGTCCTACTTCCATAGTTACTGAACTGTTTTGTACAGAAATGGTACAAAAGTGTAATGAATTCTAGAACCTGAGATCAACCAATGAAAAGTCCAAGTCAACAAATAGGTTTTGTTCTTTTTCCAATGTTGTACATGGTAAGAAATTACAACTTGACTTACAAATAGCAATCTCAAGATTGAATATTAGATCAAGTTAGATGTAGAGCTTGAACAATTTTTTTTTATTTTTTTTTGGAATGCAACTTAGAACCCCCCATCCCACTCCACCCTTGGCCATGTTGGCTTGATCATTTTAAAAGTTGTAATCTAAAAAGGATATTTTTCAAGGTCTGATGATGCCACATTGGAGGGATGTGATGGGAACCAGCATAGAAGCTTTTAATGGGGCAGGAAAGAGACACATCTGACAGATTTGTGGGTTGAGTATCAATAGCTATCAGACATCACAATAAAAGGCGTGTCCCTGTGTACTGTTTAGCTGTGTTAGTCATGGCACTCATTTTGGTATGTAGAATTTTGCATCCTCTGAAATCTTGTTTGTTCTTGTGGCCTAGCATCCTTTTATGTTGGTCTATATAGCTAATCTATCTAAAAGCAAAGCAGCTTCATTTATATACCACTTCATATCACACTATGGGATGTCTAAGCAGTTTACAACTGGAAGCTCATTGCCCCCCAACAGTTGGGTACTCATTTTAGTGACCTCGGAAGGATGCAGCCTGAGTCTAGCCTGAGCCCTGGCTAGTATTGAACTCGCAACCTTGTGGTCTATGAGTGAGTAGCTGCAGTACAGACATTTTTTTTTCTTTTTTTTAAAAAAATTAAAAACTTTATTAAATTAAAATATTACACTACAATACATATACAAAAACCCACATATTACAATACAATATAAACATAAATGAATACAAAAACACCAAAAAAGATAGAAGAAAAGAAAAGAAGAAAGAAGAAGAAAGAAAGAAAGAAAGAAAGAAAGAAAGAAAATTAAGATACTAAACAATAAAGAAAATTAAGAAAATTAAAACATTAAACAATAAAAAACAAAAAAAAAACCACATCCAATTACATATCTCAAACATCTTACCTAACCTTCAAAGGGAATCTTGCCTTATCATTTTCTAACCTACCCTTTCTTATACTGTAATGTATAACTCCCATCTTCTTCCTTTCTTCTTTCTCTTCTCACTCCTTTCACTTTTAGCTTCCTTTCCTTACCCTAACTCTCTACCTTTTCCACTCTCTCCCCACTTACTTTCCTTCCACTTACTCTAACCTCCTACACTTTCCAAATCCTTAATGTCTTATCTTCTATCTTCACTCCTATCTCTCTTCCTTCCCTTTTTCAACTATTTTCACATACATACAACATATATCACTCACACTGACAGTACAGACATTTAACCACTGCACCACCAGGGCTCCTTTTGTTTGTTTGGTTTTTTTAAAAAAACCTATTGTTTTAAATTTCTGAAAGATTGTTTGTTTGCTGTAAATAGCTAGGTGTCGTCTACTACCTTATGTAAATGAATCTGCTTATTTTCCTGATGGGTTTATATATTGGAGGTTTGCCTTGATTTTCAATTGGACATCTTAACTGGTTTTGGTTCTGTATCTGAGGTCCAAAACACAGTGAAGAAACAATCTTTAACTGCCCTGGCTCAGTGCTAGGGAATCCTGGGAACTATAGTTTTGCAAGACACTTGTCAGAGCACTGATGCCACAATAAATTACAGTTTCCATGATTCCCTAGCACTGAGACATGGCAGTTAAAGTGGTCTTAAAGTGGATTATTTCTGCAATGTGTTTTGGACCTAAGTCTCTAGATTCCAGTGGCTTGGCTCTTAGTATCTCAGCATGATGGAAGTAGATCTGTTTTTCCTTGACTTGGGCTGACTGGATATATAGACAAGTGGCAGAAACCCAGCAGGTTGGGTTGCAAGTAACATTAGTGTATCAGTATGTTGCCAGAAGATTTGGGTTGGTGGGTGGAATCTAAGAATCCTTGAATTAGACAAGATTGCCTCCATGATAACAATCCTTTAAGCATCTGCTTGGCCACTGTGGGAACCAGGGAACTGAACTGTTAAGGTCTGATGATCTACAGAGACCATCAGCTCTTGCAAGAAATGCTCTAGCTTGCCACATGTTTTCCTTATCCAATCTAAGTGTTTATGCATATAGTCTATAGTAACTTTGAAGATGATTTACATTGCAGAATTGGTGCAGAGACAAGGGCTAAACACTCTTCCCCTCATGTCATGTCTCTGAAACTTATGGCTCACTCTCTTACACACAGACACACAAGCACAATGCTTTTTGGACAAGAAAAAGATGTCTGAATTTCTAATCACAGACTTTGCATATCATGTGTAGGCAAGACCTAAGTGTTTAGCAACATGGAGAATCCTAGGAACCTGGACTGTTGCTTATCTTCTTCAGGCAATTAATACAACAATGTACCCCAAAGGAGAATCAAGGAAGAAAGTTGCAGAGAGGGGAAAGGCTAAGAAACTAATTCACCTTTCTTCTTCAATTTTTCCAGTGCATGGATCAGATCACCTGGTTAACACTGCAGGGTTGAAATAGGTCACTGTATTTGACACGGAAAACTTTGGAGATGAAGTGTATCATGAATTTTTATGGTCATGTTACAATGTTCAGAAACTAGTGGCTGGAGGTCCAAAAAGTTCACTGTGGGGGAAGCAGATGGCTAAAAGGGCCATCTTGGGGGCAAGGAAAGGGAGGGGCAGCCGCACGGTGGGCGCCCCAACCCCTTCTTGAAGACATTGTTGGAGCACCGGCCCCTCCGCACGGCTGGGGCTCCGACGATGACTTCCCACCACAGCGTTCGCACACACTGCGGCGGAAGAGTCGCTGAAGGTGCGCCGCCAGTGTTTTGCAGCACACCTTCACCGACTTGTGGAAGGAGCGCTATTTTATTTTAGCACTCCTTCCAGGGGCAGTGAAGCTGTGCCGTGGGACTGAGGTGTGGGGATACCTCGTCCCCGCGGCGCAGCTTCGCGGGGTGGCCCATGGCCACCTGTCTGCTTAGCCCCTGAATGTGCTTCCTCCTTTTATGCCTGAACAAGTCATGCAGCAATCTTGCCTTTTACGAATGGAAAAACATAGGATGTTATCACACATGGCCCAGAAACTGAAAATAAAGTGGAAATGAGGCATCCCGAAAATAAACGGAAAATAAACCTTGTTTCTGCAAACGTCATTACCTTAATTGCAAATTTACAGTAAGTGCATTGAACATCCACACACAAGAGAAAAAAACCCGTAAATGTAGTAGAAATGAGCCTCTTGCACATGCGCAGATAGAGGAATGCTCGCTGGAATCATGGCAACAGCAGGTAAATGCTCCCCATTGCACATTTGGCGATCACATTACGGTAAATGCGTAATTACCATAATTACGTATTTGCATTTCCTCCAGATAACTGAATTACAAAAGATCGCGGTTAACACCAGTTTCTGTCCACTTTCTGTCCAGTTTCTGTGCGACGTCATGTGAAAACACGGGGCACTAATCCAGTTTCTGTCTGGATTTTGTGTGGATTAACCAGCAGATTTGCCCCCATGTGATAACGTCCATTTTCTCTTCGGGTTATGGGTGAGGGAATTGTGGCTTATTGGTAGATCTGGTAGAGTTTTCTATAAAATGGCCAAAATTGCCTTGCCATACACCCTAAGAGTTATGGGAATAATTTCATCATGTTTTTGACCCCCAGAACCATTATGGGCCAGGATGAACTTTCTATTAAACAGGAAATTGACATCCTCTTTTTCTTTTTTCTTCTTTTTAAAGGTGTCTCTTAGGCCTAAATTGGACTGGGGAGGAAAATAATGTGTCAAACCTGTCCCATGCATTGGATGGGTAGGGGGAGAAGTTAGGTCCTTTTTAAAAAAAAGAAAGAAAGAAAAGAAAGAAAGAAAGAAAGGTTTTAAAAAGCAAGGGTAATGGTTAACATCAGGCAGTATGGTATCGCAAAGTTTGCCTGGGGACCAATATGTACCCTCAACTCCTGGCAGTTGCTCATCTCTCTGTAAGGCTTGAAAATAGGGTTGTAACAATGGAAACTAGAAATGGCTCCTGACCCTTTCATAGTTGTGTAGGAGAGGGAATTTCAACAGGTGTTGCTTGTCACACAAACAGATAATAATAATAATAATAATAATAATAATAATAATAATAATAATAACAATAATAATAATTTTATTTATATCCCGCCCCTCTGTAGAGCAATCGGGGCGGCTTACAACATTACAATTTCCATTAAACAAAACATAAAATCCCAAATCCCACCCATCCTTTAAGAAATAAGGGTTCTTATTCTAGGCTGGGTGGTGCTGGGCTTAGTGTCTCTCCCCCAGATGACACTGGATGGTAATGGAGGGAGGGCTCTTCTTCTTATTTTAGGCCTGATGGTGCTGGGCTTAGTGTCTCTCCCCCAGATGACATCAGATGGTAATGGAGGGAGGTAATGGAGAGATAACAACCAGCACCTGCTGAATTTCCTTCTCCACAACTACTGAAGGGACAGAAGCTGTTTCCAGCTTTTACTCTAGCAACCATGTTTGAAAGTCATAGCAGTTATATCAGTCCAACAAAATAAAGACTCAGCAAATGTAATGTCATAGATACCCTAATATTAGGGCCTCGGCAGACGGCTTATTAAGCCATCTTGGAGGCAGGGAAGAGGAGGGGCAGCTGCACGCTTGGCACCCCTTCCTCCTCCCGAGGTTGCCCTCGGAGCTGCCGGCCCTTCGCATGGCCGGCGCTCCCAGGGCAACCTCCCGCCGCAGCGTCCGCACATGCTGCGGCGTATAAGTCAGCGAAAGTGCGCCTCACACTTTTGAGGTGCACTTTCACTGACTTGTGAAAGGAGCACTATTTTTGCACTCCTTTCAGAGGCAGCGAAAGTGTGGCGCTGGATCGAGGCGTGGGGATGCCTCTATCCAGCAGTGCACATTCCCGGGGCGGCGCAGAGCCACCAGTCTGTTTCCCCCCATTAGACTATTGATCTAATTTAAAAGTGCCTGAAAAAAGCAAGGCAGGTATAAGGTAGTTATGAGGATTCTGAAGCCTTCCAGGGATTGTTGAACTGCAGCTCCCACCATATTTCTCCATTAGCTATGTTGTCAGTGTTGTGAGTTGTAGTTCTGCTGTTCCTGATGAAATATCCCACACGAAAGAGCTTTGGAGCCAACAAATATGTTTTCTTATTACAGTGCACTATTATGATCCAGATCAATTGTCTAAATGTGTATTTGATTAACTTCACAGCAAATATGTTCATTTGAACATATTACAAATTATATGCAGTTCCTTTAAGCAATGTCTTTGTGTATACTCACAGGTTTTGAAACAAAAATTTTCTTAAGGCAATTTGCATTTTTCATAGTTTATTTATTCTCTCTGTTTAACTGAAGAGTGTTTTAAAAAGATGCATCTAATTTTAGTCCCTGTCTTTGCTCTCATTTTATCTTATCCTTCTAAGATTAAATTGTTGCTGAAGACATTGCCTAAACATTTTCTTGCTAAATGAAACCCTCGAAGTCAGTGTTGTTGTTGTTGTTGTTGTTGTTATTATTATTATTATTATTATTATTATTATTATTATTATTAGTCTGCAAAGATCCTTGATTTAGGCTCTTCAGCTCCATCTTCTGGTGTAACAACATCTGTGAAAATAGGGTTACTGCAAAAGAACAGGCAAAAATCATACTGAAGTTGATAAATAGGGAAATAAATTTGGTTGAAATGAACACTATTTAGTGAAATACTGAAAGATGTTTTACTGACAGTTCTGTTCTTAGCATAATTGTCCCATATTTTCTAATCCTTATGATGTAATTAATTCATTTAAAATATTTTACATTTTATGGAAAAATCCCTATTATAACTTTCCATTCCCACTTTTTAAGTCAAATATAAGAAAGTGTATGATATGCACATGCATGCATGTACACACACACATACGCACACATATGTAGAAGATAAATCTGGGATAGACAGGCCTGAAAAGTAAAGAGCACAGTGAGGTAGACAGATAGATGACAATGGCATATAGAAATGATATTCATATTCAGTTTAAGGCTGTCTTAAGTTGGTTCAATTTTCCTTACTATTTTCATTTATGCTGATTGGGAAGGTTGTTAACTTGAGAACATGCTTGAATTATTCTTACACTGGCATTTCCATTATGGCAGCTTAGCTCAATCTTCAAAACATATTAAATCTGTTCCTAATTAGGCTTCCAACCAAATTTTGTCCAATGTGAAATATTTAAGATGTTTTCAAGAACACAGCTTAGTGAAAACTTTCACCCATGGCAAAAGAAGCAAAATTTGTCCGCTTGGTGCAAGCACTGGCCCACTGAGTGCCTGCAAAAATGGTATTTGGAGGCAAGCTTAGTGGTTTTTTAAAAAAATCAAAATCGGGAAGAGAACTGGAATTCTGGAACTAGAAGTGAAATGGAAGTAAACTGGAACTAAAATCAGGAAGTGGATTAACAATTTTAAAGAAAACAATGAGAGTGTTGGCAAAGACTCAAAGGTTCACACAGGGCTATGTCCCATATGTTAACAATAGTTTGTTTATCTTAGCAAAGGTGCTTTAATAATTAGAACTTAAAGGCTCAAAGCATATTGAGCAGCATTGATATCATAAGCATTCCTATATCATATTTTTAGACAGAAAGGGTCATTCCAAATGCTTTTATTCTTAACAGTCTCCTAAGGTACATAGCAGCGAAGCACTTTAATGCAAATCATTATTGAAGGACTGTGAACACTGGAAACATTTTACATAGGCCACATGTAGATGATTGACCATTTTTATTATAAATTAGAGTCAGACAGACTAAAGTCCCTAAATTTGTTATCTATAGCTAAATAATTCAAAATTGTTCCCAGCCTCACACGTCTCAATTTTTACTCCCCTACTGCCAAGTAAATTCCTCATACTTCTTTAAAAATGTATATAGAAGTTCTCACTTTATTGATTTTTCTAGCAGTGAAATCCTATGCAAATCTCCTTAGAAGTAAATGTGTACAACTACAGCAGCCTAAAACTTCATTTTCTCTCATATGTTGCAGGACTGCCTATCAAGACGTTTTGCCATTTACTAAGAAAATAATTTGCATTCCTTAAAATGGATCTATAGAGGAATAAACTGAGCCAATTAACAAAAGCTGTTGGAAAAAGAAAAAGAAAAACATTTTGTTCCCTGTCAGATTTTTTTTAAAGATAGATTTCCATGTGAGGTAAAATAGTACACCTTAAATAATAAATCTGTGGTACAAACTATCTTAATGGAGATGTTAAGACTGCATAAATGTTAACAGAATAGACCACATGAACATGCTCACTTCAGTCTCTCCATGGAATTCTACATGACTTCTGAATGGGTCCAGGCATGTTCAGTTTACAGATGCATGAGCCATTTTAGAAATTATGCTGGATGTGCATAGGGAGTATTACTAGCAGCTTTCGTAGATTTCAAGAAATCCACTCTGGATAAGCATTCCACTATAAAGGTACTTTCTCAGATAGTCAATTCCATACTTTACTAGGAATAGCCAACAAATGTTTTGAGGCCCAGGTTGGAAGACAGCTGTTTAGATATATATGACATTTTCCCCCACTTCTTAAAAAGTGAAACTACAGACATATCTTTTGTCATGTCTTCATGAAAATTTGATAGGACTGCAGGAATCCAGAATTTGTTTGGGGAAACTATCCAGTCAAAATCCTCTAGTTGACTGTCTCTGCATTATAAAGAATATTCAATAACAATATGTGCAAGTGATTAATTAAAACAAAGCTTTATGACCAACCTCTCCCTGGTTCTGTAGCTATGGGGTGAAATCAAGACTTTGTCCCCACAATTAGAATTCTGTCACCCCACCATGAAAATTTTCTTCAGTATTCAAATTTCTGTCATTGCAGTAACTTAAAACTTCAGCTGAGCATTTAGATATACTGTGTAGGCATCCAAGGAAAATGAGCAGGCAAAATTACCAAGGAAATGGAACACAAAAAATATAAGGATTTTAGTTGTGAATGATTATCAATATCTCACTTTTTGAAATATTAGAAAATTGGGGACTGAAGAAAATTTTCATTTAGGGAGACAGAATCCTTATTTTGACAGCAATGTCTTCGCTTGTACCCCCCCCCACACACACACACATACACACAGTTAAATCCCCCCCCCCAATAATATTAAGGTTTCACTTAACAATAACATGATGAGCTATGAGAAATGTAATGGATGCATTAGTATGGGAATCTGGATCTATAAAACAACTCTCTATATGTAGTTCTGCCTCATTTTCATTTCTGTCAACATCTAAGAATTGGCACTTGAGTCAATTGATTGTGTGATAGCATGGTGGCAGTAGAGTCATGCTGTCTTTGTGTCAATAAATGCTGACTTTTTGAGAGGTACTTTCTTTTGGCTATCACACAGTCATTGCTCAAGCAGTTTTCTAAAATCATTGTCATTCTCATGTGGATGCCCTCACTGACTCCTTTTCTATTTAAAAAGAAAATTGAATTCTTGATGCCCTTCAGTTTCAGTGAGACAAAATGCTTGCTCTAATCTCACTGTCATGCCCCTTGTAAATGGTACATGATGGTGCAAATTAGCCTGCATGTTTCAAAGTTTTGTTCTTCCAATGGTGATACATCTCAAGACCACTTCTATTAAAATCACATACACTGCAGCAATGACAACAAAGATTATTACCTCTCCTACATATAACTCTACATCATCCCTGAGTGATACTAGACTTTTCTTCCCATTTATTTCCCCTTAGATATCAAAATGCATAACAGTCAAAGAGTCATGATATTATGATGCACAAGCAGAGCTCAGTACAAGCCCAAAGCATTTTGTTCTCTTGAATACAAGAGGAACAGCCAATTTAGGGTGATTAGCTCTTACAATAGCTAGTACAAGCAGACATTTCCACAAGACTACTTGACAGTAATTCAGGGTTAGGGCACACCTTGTCACATTTCAGAAATGAAAAGTGCAAGATGCTGCATGTAGGCAAGACATCTGTATGATCATGTGCACTATTAGTGAATGACGTGGCTTTTGTACTCTGTTGCTCTTCTTCTTCTTCTTCTTCTTCTTTCTTCTTTCTTCTGTACATTGCATTTATTTACTCTGTAGCCCTTTGCACTCCACTGTCATGTGTATGTAATCTGTTAGTCTCTGGAATTTAATGAAGACCCAAATGGCAACCAGAAGAGGTTGAGTGATTCCATGTTCTTTCAGATACAGAAGTCAGCTTCAATACCAGTCCATGTTCCAATCCCTTAGAGATTTGCCCTGTTAACTAGCAGGTAAAACAAGGAGGAGAGTTTCCTGAGGCTTCCCATTATTGTTAGAGAGAACAAAAGGCTAGGACACATTTTGGTATGGGTCCCACTTCTGATAGATGCAGCATTCTATTTTCTTTCCATATTTATTTTCTTTAATCTTTATTTTATCAGAATGTTAAAAGAGACATAAATACAAATACTAAATTGATAAAACATCATAACAAAAAAGAAAAAAAACATACACACATCAAATATACAATGACAAACCACATACATTTCAAACTAAAATAGACTTTCTTGTCTTTGACTTCTTCTCCATATACCGTATTTTCCGGCGTATAAGACGACCTTTTAACCTGCAAAATCTGTGGCTAAAGTGGGGGGGGGGTCATCTTATACGCCGGGTATAAGGATAATGAAGATAGAGGTGCTAAAACTCTATATTTTGACTGGGGAGATGGGGGGGTCGTCTTATACGCGGGTCGTCTTATGCGCTGGAAAATATGGTATATTCTGTCATGTTTTAAACACTCTCTATTTCTACATTACATATATCTTTCCCTTCCTATGATCTTTCTCAACAATGAACAACAAGAGTTTTATTCCAGGCCAACAATAAAAATTAGCGTTTTTATGTTTGTTTAAGTAATTAATAAGTGGTTCCCAATTCAGAATTTCTTTGTCCACCTCTACACCTTTCTGTTTCAATTTTTCAATTTTTGTTTTGCTATGGAAATTTTATTGGTTAATTTCTCTACAGATTTATTTATTCATTGTACTTCAGATCTAATCTCCTTCCTAATCTCAGCCTTCAAATCAGACATCTCTTTATCTTTCTTATTTCCTCTAGTAGGGGTTGACTGCACTACCTTTTGTTAATCTAAAGAAGGCCGTCTTTTCTGTTGAGCCTGAGGTTCAGAAGATTGGGTCCTTGTTTCCACTGACATTTTTGCTCCCTTCATTTTATTTTAAATCTTTTTTTTTCTTTATCAGCAATAATTTCAATATTCAGTCTTAATGATCAGTCTTAATAATTTCTCAGAAGTTCTTGTGTCAAACTTCAAATATATAATACTAATAATAATTAGTTTTAAAATATTTGATTTTAATTGGAGCTTAACTGGAACTCAATTAATTAATTAATTAAAAATTAATTAATCAATCAATGATCAGTAACCATTAATCAGTCAGTTACTAATAAGTTAACCAACCAGTCAGTCAGCAAGCAATCAAGCAAATGACTAGAACAATTAATCAATCAGTAGATTCATAAAAATAATGAAAAGTAAAAGGAAGAAAGGAGCTGTTAATCACTGGAAGATGATCTATAACAAAATTCAGTCAGAGTTCCAATCAAGATTGGGAGTCCAAAATCCTTACTGAGAGTTGTTGCCATTAAAACCCATGCCCTTTAAGTCTCTTTCTTTCTCCTTCTGCAAGGCTACAACTCCCAGAGTATTTCACAAGGTTGTCTGTCCTTACATGCCCTGCCTGGATGAGGAGGATGAGTCAGAATTTCCTCCGGGTCCTGAGTCTTCAGCAGAGGAGCCCCAGCTCAGTCCTAACAGCTCTGCTTTGCCAGCTCCAGCAGCAGAGCCTCCAGAAGAGTCTGTGACCTCGCAAGAGGCTCCACAGCCAAGCCTCCCAACAACAGAGCTGTTGGACATAGAGGAGGATCAAGGGACTATGCCTACCTTCAGTCAGCATAGAGCCTAAAGGGCACACCTCCAGCACTCGAGGAGGCTTTATGAAAAACACCAAGGTGATCAGCCCCAGCTGAGCTCTGGCAGCTCAGGCATTTAAGCAAGTAGGGAAGCACTGCCTTGGTGCCAGAGGTTATCTGAGCTTCTTGGCAAAAGCCCCTGTCTCTGGCCCTCCTTGTTCCTTGCCTTAAACCTCTTGACTGTCTTGGACTCCCGGTATCCTTGACCTTCTGATTATTGACTACTCTTGGACCTCTGAATCCTTGGGCCTCAGATTGCCTTGCTTTTTGGCTTCTCTGCAACCCTCAACCTATGGACTGTGTTTGACCCCTTGCTTGCTGCACCCTCTGATTAGTAATTAGGACTTTGTTTGAGACTTTCCCTCACTTTGGGCTATCAGCCCTGCTGCCCGCTTTCCAGGACACAGGTCTCCCTTGTGATATGCTTTATGTTCTTACTGTCTTGTCTCTTTAAATCACAGCAATTACCAATGCAATACAGAATCAAGATCTCCTCTCCAGATGCTGCTAATCATGATTATCCAATCAGTTTGGTCTTATTCTTGTAAGTAATTGGTTGAATTAAAACAATAACTTGAACCTTTATACATCTTAATGTTTCATTATTTCATTATTTATATGTATTCTCAGTCTGGAAAGCTTTTATGATAACAAAATATTTCATTGTATTACAAACAGTGCTGTTAGCCAGTTTTTCTAGTCTATTTTTACTCCAGTTCTTCAACCAAGTTAAATTAAGGACAGTCCATCTTGAAGACAAAAAGAAAAAAATAAATGAAATGAAACAAATCTTCTTACCCTTCCCAGGGCAAATACTCCTAGTTTAAAATAGAGGTTGGTTGGCATCCCTGACCAAAATTAGTTGGATAAATCTGTTGCGGTTGTGGTTAGTCTTCAATCCCCATTAATCTCCCTACTACTGCAGCAGCTTTGGTTCTTGAAAGCAACGCAGAAAAGTCTGAAAAAGATCCACTCCTTCTGGGACCAATTTAGGGACACCTTAGGCAGCCACAGGGTGCTTCCAGGAACTCCAGGGGAGTGTATTGTGTAAACGCCATGCCCCCAGAGCAGCCAAAAGCCATTCCCATCTGCCCGTGTGTTTCAGGCCAGAGTTGCATAGCCGGCACCATGATAGAGGATTCCAGTCATAATGTTAAAACAGTATGGAACACCATTAAAACATAATAACAAAAATAAAGACACAGCACACTGCATTAGAACCTGCTTCTGTTACAAGTTAAAACTTAAATGCCCTGCTTAAATAGAAAGAGAACACATTTATTCTGCACAAAATTCACACATGGTTGCTATGTGCAGAAAACAGCATTTTCCATGCAGGAACCAGCATTTTCTTTGCAAATATAATATTTTTGCTCAGAAAATGCTTTTCAGGAGGAAAATCCTGTTTTCTGTACAAAACAACCATGTGCAATTTTTGCATAAAATCCCAAACTGTAAGGATTCTCATTAGTCCAGATTCTCATCTTGCCAGAGTTTTTCACACTTGTGAATGCCATTTTGACTCCCCATACTTTTTAAAATATTATACTTACTTCTGTTTTCCTTCCCACATTTTATTTCCACCACCACCCAATTTTAATTTAGAACAGATCAGTCTGCCTCTGGAGGAAGCAGCATTTTCTTTCAGTGTCCATTTCACTTAGGTTGCATGAAATGGGCCTGCCCTGGAGGCATGCTCAGGAAACAGAAATATTATGAGAGGGGTGAAGGAAAAGAGGATGAGAAGAGAGAGTTCTGGAAGCAGGATGACAGAGAGAGCAGAAAGAGGAAGAAAAAGCAGGAGAACAGTACCCAGATTAAGGTATTGTGACCTTAAAAGATGTTATATGGAAAGAGAACTTAGGCAGCATATTGCATAGGTCCTTTTACAGAAAAGTATCTGACTATAATCCTACAAACTGTGTTAATATGCATAGACAACAAACACCTAGTTAAATGGACCAGTGTAGTGACTCAATAGAAGTTTTAACATGAATGGAAGGTACTGAAAATTGTACCAACGTTTATGGTATGTTATTGTTAGTTGGTGGAAACATATACTATAGCTAAATAATAATAATAATAATAATAATAATAATAATAATAATAATAATAATAATAATAATAATAATTTGTATTCCGCTTAATGACAACAATCCAAGCTGGTTACAGTAAAAAAACCCACATCATTTCAACCAAACCAACCCATCCCCTTAAAACAGCATTAAATAACATATGAATAAACGTTACAATAAACATAAATAAAACATAAACAATATAAAACTAATAACATACTTTAAAAGGTTACGGTACCCTGGTCATTCTCTACTGCATTCCCCATCCATCAACATGATTGGGCCATGATACGGATGCAGGAGTCACAAAGTCCTAGCCAGGATAATTAGTCTGGAAAGGCCTGCCTGAAGAGATCCATCTTGACAGCTTTCTTGAAGCTATCTAATGATGTCAACTGATGGATTTCATCTGGCAGGTCATTCCAGAGCTTGGGGGCAACAACAAAAAAAGCCCTCTGGGAGGTCGCCACAAGTCTAGCTTTTTGGGGCTGCAGGAAGTTCCTCCCAGAGGATCGGAGAGCACGGGGAGGATTATATGGAAGAGGCTTCCATTGGTAATGGCGGCCCGATAGGATGTGTTTGCAGTTTGCTCTGTCCTGCTCAGCAGAGTTACGACCATTTTACAACTAAAATTCTATAAACAGTGGTCGAATATCCTCCCCCTTGGTAAAGGGGGTGCAAGGGGCAGAAAACTCCTGTCTGGTGCTGGTTTAAAAAGAACTCACAGTGACCAAGGAAGAAAGAAGAAAGAAAGAACGGAAGGAAGGAAGGAGGAGAGAACAGAAGAACAGAGAGATGCAGTTCTAAACTTTGCCGAGATTACCAGTTTACTGGTTTGGGACGCTGCCAATATTTAAATTTTGTTTAGTTATTCGGTTAGTTAGTTAAGTGGAGCTGAGACTGTAAGTTATTGGCATATTACCATCCCGACCCTTCTGGGAAGATAAATAGCCTTGAGATATTATAAGGCAGAGTAGTACCTTGAAGGCCTCCAAGTTTCATCTTTGTGAGATCCGTGGTTTGCCCATGAACTTTTCTGAATTTCAGTGACGGGTGGTGAGTGATCTCCGGTGGTGGTGGTCTATTTTCTCTTTGGCGTGTTGGAGATTGGAGTGCTCTGAGATTTCTCCAGAAATATTTAGATTGAGGAGACTGGAAAGGGGCCGAAGAGGTGTGACCTCCATGATACTCATGAGGAGAAAACGGTGAGACAGAGACCACGCCCATTTGGTGCTGGAAGAGGATTGGAGAGCACGGGGAGGATTATATGGGAAGAGGCAGTCCCTGAGGTAGCCTGGACCCAAGCCATTTAGGGCTTTAAAGGTAATAACCAACACCTTATACTGGGCCTGGAAGCTGATGGGCAGCCAGTGGAGGGACCTCAGAACCGGAGTAAAGTGGTCCCTCCTGGATGCTCCAGAAATAACCCTGGCTGCCATATTTTGAACCAACTAAAGCTTCCAAACCAAGCATAGGGGTAGCCCCATGTAGAGTGCATTACAGAAGTCGAGGCATGAGGTTACCAGTGTGTGCGCAACAGTCTCAAGATCCCTTACTTCCAGAAAAGGGTGTAGCTGGCATATCAGCCGAAGCTGATAACAGGCGCTCCTGACCGTCGCATTTACCTGATTTATCATCAGGAGCAATGACTCAAGGAGCACCCCCAGACTGCGAACACAGTCACTGGAGGAGAGTGTGACCCCATCCAGGACTGGAGGTTGCAACCCAATTCCTAGTTTCGGGGCCACTACCGTGAGCACCTCCATCTTGTCGGGATTCAGTTTCAATCTTTTTCCTCATCCAGCTCATTACCGCTCGAAGACATTCATTGAGAGAAGAGATGCCATTGGATTCAAAGCTGATGAATGAAACATGGAGAAATAGATTTAGGTGTGATCAGCATACTGATAACACCCAGCACCATAACTCTGTATAATCTCACCCAGCGGCTTCATATAGCTATAAAATAACATTGGGGACAAAATAGCCCCCTGAGGGACCTCACAAGTGAAGTCCCTCTTACTGGAGCTACAGTCCCTGAAAAGCACCCTCTGGGATGTACCCGAGAGGAATGACTGGAACCACTGCAAAGCAGTGCCCACGATACCTAACCCCCTAAGGCGGTCCAAGAGGATGCCGTGATCGATTGTATCAAAAGCTGCTGAGAGGTCTAGGAGCACCAACAGGGTCACACTACCTGTCGATCCTGTCGATGCTCAGACGCAGATCGTCGGTCAAGGCAACCATGGC
>CM034708.1:32833868-32847241 GCA_020142125.1 Phrynosoma platyrhinos
ATCACCGGCATCCCCAACCATTAAACCCTCTAAGGCTTTCTGGAATCCATTAGCCTTCAAGGGCGGACCATCTGAATGGGTCCACCACCCCAGCGGGGCAGATGTTGTCTTTAAGTTCCATCTTAACCAGGAAATGATCCATCCATGACAAAGTGGAGGTATTTATCACCTCCGCCCACAGATATTCCTGTTCTGTACTGAAGACCGCATCAAGTGTATGACCTGCACAATGTGTAGGCCCATGTTTGTCATGGTATACATGAACTCCTGAGCCACACCTGATAAACTGGTCTCAAGCAGAATGTTGAATTCCCCCAAAACTAAAAGTCTGGGGGACTCCAACAGCAGCTCAGAGACCAGCTGTGTCAGCTCGGTCAGGGAGTCTGTTAGACAACGGGGTAGCCAGTAGATTAGCAGAATCCCCAAACTATCCCTGGTCCTCAGGCTAAGGTACATATACTCGAAGTGGACTGTGTTCCGGACAGGTATCCTGGTCAAGGTAAGGTTGGTTTTATGAACCAAAGCCACTCCGCTCCCCCACCCGCCCACTTCCCCTCACCTGCTCACTAACAGATTACCCGACTGGGAGGGCCTGCACCCATGTAACAGCACTATCCTTTCCCAGCCAGGTCTCTGTTAGACAAGCCAGGTTGGTATCCTCATCCAAGAGTAAATCATGGATGATGTGAGTCTTGTTTTTAACCTACCTGGCATTGCAGAGAAGCAGAGTGAGGTTCTCTGGAGTGGAAGGTCTGCTCTCCAAACCATTCTGGGAAACAGAGGAACTGATGATGGGATAGCTGTCAAACAGCGATCCCATCTCCTTTTGTAACATATGTTCCCTCTGCTCTGCCATACCTCCCAAACGGAAGTACTGACAGTTACAGGCCCGAAACCAGATTTGGGTATACAGTCTCTAGTCCTGGATGGAGTCACATTCTCCTCCAAGGACTGTGTTCACAGTTTGGGGGTACTCCTAGATTCATCGCTTCAAATGACTAGCTAGGTAAATGCGGTGGTCAGGAGTGCCTGTTATCAGCTTCGGCTGATATGCCAACTTCGCCCTTTTCTGGATATGAGGGACTTGGAAACCATGGTACATGCTCTGGTAACCTCACATCTGGACTACTGCAACACACTCTACATGGGGCTACCCTTGTGCCTAACCCGGAAACTCCAACTGGTGCAAAATATGGCAGCCAGGTTAATTACCGGAACATCTAGGAGGGAGCACATAACACCAGTTCTTAAATCCCTCCACTGGCTGCCAATTAGTTTCCAGGTGCAGTACAAGGTGTTGGTTTTAACCTTTAAAGCCCTACATGGCTTGGGTTCATCTTATCTTAGGGACTGCCTCTCCCCATATGATCTCCCCCGCACCCTTCGGTTCTCTGGGAGGAACCTGCTACAGCCAATAAAAACTAGGCTGTCTCAGACCTCCCAGAGGGCCTTTTCTGCAACTGCTCCCAGGCTATGGAATGGCCTGCCAGATGAGATCCATCTTATTACCACGCTTACTGCCTTTAAAAAGGCAGTGAAGACGGATCTTTTCCAGCAGGCCTTCCCGGAATAACATCTGCCCTAGGGAGATGAGCTTTCAGCTTTCATTTTTATCCTGCCCTTATTGTGCTTGATTTTTTTATTGATTAATTGTTTTATTGCATTATAACATTTTAATCCTTTTCTAGTTTAATCCTGTTTTAAGGTATTGGGAGGGTTGGATTGGGGAATGAGGGAATGTTTTAATTTAGTCTGTTTTAAATGCTGTAACCCGCCTCAATTGTTGGGCAGAGGGGCGGGCTATAAATAAAAATTATTATTATTATTATTATTATTATTATTCCCCAGCACAACTGCAATAGCCACTCCCTCATCCTTCCTGGCCTCAAGTAATACAGTATCCCCTTCCAATTTGGTATTTTTGATGACTCAGAATAATCCTTGTCACCATTGAAAAGGGTCCAACTAGATGAATTAGCAGGGTACCAATCCTATTGACAGTTAGTGTCTTTATTAAGCCCTCAGGAGGAAAGGTGTTGGGCGGGATGTTCGGCCCCTGCCTGTCTTCTTGGGTTGCACTGCCCCTGGAGAAGGTGGAAACTGGGCGGTTTTTAAAGCTGCCGCCCAAGCTCCAGGGAGGCTTGCCAGACTGCCATAGCTGATGCTGGGCTCACAGGAGGAAAGGTGTTGGGTGGGATGCTCGGCCTCTGCCTGTCTTCCTGGGCTGCACTGCCCCTGGAGAAGGTGGAAACTGGGCGGTTTTTAAAATTGCTGCCCGAGTTCCAGGGAGGCTTGCCGGACTGCCACAGCTGATGCCGGGCTCACAGGAGGAAAGGGTTTGGGTGGGACATTCGGCCTCCACCTGTATGTATGACCTCATACAAAAGGTCAGTATTACATTTTCACATTTGTGTACATTTCCACACAAGGTTTTTTTTTATATATATATATAAATAGAAAAGTAGTAGTAGATGACCATAATCATCATCATTTTATAGAGCACATTTTATAGATCAATGTACATGAATCTATAAAAAAATAAAACAAACAATCCTGTTGATGGTATAGTTGAAAAATGCTTTAATAAATTATGAATCCATTGCTCCATGTCCTAGTCTCTGGAGCAACAGAAAACAAGCTTGCACCTTCTTCAATAAGACATCCCTTCAAATATTTAAACAAGGCTATCATGTCACCTCTTGAACTTCTCTTCCCTATGCCACTCCTCATAAGGTGTTGCTTGCATACCTTTCACCATTTTGGTCACCCTCCTTTAGGCACACTCCAGCTTGTTAACATCCTTCTTAAATTGTGATGCCCAGAACTGGACAAAATAGTATTCAATGTGAGGTCTGACCAAAACCCAATAAAACCCAACTGTTACTTCCCTCAATCTAGAACCTATTTTTGTTGATGGAGCCTGGAATTACATGGACTTTCCTAGCTGCTGCATCACAATGTTGACTTATGTTCGGCTTATGGTTCACTTGGACTACTTTTGCAGGCACTACTGTCAAACCAGGTGTCACCCATCCTGTATCTGTGCATTTCATTTTTATAGTCCTGCTGAGGTGTAGAACCATACATTTCTCCCTGTTGGAATTAATTTTGTTAACTTTGGCCCAGCTTTCTGATTTTTTAAACATCATTTGAATTCTGATCCTATCCTGTCCTCTGGCTACCCTGTCTAATTTGGTGTCATCTGCAAATTTAACAAGCACACTCTCTATTCCATCATCCAAGTCACTGATAATGATGTTGACCAGCACTATACCCAGGACAGAACCCTAAAGCAAGAAAAGTAATGACTCAAATATACAGCATACATGCAAGCCTTGAGAAAGATAAGCAAATGACAGTTAAGCAGAAGGTAAAGTTGACTCCCCACCTCTTATCCATCACATTAGTATTTCAAATCTCACTCCTGATTTCTTTTGAATCTTATTTTTAAATGACCCCACACACACAGACATGCACACACAGACACACACTCCAACAAATACAACTTCAAATAAAACCAGGCCTTTTCATCAGGGGCCATTGTGAAAGAACAGGAAGATAAAACCTCATTAATATAGGTAAGGTAAAATGCTAAATTACTAACATTAAGCCCTCATTAAGTGGAGGAGGAGGAGAATTAAAAGGAACAAATTATTTGTAACAAATTATTTCCAAACTTTGGGTAGGATATATTCAAGTATACACTCTTTAAAAACCATGATACAGATATTCTGTACCTGCACATGAGTATATTTGGATGAACTTGGTATTTAAGTCCATGGGTTCTTCATCCATCAGGTAATATGTAAAAAAGGCCACATAGTTGTATTTATATAGGTGTGCAAAATTTTAAAAATGGAAAGCTTCTTACAAATAGGTTTTTTGTGGGGTTTTTTCGGGCTGTGTGGCCATGTTCTAGAAGAGTTTCTTTCTGATGTTTCGCCAGCATCTATGGCTAGCATCTTCAGAGAAAACTGAAATGGAAATATTTGGGGTTTCTCAGAAAGCATTTAGGGGGGATGCAGACCAGGGCGTCGGGGACGCCCTGGGATGGTGTGCTGCTAGAGCGAGGCACTCGCACAGTGGCACACCAGCGGTGTCCCTGAATGAAAGGAGCACCAAATTGGCACTTCTTTCAGAAGTCAGGGAAAGTGCACCCTAAATGCGTAGGGCGCACTTTCCCTGACTTTTCCACCTCAGCGTGTGAGGATGCTGCAGCGGGAGGTTGCCCTCGGAGCGCCGGCCATGCGGAGGGCTGGCAGCTCCAAGGGCAACCTCGGGAGGAGGAAGGGGCACCACTCGTGCAGCTGCCCCTCCTCTTCCCTGCCTTATTAGTCGTCTGCCGAGGCTGTTATTTTTGTAAAACTTCAAATTTTATTGATTGAAACATCAAGCAATCTCTGACAATCATTATGCAAACCCACTTGCTACAATTTGGGGGTTCACAATGTCTTCCTGAAAAATATTTACATCCACATATTTTGTTCAGATGAGGTTTGCTGAACACAATAAAAACACAGGATATCATTAATATTGATGATTTAGGTCTGGAACAGACTGAGTAGAAGGAGTGGCTTGAAGCCGCCCCCACCAAAAATGCATTGGGGCCATGGCAAACACACACCACAACCTCATTACACCTTGAAGCTGGCCCAAATAGAAGTGGAAAAGATCCGCTCCTATTTGGGCTGGGAAACAGCTGGCTTTCCCGGCCCCTCCACAGTCCTAGGGTGGCTTCAAGATGTTCTACCAGCATGTGGCATGTAAATGCCACACTGCTAGAGTGTCTTAAAGTTACCCATGTCTGGGCATTCAGGTGGCTTCTGGGAATCATCAGGGCATGTGGCATGTAAATGCTGTGCTCCCAAGATGCCCAGAAGGCATCTTTAATGGGCCATCTATTTTGGCCCTTAGATTTGTGAAAATCACACACAAATTCATCCAATATACCGAACACCTCTTCCAAACAATACTCTCAGCTCCATGAAAATTGTAGTAGTAGAGCAGCAGTGAGTTATCAAATCAGTAGCATAGAATGAGAAATGAGACACTGTTGCTTGATTCTCAAGCCATCCCAGCATCATGCTCTATAGCAAGCCAATTAGTATGTTGATGGTGAACAGTGTTAATCTATAAAGAGCCAGTCAGTTCTTTCATGAAGAACCCCTCCAGCACTGTGAACCTAATGCATGTTCTTGTAAGTTTAGACAGTTTTAGTGGCATCAATAGATCAATGTATATTAAGCTTCTCTTAAAATTCATGGCTGCTGAACCAAATTTCCATCTATGATTCATTCCTAATTAGATCCCAGACTGGTATTCTAATTAGTGTGTGTATATATATGTGTGTGTGTGTGTGTAAATTTCTCTTGAGCAAATTTTTAAGAGACTGATGGGTTTGAGTTGCCATATCTTGCATTCTGGCTTTATTTAATAATGCTTGCTCTTTAAAGGTAGTAGCAAATGCTATACCATTTCTTTAAGCAAAATGTCTAATTTGGAATGCATCACAACAAGACAGTACTGGGGTAAGAGTGGGTTGCTAAACTCCCTGAATTCAGCTATGCAACAGAACAGGGACAGTGAACTGTACTTGGAAACACAGTTTATTTATTTATTTATTTATTTATTATTTCATTTTAATTTATTTCAACTATATATACTACATAGTTATGTACCTAGGAAGATTTCTCTGCTGAAAAGTTCTAGTGTGCTCACCAATGTGCAGATCTGAGGATCACATAGGATGGGATCATGACCATTAAAACTAGAATTATGGAGATACACCCCAATATTCAAATGATGATTGCTAGGCAGGAGGAAATTCCAGATAAATTTTATTCTAACCCACAGATCGTTAAAAAAAATGAAGAACAACATTCAAACTGAAATTTTTAAAAAGATGAATGTTCAATTCACAAAACACAATATAAACATAGATTTATATAGAAGAATTGTTGTAAGATAGCAAGAAGTATATCACATTCAAAATGATTTAACTGCAGTTAGTTTCTTTGAGCTCGTTCTAAGGGCTGCAGCCAAATACCTTATGACAATTTCAGTAAACAATTGGATAGTGTCTACTGTTAATGCAGAAATATAGAACTCATTAGAACTTCTGGTTATGAACAAAGCTATGGAAAAATAATTCTTGCAGAAGATGCAATGCAAACAAGTATGAAATGGTGTTTCAATTACAACCTTTCCACATGGGAAAATTCTCAAGTATCTGGATAAAATTTTAAATCAACCTTCTTTGCTAATGGCAAAGAATTCAGCCTGGCCATGAAAAAGGTCCTTCTGCACTGGAGGTTATTTAGTGTTTCCAAGACCCTCATGACTGTAAATTCACCTTAGGCTGCAAGTCAAAGTATATTGGGATCAGACATCCTTTACTCAGAAACATAGGGGGGTTGCAGACTGCCAGAAATAGTGCAAATGGAGTCTACTTTTAAGGTTAGGGTTAGGGTTAGGGAATCATGGGAACTGTATTTTATTGTGGCATCAGAGCTCTCTGAGAGAGAAGGTTCAATGTCTCAGGAAAAAAAAAAACAATTATCATGATTCCCTAGCACTAACCCTAACTCTAAAAGTGGACTCAATTTGCACTATTTCTGGCAGTCTGCAACCCCCCATAGTTTTGGAGCTTCAGATCTAATTTTTCTCTAATGAAAGAATTGCTTTTTCTTTGACTAGCTATTTGAATTCAATATATTGTGGACAGTTTTCATTCATGAACAAATATAATTTTCAATTAAAATAAAGAATAACTAACAAGATCAATAGAAGGCCTTTTTGATTTTAAAAGGCACAGCCAGTATCTGAGTAATGAAGACCATAGCTGAGATCCTACATCTTCTTTGTGTAACGTACATCTATAATTACATAAAGAAGAGGTTGTGCTACCCCACTCTTTTGCTCAATCATGATGTTGTTGTGTAACCAAATGTATGTGTATGGTTGCAATTGTACAATCCCAGAGCATAAACTGATGAATAGAAGATACTGGTGAGTAGTTGTGTACCATCCAAGAATGCACAGCTGTATGTAAAACAGTTACACCTGTAGAACCCGTTTACACAGTTGTGAACTGCATACTGACATGGCCTATAAAGAACAAGCACAAGTATGCTTACATTTGCATAAAATGCCACCAGGATGCCAACCCAATGTTGAAATTTCTAAAGAACAAATCCTGGGTCCAAGTCCTTTTACTACATTGAATAAGTACCTTGGTGAACCAAAGCATTTTTTTCCAGAAAGGAAAGAAGAGAATAGAGAGGGGGGGAGTAAAGAGAGAAGAAAAATAGATTAATTGAGGGCCTTTGCAGACTGCTAGAAATAGTGCAAATTGAGTCCACTTTAAGGGTTAGGGTTAGGGAATCATGGGAACTGTATTTTATTGTGGCACCAGAGCTCTCAGACAGAGAAGGCTCAATGTCTCAGCAAAAAAAATAATATCATGATTCCCTAGCACTAATCCTAACCTTTAAAGTGGACTCAATTTGCACTATTTCTGGCAGTCTGCAAAGGCCCTAACTCTCAGGATCTACTTTAGTCCCTACTTTGGGTGTCAAGGCTGAAAATATGGATTATCTTTTTTTGATGAAATAGTTACTCATCAATGCAGCTGAAGTATTCAGTGCAACTGGGATAGTATTTTAGATTTGAGTTGACCATCTCAATGAATATTGATAAGAAATCCCCAAATATTTAAAACTAGGAACGTGTTGCCTTGGTTCATGCTGACAATAAAATAAAACTTTGAGTGGAAACACATATGATCCTTACACCAAATTCCATACAATGTGGACAAAAACTAGAAATATTTAAAATGCCAAAGCTTCCCAGTCTGAGTGTACAGGAAAATGTTCAGCATAAGAATGTAAGTAAAAATATTAGGTTGGTCAAAATTTGTTCATAAATGTGCACGGGGGGTGGGGGTGTTGAGAAAGAAAAGAAACTTAAAGTATTTGTTTAGGAGATATTTGTTTAGGGGATTAAACAGTTTATGGATTGGATGCAAACTAGTACTTTGAGTTTTGTGTTGGTTTTAGAATTCCAAACCCTGACTATTGTTGCACTTTGGTTTGCTAACCTCATTTCCACAGAGAGAAGGAAAGGAGGGAGATACACAAGTGGCTTTATGTGATGTCCTGAAACATGTTGAAGATGATCCAAGGCTATTTAAGACCAATCTTATTCCTGTTCATGTCTTTCTCTCCAGTGCTCCCCTCCCCTTCCACCACTGATTTTGTACATGGTTAGCTGGTTGTCCTAGGAGGCTGAGTAGGAATTTTTATCTGATTTGTGCACATTTTTGTATGTGTTTGTTTGTTTTTGCCTACTCTGCACAGCTTAATCAGTACTTGGCTTAAGTTATATTGGGTGCTGTTCTGCTTCTAAATATGTTAATTGGCCACCATTGGCAGGGATGTTGGGGTGCTGAGATTAGGGACATGTTGGTATGCCCCTGGAGGCTCCTTTTCTGGCTGGGCCAGAGATCTGCCCAGTAGAGCTACAGGCCCCTTATACAGGATATGGCTGGATCTTTATGGTCAACAGCCACTGAGAGTTGTTTTCAGTTTTCAGTTCTCCAGGTTCCGGCAGCTGGCTCCCAAGGCGTTGCCACACCCTATGGATGTACTGGCATTGCTATGGAGCCTTGGGGACTAGAAATTCACAGGGTGCTCCTACATTCCATCGTCCCATCTACACACAAGTCCTACCAGATAGCTTTGTATGCTTTCAACCAATTTTTATTGGAAATTGGGGAAGTAGCAGACTGGCCTATTAGGGTTGATCTGATCCTGTGTTTCATAGTACACCTCAGGCATGCAAGTCTGTCACCTGTTACTATTAGGGGCAGGCTGGCTGCCCTGGCTTTTCACTCCAGGGCAAGGGGTTGTTTTGATCCTACCACAGACTTTAGGGTGAAGAGAGCTGTGGAAGATTGGTTAGAGAATCCTCTGTAGTAAAGGATTCACGGTGGCCTATAACAGGCTCAGTCCTGGCTAAGTTGTGGGAACAACTAGCTGATACATGTTATTCACCTGAGGAAGTGGCTTTATTTAAAGCAGTATTTGCCATTGCTTTCTTCACACCTGTAAGAATTAGCAAGATTGTGCCAGGATCTTGCAATGATCAGTCTGGTAGGGCACTTTTAATTTCGGATGTTATCTTAATAGAACAGGGGATTCAGATTTGCATTAGGCACTCCACAACTGATCAGTTGATGAAAGGTCAGTTTATCTCCTTATTCAAAGCACCTAGTGGGCAAATTTGCCCAGTTTTAGCAATGACCAATTACCTCAAGGTTAGGCCAAAAGTGGCAGGTTATCTGTTTCTTCACATATCTGGCATGCCCTTATCTCATTTTCAATTTGGGGCAGTGTTGGAGACCCTAAAGCAAGCTAAGTTGCCTAAGGCTTATTTTTCTTCTCACTCTTTCCACATTGGTGCAGCAACAGTGGCGGCCACACATGGCTTTAGTGATGCCAATATTTGCAGAATTGGCAGGTGGTGTCCTAGGGCATTTAAGTCCTATGTTAAGCCTTCTGGAAACAAGAATCCTGATCAACTATACTAATTTCCTTTACTTGCATTTCAGCTGGCTTCTTCCATGGCAAAATTTGGATTGTGGGACACAGTCTAGTCTTCTGGGCAGAATGCCACCTTCTTGAGCACCAGAGCGATACTAATTTGGACCTGGCGAACATTGGTGTTAATCAATGGTTTGGCCGCAGTGGTATGATGTGGAGAGCGCTGCTTCCTTGGATCATCCAGCTGCTAAGGTCTTACCTGCAAGCCCGGATTTTAGTCATACACTTGGGGGAGAATGACTTATTGAAAGTTCCTTGCCTTCAGCTGGTGAAGCAGATGGTGAAAGAAATTAGAAACATTGCATCTGGAACTATACTGCTATGGACTAAGCTGCTGCCAAGGTGTAGCTGGTCTGGAGGTAGCAAAGATGCCACCATTAACAGTACTCGATGGTGGCTAAATCATTCTGTGGCCAAGCAGTTATCAAGACTTGGCATTTTCATAATTAAGCATTTGGGAATTAAATTGGATAGGCCTCAGCTGTACAGGGGGGATGGGATGCACCTCTCTGCTGAAGGTTCAGAGATTTATGTTCAGGCACTCTCCAAACATATCAGAAAAGCATTTCGTGTAACTGGTCTGAAAATCTGAGTATTTCAGTAACACAACAACAAGACAAAAAGAGCTTACTCTTTCAGTATTGCATTCCATCTGTGGATTGATTGGCAGCTTTTTCTTGCTACTAAAATAAACTATGTTTAAGACATAATAAGGAAAGCCATGGCGGGCTAGACCAAAACTTATGTAGTGCAGCATTGTGTACCCACAGTAGCCAACCAGTTTCCTATGGGAAACCCACAAGCAGAAAATGAGTGCAACAGACAATCCTGTTCATGTTCCATTGCACCTGGCATGCAGAGGCATATTGCTTGAAGTTGTTGCTAGTATGTGCTTTCAAGTCATTTCTGACTAATAGTGCCCTAAGGTGGATTTTCTTGGCAAGATTTGTTCAGTGGGGGGTTGCAACTATTTTTATGAGAGATGAGAAAGTGTGCCTTGCCAAAGCCCACTTGGTGGGTTTCCATGGCCAAATAGGAGTTTGACTCTGATGACCCAGAGTCTTAGTACAACACTCAAATCACTATACCACACTGGCTCTCATGCCTCTACTACTTGAGACAATATTTATTCCTCACAACTAGTAGCCACTGATAACCTTGTTGTTGTTTTGTTGTTGTGTGCCTTCAAGTCATTTCTGACTTACAGCAACTACAAGGCAAGCCTATTACAAGGTTTGCTTGGCAGGATTTGTTCAAAGGGTGATTTCAAAATTCAAAAAGGATGTTGAAAAACTTGAGCATGTCCAGAGGAGGACAAATAAAATGGTGAAGGGTCTGGAAACCACTTTGAGGCAAGTGAGGAATTTGCTAGACCTTGAAGTATTGGCTGAGTTTGACTTCCAGCAAAAGTCAGGATAGCTGAAGTCACCCATCACTACATCTCTCTTTTCTGAGTGTGTGGTCATCTGTTCTAGAAAGGCATCATCCAATTCCTCAGTCTAAAATTGATAACATAAGACAATTATCCCAATGATACAAATTCAATGATCAGTCTGACAAGAAAAGCAATGTCCTGGTGAATCACAATAAATCAGATTGCAGAAAATTTTGCTGAGATAGTTTTTCAATAAATCAACTTGCAGGAGAATTTGCTGAGTTGGTTTTTCAAAATTCTGGCAACTCAGGGTGGTGATATGTGGCAAATGATTGAAGCAATGGTGGCATAGATGTCAAAAATATTTCTGTCTCTGGTAGCATGAGATGGTTTTTCAATGAATCAACTTGCAGAAGATTTTGCTGAGTTGTTTTTTGAAGGGTGGTAGTATGTAGCCAATAGTTAAAGCAATGATGACATAGATATAAAAAGTATTTCTGTCACTGGTAGCAATTTCTGTCACTGGAGCAGATGGCTACCTGCAGAGTATTTGTATGGCCGTTTCAACTCCAATGTCTTCTTCAGTGATAATATAATATACTCTTCCAGATTATAAGTAAGAAGAAGAGCCCTCCCTCCATTCCATCCAGTGTCATCTGGGGGAGAGGACACTAGGCCCAGCACCATCGGGCCTAGAGTAAGAAGAAGAGCCCTCCCTCCATTCCATCCAGTGTCATCTGGGGGAGAGGACACTAGGCCCAGCACCATTGGGCCTGGAATAAGAAGAAGAGCCCTCCCTCCATTCCATTAAGTATCATCTGGGGGAGAGGACACTAGGCCAAGCACCATTGGGCCTGGAATAGGAAGGAGGGATGGGATTCGAATTTGATTTATCTGTTTTGATGTTTGTTTTGATGTTTTAAAATGCTGTACGCCGCCCCGATTGCCTAGCAGAGGGGCGGGATATAAATAAAAATTATTTATTATTATTATTATTATTATTATTATTATTATTATTATTATTATTATTATTATTATTATTAATTATTATTATTCCAATAAACTATTCCATGCTTCTAAATATATAAAGTTAACATACATTAGTGACAATATTTCTAGTGGCAACATTACCTAAAAATCACATAACTTGTATATATCCATTGTTTACCCATGTTCTAAGTCATCTTCAGTTTATAACCATCAAACCCATGATTACAGACTAATAGAAACTAATGAACTAATATACTCCTACTGTTGAATACCCTGCAGATGGCTGATACATACATTGAATTTCTTAAAGGAACATGAAACTAGGGTGAAGTAAACTCAATCTCCCAACATGTAAACCAAGAACAGGCTGAAATACATTATAATAATACATTACATATATAAATAGGATTTTATAGGAGTGTAAAGAGAACCAGTGTACCAACTAATATTAATAAGAATTTGTGAACTCCTACCCAAAATATCTTATATAAAACTTATTAAACATTTAAACTATAACCTCTAAAGCTACAACAACCTATGATAGACCCAAATTGTGACTCTATTCCAGGCTCAGGAAACCCCCCTCCTTTGAAGGCCTTCAGTTCTCCCTTGAATTGTTGCTGGAGGCTCTAGCTGCTGCTGTGACATTGCTGCTGTAATCTAATTGTTGTTGTAATTTTAATCTGTTGTTTTAATATGTAATTGACTTAATAGCTTTTTAAGGGGGGGAGTATATTGTTTTTGTATTTTGTATTATTTTTAATGTTGTTAACTGCCCTGATTGGATTACCAAAGTAATTATTATTAATTACTACTATAGTATTAGTATTACAGAAAAAGTCAAGATGTTCATTCAAGCCCTCAAATTTATTTAGGGCTAATTTGTGGATCCAAAATGCCTCCCTTTGTAAAAGTTTAGTCTGTGTTGATCCACTATAAAAGTGACCAAATTTAGCCTGCTCAATAGAAAAAAAAAATGTCTGGAGAATGACCTAAATTATTATTTATTATCATTATTTCTTCCTTCTAATAGATCAACTTGTAATAGAATTATAGGTTCCTTTACCTTTAATTATGCTGTGTATCACATCAAATGCATCATTAGGAAACATTGGCATATTGTACAGAAAATTCCTGGTTGTTCTGAGGCACCTATCATAACTTTACACAGAACCAGGAACATAAAAGATTTATTAGTTCACACTCACTTTTTTTGTCCACAAACAGGACACTGTTCTTGTTGTAGACAATCATTCAGTATTAAAACACTTGCATATCCTACATTACAGGATTATTATGAGTTAAAATATTTAACTAATTAAAATTCTAAGAATGTTATTTATGTGATCCTATGCCCCTGTCCCAAGATTTATGTAGGACAAACTACAAGACATCTGAGAACTAGA
>CM034708.1:32851263-32861766 GCA_020142125.1 Phrynosoma platyrhinos
TAAGCAGATGGCTTAATAGGCCATCCTCAGCACAGGGAAGGGGAGGGGAGGGGCAGCTGCACACTCAGCACCCCCTCCCCCTCCCAAGGTCGTCCTCGGAGCAGCCAGCCCTCTGCATGGCCGGCGCTCTGAGGAGGACCTCCCGCCACAGCGTCCAGACACGCTGCAGCAGAAAAGTCGCCGAAAGTGCGACACAACCTTTTGTGGCACATTTTCGGTGACATATGAAAGGAGCGCTATTTTAGTGCTCCTTTCCAGGGGTGACAATGGTGCACTGCAGGATCGAGGCATGGGTATCCCTTGGTCCCGTGGTGCACCTTCCCAGGGCGGCCTACGGACGCCCATCTGCTTAGGCCCACAGTCCTTCAAATAGCCTAGACCCAAACCATATATATTTATTATATTTATTACTTAAATAAGTTAAGTTAGATCAGCTAATTCAGTTAGTTAAATTAGTTAATTGAGTTTAATTTAGATTATTGGTTAATCTAGCCAGCCTAACATTGGCAACTTTGACTGGCAGCTTCCTGGGGTTTCAAGGAGGGCTCTTTCCTAGTCTTTCCTGAAATTTCCTGGAATACCCTGGTTGTCTCCAATCCAAATGCTAGCCAGGCACTATCCTGCTTACATTCCAAAAAATATTTGTTGTGTTCAGAATGCTATGGTTTTCATTATAAGCAGCTTTGATGTAAAGATGAAGGCCAACTGCTTACTCTGTGACTCTTAACAGATGAGATCCTAGAATTTCCCAATAGCAAATTAATTCCCTATAAACCCTTTCAAAGTCAAAACAGAACTATTCTTACACAAGAGAACCAGATTCATCTTTCTGTGGGACCATAAAGTCTTCTGAAGTACTCAAAATATTTAGAGGGGGAAAATCTGGGGAAGGGTTTAAACCAGGGGTAGGCAACCTTTCCCCTTTAAGGGCCGAGGGACTTCAGCTCCCAGAAGCCTCAGCTATGTTGGCCAATAGTTCCATGTTGGCCAATAGCTCCAGGGATTCTGGGTGTTGAAGTCCCTCAGCCCTTAAAGGGGAAAGGTTGCCTACCCCTGGTTTAAACAGTCCAATTAAGTTTGAGCATGCTTAACAGCCATTGGGAATCTGGCTAACCATTTAGAGAAAGAAAATGGGGTATGTGTGTAGTATTTTGAAACCTGAAGCCTTCTATTTCCAACATTTTTCTATTTGAAAAATGTATCTAAATCCTACCAGAAACAAATGCAGTGAAGTGGTTTTAGATATTAAAGTTGCTGTATTGTCAGGGGATAATACTTTTTAACCAACAGACATCGACAGATCAAACTTAGTTTAAAAACTGCGAAGCATTTGAAGATATTAAATTAATATCCAGTGATTGAGCATGACATTTAAAATTTTCACTAAAATTACAGTTCCATGCCTACTAGCAGTATTTCAGTGTTTGTCACCTAAAGTCTCTGGTTATTCAAGCCTAGCTTTGCTTGAGGTTGATATGCATGACAAGTGTGTATTAAATTTTCAGATCAAACAATCCAGGAGGTTAATATGGATCTTTATCATTTCTTTTGATTACTATTTCAAAAATAGCACATAAATCATGAGTCTTCATCAACCCAAATCATCCCATGCTATCAACCTTGAGTTATGGAAGGATTAAAGACTGAGTATTTTGCTGTTGTGCATTCTTCTGAGAATTACTCTTTTATTCTAGTTTATTTCAAAATTGTCCCATTAAAACATATGTGCATTACATAAATTTCTTATTTAAAGGATATGTGAGGGTTATGTGCTAAAAATGGAACTGCATGCCTGAACATTTGGATGTATGTTTTTTCACCACTGCCTGCAGACACAGATGAATATTTTCTCCTTCATTGCATTTCCCTTCCAGACAAATAGGATCTGCTCTTACAACTAACTATCAAGGATACAGAGACATGCGATTCACAGGAACGGCTAATCTCTGTTGACCTTTCTCTCTCTGGGGTTTTCCCCCCTTCAGTATTTTCCTATTTCCCTCTGCTTCGCTGAATTTTTAACCAATGATATATTACAGTTTTTTAAGAAAAAAAATCTGTATCTTAGAAAACATCACCAGAAGGCATGCAGTTGAGCAAACATAGCTCAACTGCATGCTGTCTGCTCTGGAGTAGTCTCACTGAAATAAGTAAAACTCCACAATTGATTAGAACACTATCTAGTACTGATTATAAATCACTCTTTTTGGGTAGTACAGAAATACATTATATAAATGCATGTACAATTAGTGTGGGTCTGTCTTTGCTCCATAAAAGACAACTGAAACTTTTCATTCATATTAAGGAAACTCTGAGTGTATATATCTCAGGAGATATATATATATATATATATATATATATATATATTGATTAATGCTAATTTTAGCCAACTCATATGCAATCATTATTATATTTTAGATATCTAATCAGAAGACAAAGCTGGAAACAGAGCAAGGAAAACATTTTCTCTGCATGGCCTCTAAATAGCGGAGCATGTCTTTCCTCTGTAAGGTCTCCAGCTCTTCAGAAAAGGGAAGAAATAGAGGGACTGGAGCCTGGTGAGGGCATTTGGTTCATGGCACCCCATTAAGAAAAATGCTGATTGCTGAAAATTTTCTCATTTTGGGATTGTTTATGCAACATTTTGCATTTTTCTTCAAACATGCTTTTTCCAAACATTGTTCAAAATGCAATATTTTTTCAAAAAAATTGTTCTATTTGCAGAGAATAATATATTTTGCATAAAAAGAATTTGAGGATTTTTTTTAAGGGGGCGGAGGTCCTGAAAAGTGAAAAACCATTGAAAAAATCCCCAACCCAACCAGTGGGAACTCGTTGATATTTTTCAGACTGGAGGAACCCCTCCCAAGTCACAGGATTAAAGTGAGGGCAACCCCCTCCCACCAGTCCTTAGGGTGATCTTCTTTCCATTCCCCTAGTCCCAGGATCTAAAGAGGAAGTTTACAAATTCCACATATTGCCCTATACAGATGCCTCCAGAAAGCTCTGACAGCTGCCAGAACCATACATGTAAAATTTAAATGACCAATGAGTTCCTGGAATTCCTTAAGTGTAGCTTTCATGCACCACATAAGTTCAGAACCCCCCACCTTTCCTCTGGAAGTCTACAGTGCTGTTCCTTGAAATCAATTACAGTACCTAAGAAAATTAAACATTGATTAGTTTTATCCATCTTCTCATGAGCTAGGGGCACATCCAAATCTGATGTCAAGGAGCAAAGCTCCATTATCAAAAAAGGCACACTGGCTTTCTTATGAATAAAAAAATAATCCAAATAATTAATAACCACTTTCTGCCCAGACTTAAGCTTAAAGACCTATTCAAGAAAATTACTAAACTACTAATACATGACACATAGCACCTCACAATCCACAGGAATGGCCTGATCCATGTAAAACAGGCCATCAAAAGAAAAACCTCAGGAATAGGGAAAGGTGAAACACATATTTAGGCTGTTCCTGCATTGTAGAAATAATGCAGTTTGATCCCTCTTTAACTGTCATAGTTCAATGCTGTAGAATTATGAGATTTATAATTTTGTGAGATAATTAGCTTTCCCTGTCAGCAAGCTCTGGCACTGCAAAACACTACAATAAGCTATGGCAGTTACAGTAGTGTCAATCTGCACTTTTTCTACAGTGCAGATGCAGTCTTAATGCCACATTTTGCCAATTTGACCCCAAAGTTTTTCTTGCATACCTCACACACTGCTGCATCAAGAGATGTATTACATACAGTGCAGAGCTCTACAAGAATGGCATCATTAAAAGACTTCCCTTTGGGGTGAGACAAGTGATAAATAACCCTGTATTTGCCAAGGGCCTTCTTGGGTACCACCCCTAGAGATGATACCTTCAAATTAGGTACTGTAGGAGCCACAAAACGGCTTATAAGCCTCCCCTCTGCTATTTCTTTATGGATATTATCCCTCACATCTTCTTTCAATTCCACTACTTAATGTACATTCTTAGATTTTAAAAGGTGACAGATTCCTTGAAATTAAATATGAAAGCCTTCCTAAACCTCTTCCTCAGATAATTGGCCACCACTTCATCAGGGTAAAGCTGTTAAAGAACCCCTAATTGATCCATTCTAAAAAGGCACTTAAGACAGATCTCTTCCAACAGGCCTTCCCAGAATAGCCCACCCCACCCCTTTGTATTTCTTTTTTTTTTTTTTTTTTGCAACTTCCATATTATAGTTTTCTTATTGTATTTTTTTTTATTATTTTTATGCTTGCAACCCACTTTGATTACCTTTGGACTAGAAATAAATCTTATTGTTGTTGTTGTTGTTGTTGTTGTTATTTTGCAGATGGAGAGGCATCTGCCTTGCTTCACTCACCTGACTTCTGATCTGTACACTCTCCTACTCCTTCATCTTTCAGGAAATTCTAAACGGAATGCAAACCCCTACAAATGGAACCGACATGGACCCCAAATTCCCAAAATAATAACCTGTGTTGTTGGCTAACCATAGCCTGTGGCTTATTACCAACCCCAGCCTGCATCTTTTATACAGTATGACCAGTTTGCAACCACTTACCTTGTGCTAGTCAGGAAGATGTTACATTTTACATCCACAGCTGTGACTATATCTGATCCCACCTGAGGATGGGATTAATTGCTGCCCTCCTAGGAAAGCCTTGACCTAAAGAACCAGGGGGGTCCTGAAAATTCAACTTAGGCCTTGTAAATAATGTTCATACACTGGAGGAGTGAAACCAGCATCCTCACTGAAACTCTTTTTCTCCAATGCAATGAGCTAAAATCTGCTTAGCAATACTGGGCTTACTCTCAACTCTAATTTAACTGGGGCAACAAGATCTTGGAAGGGGTCTTCTCTAAAGCCTCCAGTCTATCTAATATGACTGACAAATACCTCTACCCCCTCAACTGATGAAGCAGACAACTTGGGATGCTGGTGCTTATCTGGCTGGTACTTGTCCAGACCTTTTCCCTTGGGCCCACTACTACGGGCCTTTGCAGACTGCCAGAAATAGTGCCAATTGAGTTCACATTAACTGCTCTGACTCAGTCCTAGGGAATCATGGGAACTGTAATTTATTGTGGCACCAGAGCTCTCTGACAGAGAAGGCTCAATGTCTCAGAAAAAAAAATACAATTCCTATTATTCCCTAGCACTGAGTCAGGGCAGTTAAAGTGGACTCAATTTGCACTATTTCTAGCAGTCTGTAAAGGCCCTACCTTTCCTGGAAGCCATGCTAACAACTGGATTAGTTACTATTTCACCCCCAAACTACTCAACTTAAGGCCTTTGCAGACTGCCAGAGATAGTGCACATTAAACTGAGGCACTGCCCTGGCTCAGTGCTAGGGAGTCATGGGAACTGTATTTTTTTCTGAGACATTGAGCCTTCTCTGTCAGAGAGCTCTGGTGCCACAATAAATTACAGTTCCCATGATTCCCTAGCACTGAGCCAGGGCAGTGCCTCAATTTAATGTGCACTATTTCTGGCAGTCTGCAAAGGCCTTATATTAAACTAAAAGTGCCTACCAGACCAAACAAGGGGCCAACCAGGCCTCACAGGGCCTAATCCCAACCTAAGGGATGGCCCTTAGGGATTAATGAGGACCAATTAGATAGAAAAGTACCTACTAAGGCCCACAGGGTTTAATACAGGGCCATCAGGCAATAAAAGCCTACCTTGCCTAAATGATATCCCCACAAGGCCTACAGTGCCAAAGACAGCCTATCAAGGCAATCAAGGTCTACCCAGCCTATAGTGGGGCCTCTGAAAGCCAATAAAAACATTCAGGGCCTACCCAGGACCATTTCAGCTTCCTGCCAAATACTATTGTGAGACCAGCCTGGCTGCCATATTCTGTACTAGTTGAAGTTTCTAGACCAAGTACGATGGTAGCCCCATGTAGAGTGTATTACAGAAATTGAGACGAGAGGTTACCAGTGCATGCACTAGGGTTTCAAGGTCCCTAACTTCTAGGAAAGCGCACAACTGGCATATCAAATGAAGCTGATAACAGGCACTCTTGACCGTCGCATTTACCTGATTTATCTGGGGGTCCAGGAGCACTCCCAGACTGTGAACACAGTCCTTTGAGGAGAGTGTGACTCCATCCAGGACTGGGAGTTGTATCCGCATACCTGGGTTCGGGGCCGCTACTGTAAGTACCTCCGTTTTGTCTGGATTCAGTCTCAATCTGTTTTTCCTTATCCAGTCCATTACTGCTTTAAGACAATCATTGAGAGGAGAGATGCCATCTGAAGTTAAAAGCTGAAGACTGAGACATGGAAGTATTGCAAAAAGCTAAAAAGACTAATATAAATATAAATATATGCTTCTTTATTATGCTCAAAATGGACATTTTGAAATTTCTCCTGGATAGAAGGTTGAAATGTAGAACATACTCTAGACAAGGAGGACATTTGGCCATCTTGGATGTACTACTTGCACCTTTACAACCTGCTTCCCATACCTCCCATCACATAAATGAAAGGGAAGACCATCAGGAAACAAATCTCACAACTTTGCAATTGCTCCCCACCCACGAAACCCAAGGGAACTGGATCACATAGCAAAGGCACCACACGCTATCACTCACTGCAGAATCGCACACCTTCTACCAACAAAGCACAATATAAAAACATACCAGGCTTTAGCACAAATGTGCTTGCTCTCTGCACAATCACACACCCATACTAAAAAAACACAAGTTAAAGACATGCTGGTTGCAACAGATCTTGTGTTTTAAACTTTTCTGCCAAAAGGAGGGAGCAAAAGAGATGGATAAACCACTATGGCCCCAACATTCAACATCCAAGCATGATTCTATGCTATGAATTGTACCTGATGAACAAACACCTGGCTTTTTTCCATTTGAGGACAGCAAACAATTCCTCTCACATAGTGTGTTGCACTGTGTGAGCACAGTGCTGTATTCAGCCCTTGAATATTAAACTGAAAGGGGAGGGGGAGCTGATGATCTTTCAGAAGATGTGGGAGAAATGTGTCTGTTTAGGGGAGACATTCTTTCTTTTGTTATAATGTCAGGACAGCCTTTCTTGTATGCTGTATAATAATATGCACTTACTACATAGCATTATATTGTCTACACAGTTATTTAAAGTGAGCTTTTAAATAGTTAGCAAGGGCAGAATGCCCCAGAATTAAAGCAGAATGTTTCCCAAGCTGTCTTAGAAGTGGGCCATGAGAACCTTTTAAAAGAAAAAATATATACAAGACCAGAACACATTTCAATGCTTTAAATTTACTCCATCCATTTCATTCTGCACTTGAAAAGCACACAAAATAGCTAAGGTGGAAACTTTTATTAGGTTGTGATGATCCAAGACTCCCCACCATTGTCTGCAGGTTCTCATGCCACCAGTATGAGAGTTTCCATGTACCTCCAAAGGTTAGAAAGCTGTCTGGGAGTATTAAGTTTAAAATGGGGAAGCTCCAGGAAAGGAAAGCATTGAGTAAACTTTTCTTCAACACACTTTTACTTCTGAGATTGCTTTTTTGTGTGTGACTACTTATACATATGTGCATTTTTAAGGAAAACATCAGAATTAAACAGATTATTTTATAGAAATCAGAAAACATAGAACTGGGCCTTATAGTCACCAGCTATAATCATAATCTCAGGGGTTTTGTTTTGCTTTTGTTTTTGCAACAAGGTTCACAAAAAGATTAAGAATTAAATTGAAAACAAACATTGTAATTGGAGAGCATTTTTGTCAATGTCTTTTTCATACTTTCCCAGTGCCACAGCTGGGATAGCTACACTTAATCCTATAAACCCCATTCTCCATTTAAATGCCCCACTTTTCCCCACTTGGATGGTACGGTTTGCTTTTGTTGTTATTTTCCATCAGTCACTACAAACTGCTAGTAAGGATTGTAGTTACTTTTCCTCTTCCTCCTCTGTGGTAGCCATACTTCCATACCTTTCCAATCATGGATGTATGAGAGGAGAGCAAGGAATGTAGCAATTACAACAGCACAGTCACTCTAGCATTCATTCCCAGAACTAGTTCTGCTTTACTTCCCCAGCCTCCTCATTTCCCATCAGGTTTGCCTCCCTGCAATTGCAAGAGAACAATCACTCAATAAAAACAAGAAAAAGGTGGTCTGTGAAGGAAAGAAAATGAGAATAGCAAAGCTGCAGTTATAGCAAGGAGGCATGAATGGCCACCCTATAAATTTCAAGTGTGGTAGAACAAAGGCTTGACCTCTTGCTGAACACTCATTCACTCCTTCCTTCTCCCACACACCTCCTTCATGCCAAGGCTACTTGCTTCTTGAATGTCTGTCCTTTCAGCACCAGGATGTTTAGAAAGGGAACTGAGTAACTGGAGAAATCTCTGTGCCACAACAGAGGTGATTTCTCTAGTTAGTCCTTTCCCCTGTTTACAAATCCTTCTCCGAGGACCCAAATGGAAAGCTTCTGCATCTATACAAGAGGGTCAGTTGCTGTGATAGGGATTGTTTCTTAAGCTTCAGTGATAGTAGCAGGAGTGAGTGTTCACATGGCTGCTTACTTATTCTGGAGCACCACAGATGGAGGCGCAGGAGGAGAAAAGCTATGTAGGAAGGAAAGAGTGTGTGCTTGCTGACAGAGGAAGACAATGAAGGAGGCTGGAAAGAAGGTGGTGCTGGTGTACAAACAAATGGAGTTTACTTGTATATATTTTTTAAACCTGGCAGAACCCCCATATGCTGCCTCAGAGTATGGTGGAGTCTTCTTCTTTAAGGATTTTTGAACAGAGGCTGAATGGCCATCTGTTGTGGGTGCTTTTTATCCCTCAGAACTAGAAATATTTGAGCTTTAAGGGAGTAGTCACATGTGGCCTAAAACATCTGCATTTTTCCAGAAGAAAATACTCTCTGTCATCTGAAAACACTACCGCTTTTGCAGTACTAACCAACATATGGACTTTTGAGCTGCACAAGAGAGACTCTTCCTCAGATTGCATTTGTTATTTAGAAAGAAGTATATAGGCAAGTGAATTAGTGAAAGGGATTCACATGTTTGAGCCCACCTCAAAGTTTATTTGGGTGCTAAAAAAGTAATTGATGATGCATGTGTGGTTTTGATTATCAAAGTCATACACGTTGTTGTTAAACTGTTGTTAACCTGAACAGAAAGTAGTCAAAAGCTGCTACATTTCACTTTTGGGATTTTTAGCTTTTAACTACTTTCCGTTTGTGTTAACAACAGTTTAACAATAACGTCGTGTGAAAATCAACCCACTTTGAAGGGTTTTTCCCCCAATTTAAAATCCTGTTTCTGCACAGGATTTCCTCCATGTCATAAAGTCCAAGATCACTTGTAGTGAATGCACACTACATAATTATAGTATGATTTAATTTTGATATAATTTTAATTGTCATGGCAGCATACTATGGAAGCCTGGGTTTTGTAGTTTGGTAAACTATTTAAATTCTCTGTTAGAGAGCTGTGGGCTAAAGCACTGGGGAGCTCTACTGAGGATTTTAAGTACTACATCCAGCCAGGAATCCTTGGAAAAGATCCAGGATAGTTAAAGAGACATCAAACTGTAATAACTGTAGTGTAAATACACTCATTGTGTTCCAAAGACACTTGCTGGGAGAAAGCTTGTCTGTTTCTATAATATTATCTTATCAATCTTTATTTATCTTCCATCTTATTTTTCTCAAAATATTTGACTAAAGCATAGTTTTGTTAACTGAGGGCTCATAAACACTAACCCACTTAGATTAGGTTAGATTTTATACTGCTACTATTTAAATTCCATATCTCTGTTGTTTGTGTGTAAGTTGATTAGTTTAAATGTAATTGTGTCTCTTCTTACCATATAGTTAAATAAATGACAATGATGGGGTGTAGTTGTTTTTCTTTTAAAAAATACAAAACAGCATACTCACATTCTCCTCCTATTTTTGATGGAAAGTAACATAAGGATGCATATAAATACATTTTCTTGCCCCCTCCCTCCTCTTAACATTATTTACAACAGAAGCATGATTTTCATATATTGTTTCTAGCATGGTGTATTCTGTTTAACATCTTATCTCTATCTTAATAAAACTCCAGGCACATTCTAGAGCCTACCCCTTTTGCTGAAATCATTGAGAGAATCATAAATGTGATTGAAGAGATTACTCAGAGTATCCATATATTTTATAAGTGGGATGTTGTGCATTTCACATGTCTTCATAAAAAGAAACCAAAAACAAGCATAATGGTGTACAACAAGTAAAATAAATTTGTTTTCCCCTTCATGGATGCCTCAGATTATACACTCAGTGCAGTCAATGTGCCATGGGCAACCAATTTTTGATCAAAAATCTTCTTAGCCAAGCTTGCTATTTTTTGAATAGCAATGTAGCGAGGGGAAGGAAGGCTGGAAGTGGCCAGGAAAGGTAGCATGTAGCCACAGAAGGCGGTCTTCCATAACCTCTAAGTGTTTGCATCGGCACAAAGGACTCGTACGCATTGTTATGGGTAAAACA
>CM034708.1:32861866-32886898 GCA_020142125.1 Phrynosoma platyrhinos
ACGCAAATGAGAGCCCCTCCCGACGCGTCGGGGAGGCTTCCTTCTGTTCAGTGAACATGTGGAAGACTGGGGCCTTATCTTCTGGTTCTGCCCTCAGTGTTGGCATCATATTCTCAGCATCTTCACATCAATGTGTCAACATCAGGTGGCATAGTGACAACTGGATATGGAATTTTGTAACCCATGAGATCTTGTAGCTTTCAAATGCACACTAACATGTATATCCTTTGCAATAATATGGGATATCCAAGATATCTATAATTCCTCTTGATAATTATTGGAGACAAATCTTTGTGGAAGAAAACAAGAACTCCACTTCAATGGCAGACAGTATCCAGATGGTAAGGTTCATGACATGCTGCCGAAATTTACATGAGGGGCTTCAAAGAAGGTCAGGATTAGTTTGCTTGCAGGAGCATATCAGTGGAATATCTGTGGCAAGTATGATGTATCTTTACAAGTAGGGACAAGAGTCTGAAAATAGCAAATATTTTCTTTTATAGTATACTATTGGAATATAAATACCTGCTTGTCTCTTTACTGTGTGGAAGAATGAGGGATATTTAAATATTTCTCCACATTTGTACAAAAGCTAGACATTTTCTGACATTCTTAAGAAAAGGTTTTGCATTTGCAAAAGTTGTTTTTGTTTAATTTACAAGCACCACTTATGTGTAGACTATAGTTGCTGCCTCGCTGCATATCCCTAGTATCTCAGTTTTCAGATCTGCTGTCCATGTCAAGTATTACTATTGAGCACATAATATTTTAATGCTTGCTTGCTCTTTTCCATGTTCTTTTCCATCAATATATAGTAGGGGGGAACTACTTAGTAGATATAAGTTTTATGACTTAATATTATTGTAATTAATCAAAGCCTACAATTGGAGCTATATTTCAACAAACTATCTCTAAAAATGGCCATTATTTCATCCATTACTGTGTACCAGAAATCCTTTAATAAGCCTAATTGTTCTCTTTCTGAATGTTATTTCTGTTGCCTTTTGTGGAAGAATAAATTATTTTTATGCAGAAATGTAACACTGAAATAACTGGAGCTGACTCTCCAAGGACCAATAGAATTTCATGATCATTAACAATGAACAATAGCCATCAAGAATAAACATGTAATGATGACCATAAAAAGATCTGAACATTGGAAGACTAAATAAACACATAGTAACACATTACTAAAGTTACTAGTGCCCATTTAAAAAGGCACATTGCTTCTTTGCAAGACACTAAACCAGGGGTAGGCAACCTTTCCCCTTTAAGGGCCGAGGGACTTCAGCTCCCAGAATCCCAGGAGCTATTGGCCAACATGGGACTATAGGCCAAAATGGCTGAGGCTTCTGGGAGCTGAAGTCCCTCGGTCCTTAAAGGGGAAAGGTTGCCTATCCCTGCACTAAACAATAAGTACTGATAATCTTTTAATTACAGTACAGCAGCTTAAAATGGCTTCATCTTAGCATGTATTGAAGACTTTTACTGTGAACTGAGAATGCAAGACTCTCTACAAGTCTATTTTTTAAAAATTTCCCATGGGCATGTAATATAATTTATATCATTTCTCAAGCTATGCAAATTCATCTAGTTTAATATTTTGCAACTTTTGTATCAGTACCAAAATTTTTCCTTTTCCTTCTCCTATCTCTCCCTGTATTTTCCCCCCTTAAAACATTGTCTTGTTGACTTTCTGCAGCTGTTTATGACATTTAAGCTTGCTCAGAGGCATGTGTATGAGTTAGTGTAGTCACATAACAGCTGGAAGGGAGGTCGAATTAACAGCCCCTACCAAAATCACATTTAACCTTGATACTCTGCATCAAATATGTATTGAGAGACACATCATTCCATCCCTAGTAGTCACTTCAGGACAAAAGGGACTTTCCCACTGGTTATATGTGATCCTTGAATCATGCTATTGTTGATCACACTAATACAATGACTCCTCGTTTGTTTGTTTGTTTGCTTCCACCATGCATGCAAATGTATGTCTTTCTGACTCAAATAATCCAATAGCCTTTCTTGGACCACCCACCTGCCCTTCCATTGGCTGTTAAGGGGGAGGAGTGAAGTGGGAGGGTATGCATTCTTCCCCCATCAGCCACTCACTTGAGGAAAGGGTTTTGGAAGAGGGAAGGTGTCTGTAGGGGGAGCCCTAGCAGCCACTCAGCCACTAACCTGAATGGGAAGGGTATTAGATGAGGGGAAGGAAATGAGGAGGGTGTGCGTGCTCACTGGCTCACTCACTTAGGCAGAGATCTACATAATATGTGCCTCCACTGAAGTTAAAAAAAAATGTTGATGCAAGGTAAACTCTTTTTTGGACCCTTCATGTCATGATCTTTGCCAACCTCCCACCCCATGCACACACTAAATGTTAGTTCTGGAAGAGGCACCTCTAATTCAGAAGCCCTGCTAGCCTTTGGCTACTCTAATATGCACTGTTTTTTTTTTAATGGCAACATACACCATGATAGCCAGACATGGATAACCACCCCCCAACCTGTCTAGAACTCCAATTAGCCCACCCCCCAATTACACCACAATTCTGACATACATGCAAAGAAGCCATTTTTCTCTAAAATTGTAGTGTAAACACTTTTGTAATGATACAAAAATTGCAAAATATTAAACTAGAACAATTAAAACTACATTAAGACCTACTAGAAGTGGATGCACAATCAAAATGGTTGTATTCTGCATGTTACAACAGCACTAGAAAACTAGAAATGAAGTGAGTATGGAGATATATATATATATATATATATATATATATATATATATATATATGGTACTTTGGATCCAGCCTTAGTGAAGCTCCTTTACACCTTGAAATTATTCCTTTTACAAACACATCCTTCAAATAGGCCAGCGTAACACAAATTTTAATTGACATTGCACTATATCAAAAAGTTGATATATTGCTTCCATAATGTTTTTTTAGTTGATTCATGTCTATCATGAATGTGGAAGGAAAGAAGGAGGGAAGGAGAAAGAAAGAAAGAAAAAGAAAATGATATAGTGTTCCCGGCCACTTGGATATGAAGACATTACATATTTCCTACTCATGTTTGGAAAGGATCATCTCAGAAAGGGAAAGGTTGGTTTTGCAAGGAATATGGTTTTGAAGAGAAAATAAAGCTGGACTCTACATACCTGTGTTTTATATATATATATATGTTTTATATGTTGATTATTAATAAATAATATTTAATATGTACAGCATCTCTTCTTTAGGTATGAGGGAGAATTCAATAATTTGCTCAAGTTTATTGTTATCTGAGAGAGGCCAAAGAGAGGCCAAAGAGAATACCAGAGTAATTTTTCTGGGACTTCATCCTGGTGTCATAGTGTACACTGCATATGAAATTTTGAACATTCTAGCTAGCAGAATAGATAGCTAAAACAAATGTCAGGCAACTCAGCAGTCTGCTGCACTGATAACTAGAGGGCTATGTACCATGCAGAGAAAACAGCCATAAGGAGCAATGTCATTCTCTTAACAATGTAGCTTGGTTGTTCCAATTATCACTTACAGAAAATTCTTGAGTTACAACAAGTTTATCTTAGAAAGATAGTGAGTGTCATAGGAGTATGATGGGTTCTGCAATTAAAAGACAATGTTTAAAATTTTAACTTTGTGTAGAAAAGACATGCTACATGATTTTGCTGTAATCTTTAGGAAGAGATATTACTTCAAAAAGCTAGGAAGTTTCTTCAAGAAGGAATAGTATTCGTTCAGGGAAGATCTAGGCCCAAAACAAATGGGCAGACCACGCCACCTATGAGCCAATCCAGGGGCTTGGTATGCAGATGGCACATGCCCCTAAACTGGCAAGAAGTCACACTAAAGCCAGCAAATCCATCCACAAATTGCTCCTTGCTGGTGGTCCACTGAAGACTGCGACAGCAGCTGGAATGGGGACCATGGCATCTGGTCACCATGGCCCCATGCCACCTGGAGTTTGATAGGTGCTGGAGTGATCAGAGGCTGCTCCAAGCTGCCAATTTGTTTGACCCCTTAGTGGCTAACAGCTGGTAAGTGACAATGTTTATTTGCCACTTGAAAATTGCACCACAATTCTTGATTCTTTTTTCAAAAAAGAATATGTTTCCACAAAGGGTCAATATTATTATGTAAAGTCCTACTGTTTCTTTTAAGGTGATTAGTGTCTTAGAACCCAAGTTCTTGAAGTAATCTACCTGTATGTCAGCCCTCCCATGAGCTGAGGCCCTTTTTAGGTGTATCTTGTATTACAGATTTATTATACAAGTACAAGGAACTTTTCAGCTGCAGCCTGCTGCAATTATGGGATACCTAGGGATGTGGGGGGAAAATCTTGCTGTTTTGAGATCTAAGTCAAATTTAGGCAGTTTACATGCCCCCAACTTCAGCCAAGCTAAGGTCTTATCCACATAGGCCAAACAGCCTGTTCACCCCCCCTCCCCATTCTGGTGTTATTCTGTTTGGACAATTCATGTCCCAACCCTGGTTCTGGTGCAAACGGTCTGGATGATGTCCATCACAGTCAGCACCAGAAATGGGGCATTACATGACTTTTTTTTTTAAGTACTTCTTACTATGGGTCTTTTGGGAAGATCCAGAGCCCTCTGTTCCTGTGTTGTCTACACATGTGTTACATTGAACTGCCTTGTGCATTCTCTGCTGTCACCAGTCACTGGCTCTGAGATTAGAAAGAGGCACCCAGCCATGTGATCATTGCTGGAACCTCATTCAGAAGTGATAAACCCATGGCAGTGGCAAAAATAGTTTGGATTCAATTAACTCAGTAGGAGATGGGAAAAGGAGTGGGTAGAATCTTGCCCTTCCCAGTAGGCTTCGGTAAAGGAAACCTGCTGCAGCCTTTCCTAGCTTGTGTGTTTCTCCTCATTAATAACCTTTACCATATTGACTGTGTTCTAATATTCACGATATCTCTAGGTAATTTCTTTTGTGCTGCTACCCATGAACTAATTTGAAAAAATTTGTCAATCTCTAACTCCATCATCTCCTTATCTCTTCCAACAAAATCGGTGAGAGCTGTTATCAATAATTCATTTAAATTTTCACCTTCCATTTCCAGAACCCCTCCAATCTTCAAATACCTCTCCCTCATTTTACATTCCCACATTAATTTATTGTCTTGAATGTCTTTTCTTTTAGCAATTTCTGCATTTAATTTTTTCTCCAGTTCTTTATTTTTCTTTTTTCAATTCATTCACCTTGGATTTCACTACTTTTACCTCTGTGGACATTGATCTTACTGATTCCTTTACTTCACTAAGGTCAGATCTTATTTCCCTTTTTATTTCTCCATTCATATTTTCCATATCTTGTCTCAAATTGTCTACTTCCCCACAGAAAAAAGGGACAATTTTTTTTGAAAAATTAACAAAAATTCTATGTGACTATGAACATAAAAATATTATACTATTAGATGATTGGAAATGGGTTAAAGACCCAACAATTGATAGAAAATTGGAGAGACAAATAAGGAGAAGACAAGGTAAATTACCAAAATCCTTTTTCGAAATGGAGGAAATGTTATCTTTGATAGACATTTAGAGAGTGAAATATGGAAACGTAAGGGACTACACTTTCTATTCAGAGAGACAAAAGTCATGGTCGCAGATTGATATGTTCTTAATATCGACATCCTTGGCACCTAAAATTCTCAAAATGGATATATTACCAAAAATTTCTTTGGATCATAATCCTATAACAATGGAAATTAAAATCAGAAAAAAAAGGATTTAATTGGAAATTGAATGAATCATTCTTAAAAGATGAAGAAATTATAAAACAAGCAGAGAGAAACTTGAATTGATTCTTTCAAAAAAATTTAGACAAGGAGGTGAAAATACAAACTGTATGAGACACCTCCAAAGCTGTAATGAGAGGCTTTTTCATTCAGAAGGGTTGATGGAAGGATATAAGTGCAATTAATTTTTATACAGACAAATTAATGAAAGGTTTAAAATGGATAAAAAAACAATAGAAATACAAAAAGAAGAATCAGAATTTGAAAAACTCCTGCTAGAAGAAACTCAACATACAATAGCAAAGTTATATAAATTATTACTGAAAGTCGAGATGGAAGAAGAAACTGTCAAACAATATATGATAAAATGGGCTCAGGATGTAGGAAGACCAATAATGATGGAAGAATGGGAAAAGAATTGGAACAAAAAAATTAAAGTACACTTTAAGAATAATAATAATAAATTTTTATTTATATTTCCCGCCTCTCCCTAATGGACTTTAAGTTATGAAGTAAAGGAAAAGTATCTAAAGACACAATATAGATGGTACTTAACACCAGAAAATTATCCAAGATGTATAAAAACAATAGTGGAAATTATTGGAACTTTCTAAAATCTAAAGGTACCTACATGCATATGTGGTGGGAATGTAAAAGATCTGAAAATTATTGGACACAAATACATTCAGAAATAGAGAAAATATTAAGTATCAAGTTGAATAACCATCCCACCACATTCTTATTAGGTATAACAGGTGAAGAAACAGAAAAGAAATTTGGAAAAATTTTGTTCTATATGTTATATGCTGCAAGAACTGTAATCACAAAGAAAGGGAAAAGTAAAGAAGCCCCTAATCTGCAAGAATGGCAATACAAGTTGTACGACATTATGGAAATGGATAAGTTGACAACTTTTTTTAAAGGGACAAATTAGGAATAAATTTGAAAGAGACTGATCCCTGATCACGAACTATTTTAGAGAACTATGGGGGGAGAACAGAGTGATTGCTCTGAGAGAAGGATTAAAAGAATATAGTAACCAGGGCGGAGTGTATAGGAAACACACAAGATATAAAAATGCATGATTAGCCTTGGTAACTAAAGCAGTTGTTCAGAACAATATGTTTGGTGTGGTACAGATAATGAAGAAAGTGATTAAATATATATGTGAGAAAAAGATACAAGTTAATACTATTATTGAACAGATTATAAGATCAATTGGAAATATAAGAAAGTTGATATAAGTAATCAATATATATTCTTAGTAAAGGAAAGGAAGTTTTTTATGTTTTATATATTTGTTTGTTTTGCAGTGTCTTAGATGCATGTATAGTATGTTGTATTTAAATTTTAAGATATTGAAAAAAGAATATCTACCTCCATGTGAGTGCTACTATCCCACGCACCTGACATGTTCTGTCTCACTGGTGTGGGTGTATGTAATTATATTGGTATTACAAGTTGTTTAGCATTTGAAGAGCAAACAGAAAGAAAGAAAAAACCTTCTCCAAAGAATTCTGCTTTGTTTTGTTTTGGTAGACACATCTAGATTTACTGCTGTGATCTACTAGGTGTGATTTCTAATGTGGTATTGTGCTAATTCTCCTGGAACTTCCTTATATCTGATTCTATCCAATTTACTTTTGGCCGGAGAGTGGCCTAGATGTACAAACTCTTCTTTGGTGGAGAGGAAAGAAATAGAATCTGAAAATGTGTCACAATGTATATCAGATTCACATCTATTGTAAATCGAAGTGTCTACCATTATTGCTGTCTTTTCAATGGAGAGCACATTGCAATGTGTGGTCCTTCCTATACATTGCACAAATAGTTTGTGTCCATGTAACACTCCACCACTGTAACAAGCATTCCTTTGTACAACATTTTTCAAGTATGGTAGATCAAGGAAACAAAATAAGCAGATATATATTTTAAAAAATCTAGGATATCCAAGACCATTCATCTCCCTAACCAATTGTTATTGTCAGCATAAATGGGGAGTGGGAGGAAATCCCTGGGCATATCATGATGGGATTTTATTAGGATGAAAAGTTCAGACAGATGAGAAAATAATGCAACTTAAAATGGAGAAAAGGTCAGCAGATTCAGAATGGGCTTATTATTCTTTGCAATATTCTTTAAACACATAATCAGAAGAGAATTAACCATGGAGGATTTACAAGTTGTCTGGTTAATTTTTAAGGTGATTAATAGGCCTATAAGAATGAATGTCAGTTTGACTCAACTGGATTAAAGAATCTGAAAGAAGAGCAAAGCATAACATTACATCACATCAGAGGACCTTATAATCTAAATTTAAATAGGAAGGATACAACAAAAAGGAAAGAAAAGAATAATATTGAGTGTAAGCTCCTCAAAACAGGGATCTCTTATTTTGGTATACTTTATTTTGCCAAGGTTAGGTTTCATTTTACTGGGAATGAGAATGCTACACATTCTACACATCTATCTTTCCCTCCCCATGAAACCCTTAGGGGTATGTAATGTGTGTATGTGCCTTAAAATCTTAGGCAATGGATAGTCAGATGTGATATTGCCAGTTCCTTCCCTTGAAATATAATTTACAGCACCTGGTATTAATGGTCTCCTATTCGAGTACAAACCAGAGCTGCCCTTGCTTAGCTTCCAATATCATATGTAATCTGGTGACTTTAGTACATTAGTTCCCTTAGGAATAGGCTAAGTCTATATCACATCACATCACAGCATTACACAAAAGAGAAAAGAAAGTAAAGATACAGAGAAAAGAACATAGACCTTTAAGCATGTACAAAAAGCAACAGTGTACAGAGGTGAGATAAAAACATAGTTATTGGTGCATGTTTGAATTTCTATGTACTGAGCAAATGCAGAAAAAAAAGTCAGTGGGGGAGGGGTGATTGGTCTGCACCGTGGAGGACATCCAACCACAATATATTTTGTTACATCCCTAAGAGCCATATTGATGTTTATGTCGGAGACTCCAAGAACCCTGCTGGACAGATACTAAAAGGGCAGGACTGTTTTTAAAAATTTCCACTTACTCACCATCCCACAGTTCCAGCATTAGACTATTATCTCTCAATGAGTAGGTACAATTCAAGGCTCATTTGAGTTTCATTTCTTCAGACCAAAAGAACTATAGTTCATATGAACACTGTTTCACACATTTTCTTTTCACCCTATCCAAGATGGGAATTCTAACATCACAAAGTTAAGTGGTGCAGGCATTTCTGAGAGGACAATGCAATGTCAGTTCTCCCTTTCTGTAGGCAGTCCTTCCTCCAAGCACTTAAGCAAGGAGAACAAATCCATCCTATTACCCTGAGGAAGTCTTTTCTGGGTCCATAATACTGCAAGCTAAATGAACGTGTCAGTTCAGATTGGACTAATATTTAAGGGTCAGAATTTAAGACCTAAACATGGATTAAATTATTAAAATTAAGTAAATATAGGGCCTAAGCAGACTGCCAGAAATAGTGCACATTAAATTGAGGCACTGCCCTGGCTCAGTGCTAGGGAATCGTGGGAACTGTAGTTTATTGTGGCACCAGAGCTCTCTGACAGAGAAGTCTCAATGTCTTAGAAAAAAAATACAATTCCCACGATTCCCTAGCACTGAGCCAGGGCAGTTAAAGTGGACTCAATTTGCACTATTTCTGGCAGTCTGCAAAGGCCCTCAGTCTCAGAGGAAGGCAATAAGACAACCCCTCTGAATAAATTTTGGCAAGAAAAACCTGTGATAGGTTTGCCTTAGGGTAACCAGTCAGAAATGATTTGAAGGCACACAATAACAACAAACCTCAGAACAAGAAATTATAATTCATGATTATAGACTAGGGGCCTCAGCACACGGAGGCCCTGGAGCCGCCGCCGGACGGAGCGCCGGCGGTGCGGAGCCTCCGCACCGCGGTGCACCGTCGGCGCATCTAAAAGGAGCACCAAATTGGCGCTCCTTTTAGATCTAAGGGAAAGTGCGCCCCAAAAGCGGCGGGCGCACTTTCCCTGGCTCAAACGGCGCAGCGCATGTGGGCGCTGCGCCGTGAGGTCATCCCCAATGCGCCGGTCGTGCGGACGGCCGGCGCATCTGGGGGCGACCTCGGGGAGAGGAAGGGGCGCCGCTCGTGCGGCTGCCCCTCCTCTTCTCTGCCCAGAAGACGACTTTATTAGTCGTCTGCTTAGGGCCTAGGTCTCAGTATACTTCCAAATTTTTCCTTTGTTTTGTACACAAGTTTATTATTATTGAAAAGTAATGAAATTATGTGCATAGTTATTTCTACATAATTCTTATTGCTTTTAATGTGTCTTGCACTGTAATCAGAAATGAATGAATGTTGAATATTAACATTGACAACTGCTCATCAAGTTCACAGAGTAAATGTTCCCAACCACATTCTAATCCACATTCACTCCAAAGCATTCAATAAGAACAATTGCTAATTTACATAAAGGCAATTATTGGTTTCCTTCTTTTTTTGGCCATGATAAACTTATCCTGATAAAAGCAGAGTATAGATATCATCTCCCCATTAAAACACAAGAGAGTTACAGTAAAATGAACTGTTCATTTAAAGCTTTCAATAAAGCTATGGTCTGATTTCAAGACTTAATTTAATAAGGTTTGAATGTCGGACAACTTTACTGTAAAAGAGAAGTGAAAAGTTTGTTTTGGACATCTTCCTATCCTAATCTTTTAGAACCTAAAGATGTTGTACAGCAGGTCTAACTAGTCCTTTCTCTGACCCAGTGGCATCACTAGGATTGATGTCATTCAGTGTGATAACTCATTGTGTCACACACACCCCTTGACTTCTATACTACACCATACAGAATCCTTTGTGTTTATTCCCATGTATCACTGAATGTAATGGTAATATTTGTGACATAAACAACTAGCTACATTATACCTTTAAATTGCAATAGCATGCACACAGCCTAAATGTATTTACATGTACATAGTTTCATGTGGTTAAAGTGAAAATAGGAAACCACCATAAACACATGAAATGCCAAAGTTCTTATAAAGCAATTTGCAAACTGGCAATTAATGATTATGGGCATAAAAAGGATGCCAAATGTAGCACAATCAAAATCTGATGAAATTTGTGTCTCTGGGTGTATGGATATTTCCTGTTGGTGTTCCTGAAACTGACTGAGCAACTGTGAAGCCTGTTACATTACAGAATTATAGCACTATGATTCCCCATCCTATGAAACTTTGGGATTTACAGTTTTGTTGTTCTGTGCCTTCAAGTTGCTTCCAAAATATGGCAACCCTAAAAGCAAACCTATCATGAGGTTTTCTTGGCAAGATTTGTTCAAAGGAGATTTGCCTTTACCTTCCTCAGAGGCTATGAGAGTGTGACTTGTCAAAGGTTACTCAGTGGGTTTTCATGGCTAAGCAGGGATTAAAACATGGTCTAGTATCTAATACTCAAACCACTGTGTCATGCTGGCTTTCTTTGGTTTTCCTTAATTTACTCCATAAATCCAAAGGCTTCTCTGCTTAACATGCTGTCACTTTGTGTTTTTCGACTTGCCTCCATTCTCCCCCCCCATCCTAATATTGCTCAGCATGTGTCTTAACAAATTCACAAGTGTTCCACCATTTTCTTCTATAAAATATTGGAGGGTGTGTAGTAGGAAATGAATATAATTAAAATAACAAAATGGGTGTGATTGGCCTTTTAGAACAAAACTACAACAACCCTATGGAGTGGAGCAGCATAAGTGTGCTGTGAACTGGTTGTCTCTTTCTGATCTCCCTAAGGGTCTCTGAAAATGGTCAAATGGTGAGTTATTATAATATAAGGGAAATCATTTCTCAGTATGAAATTTCTCACAGTTACTTATTTGGAGACAGTTGTAACACGGATACCAATACAGAGCTTTTCAAATCTAGTAAATAAATAATAAAACTACATTCAGTTCATCTTTTTTATGGTCATAGACCAGCACAGAATAACATACATTAATATAATAAAGAAGCAATATTCTGAATATTTCAGGTTGTATTTTTAAATAATAATAATAATAATAATAATAATAATAATAATAATAATGAAAGGATGAGTCATAAGTGGATTAAAAGATTGGCTGAATGTTCACAATATTTATCAAGTTTATCAAGGAAGAAGAATCATGTTTCCAACCACCACCATGAAGAAATGGGTTATTTTTAATCTCTGCAGATTTCTATGAACACCAAGAAAACTGTTTTCTGCCCACATGCCTTTCTTCCAACAGTAAGTTTTCATATCTTGACAGGTCTGTAAGTAATATCCCCTAGAAGCAATTCACCTGGGAAGCACATGGGAGACAAAGAAATACTACAAGCACAGCCCTACATGGTGTTATTGCATTGCAGCTTCCTACATTATTGATAGTGTTCCATTTTGTATGGCTGAAAATGTCCTCACAATCTGTTACATGCTTGCTGGCTATTAACACTCTGTAATACTTAGGACTAAGCGTCTTTACAGTGAAAGAAACAAACATATTTGGATCAAGATTGCACACATCTGGTTAAGGTGTTTGAGCCTTTACCAAATATGTGCATAAATCAATCTAGCAAACTCTACATCTGAATTATTTTATATAATTATTTTATATAATTATTTTACAGAGAGAGAGAGAGATTGGTGATTAAAAAGCAAACCAACAGCATTTCTAACAAGTTTTCTTCCAAGAATTTCCCTCTGAAGTTTATCCTCATAATAATTATGTGAGGTAGGTTAGGTCAAGAGACTCTCACTGGCCCAGGGTCCTCCATGCTTCATAACTAAGTGAGGATTTGAACATACTCTAAACCTTGTTATGTGCCTTTAAGTTGACTTGACCAATGGTGATCCCATCCTAGTATTTTATTGACATGATTTTTTCAGAGGTGGTTTGCCATTCCATTTCCACTGCCTTCATCTTAGGCTGAGAGACCATGACTTGCTCATGGGTATCTATGACTAAGCAGATATTAAAATCCTGGCTTTCCAATGTCCCAATCTAATACAACACCTTGCTGGTTCTCTATTCAAGCCTCAGTTTCCTAGGTTTAAAACTAGATTTAAGCTATGAATGGATTGCTTTATCACTTATTTAAGGGGCAATTTATATTTAAGGGCCAAAATGTGAATCACCTGATTCATTGGCATTTCATCAATTGTCATTCAAGACAATGGAAGGAAAAGAAATTTGTACTGAGATTCCCCCCCCCCCATAAATTTATCCAATTGTTGGCCTGCAAGCCCATTAATAAAAGGATAAGTGGATCTTTCAGAGTCCTATCAATAGGACACTGCTAGCATTACACCCCCCCTTCCTTTTACACAAGCAAATCTACACAAATAAAATGAGTGTTTGGAGAAATTGCACAAACATGAATCAGTAAATAATGAAATTGCTCAGAAAATATATAGATTAGGAAAATATTACCAAACTAGGCGTAGATTTCTTTTTTCTTCTTTCTTTCTTTCTTTCTTTTTCTTTTCTTTTTTTTTTTTTGAAAAAGTTGGGGGGGTTATTCTCACTCTCTGAAAACAGAACGTCTGACTATACATGCTCCTAAAAATACAACATGATTGGCAGATTTTGAAAACTGATGTTCCCATGCCAAGAGACCACTATAGTTGACGTAACTCATTCATATGAGTTGGAGACAACAACAAGACAAGTAACCATGCTTTTGCCCATTTTTGTATTTATTCCTCAGATTTCATTCATCAGGGACTCTAATGTTAGGGACATCACTAATGTGGTGTGGACTGCACTGGGTAACAACCAAAGTGACACCTCTGCTCCCCAAATGTCTTTTCTTTCCAGAAATGGGATGTGGTATTCACCTGTGTCGCTTTAAAACCCTGGAGTGATGCAGAACAGAAGGCATGAGTGAAGCAAGGCTCAGTGGGGGAAATAAGGAGAGGTGCTATGTTCTGCATTAAAAAAAGTGAAAATTGTACACAGAAAAAGTCCAAAACTTTGTCAGTCCATAATTCTTAGGACATTATTACATGGGGAAAATCAGGGTTTAAAGAGGCATTATCCTGGGAAATTTGTGCAATTCAGTGAAGATTTTCACATGGTGCTGCAATTAAAGAGGACTTATCCTGGGAATAACCAGGGAATAGCCAGCAACAAATCATTCATGGGAAAATCCAGGAGTAACCAGGGAATAATCAACAACAAATTATTCATGGGAAAATCCCATGAATGATTTGTTGCTGGTTATTCCTTGGTTATTCTTGGTATAAGTTCTCTTTAATCAGGATGTGTGTGAAGATTTTCACCACGATCGTGCACCTTTCCCAGGATAATGACTCTTTAAACCCCCGATTTCTCCCCGATTTGCCCCTGTGTGATAAACTCCTTAGGGCCTTTGCAGCTAGAAATAGTGCAAATTGAGTCCACTTTAAGGGTTAGGGTTAGGGTTAGGGAATCATGGGAACTGTATTTTATTGTGGCACCAGAATTCTCTGACAGAGAAGGCTCAATGTCTCAGGGGGAAAAAAAAATTCTCATGATTCCCTAGCACTAACCCTAATCCTTAATGTGGACTCAATTTGCACTATTTCTGGCAGTCTGCAAAGGCCCTTAGTCAAGATCTCTCAGTGCCTGACAAGAAGCCACAATCTTTCTTTTCCCAGGAAAATTAAGCACAATTTATCTAAATAAGAACCCTTAGAACTATACTCAATTCTGACTTAAGAGTCATTATGACATAATTTGAGGTGAATTATGAAAAATAAAAAGAATAGTATGTCCACACCACTCATAATCATTGAATGCCATTCTTGGAGGGGTTGAAACTGTGGATGTGACTTTAAAATTTGAGGGTCAATTTCAGCTCAGCATTAGAACACCCATCCACATATAATCATTAACATTCTTTTCATTCTGTTTTGGATGAATTTGTGGACAGAAGCAGAGTTCTTCCACACACATCTTGCATACGTTTATTTCCCAAGGTATATCCAATGAAGAATTCATGTGTTTCAGAGGACTGAAAATTTTATCTCACAAACACAGCTTTTCAGTGTGCTTTAGTTTCCCTTAATAGGATGCAGACATTGGCTACAATCCAGAGGAGCTCAAGAGAATTCAACACACTTCTGAGTTGTAATTCAGTGAAAGGGTTAGGGTGCATGGAGGTACACAAAGTAACAAGCCTTCCATTTCTGTATAACACATAACCATCTGTTTTCATTTGCCAGAAAGCCAGTCTACCATATCCCTGTGTTTTGAAAATCTGTTGTATACACGCTTAACAGTTTTTCATTCTAGTCAAGTCAACAAAACAAAAACAACTTCACATTTCAAATAACACTAACCCTGTAGCTAACAAGTAGATTTTCCTGCATGCATTTGGATGAGGAAGAATGGTGGAATATGAGCCAAATATGCAATGTACCAGTAAAGTCTTTAAGGCCACAATCCTGTACAAGTTTTCATTGGATTAAGTTTAATTGAATTTCCATTGGATTAAGTCTCATGGGGGTTACTTCTGAATATGCATCTATAAGAATACATTGTAAACAACTAGAAGTAAGTTTTACAATGAGAGAAACATTGTCACATATTTACATCTTTAGGAATAGTGGATAAATTAGAAATAGTGCTGTTTCCATACTAGGCTGATGTTTTCAGAGTTCAAACATTTTAAAATTCAGGTTGAGTATCCCTTATCCAAAATACTTGGAGCCAGAATTATCTTGGAATTGGATCCCCCCCCACACACACACATCCACATTTTGAAATATAAGTAGCATGGCACCTATCTGTACTGTATTTGCAAGGCTGAAGCAAGGCACAAGGCTGGAGAGAGACAGCTGAAGAGAGATGTGACAACCTGTAAAATGGTGGGAGGTGTGTATTCATGCCAAACACTACACTTGGATTCCCACCATTTCACAGATTCTCATGTCTATCTCCAGCCACAACTCTCTCCAACCTTGAATCTTTTGGGTCTTTCTCCAGACTCACAAATACAGTATAGGTAAGTACACAGAACTTGTACCAAAATCTGTAATATTCCAAAATTGAGGCCTCAGAGTGTCATATTGGCATTCAAGAAGTTTAAGATTTTAAAGCATTTTGGATTCCAGATAATGGATACTCAATCTTTATTCACATATTATAAATTTGAGTTATAAGAATTCTTTTTCATTTTCAGACAAGAGCTTGGAAAAAACACATTGGAAGTAATGGTATTATTTGGGTTCCAGATAATGGATACTCAACCTGTACTAGTACATTGTATTCCCTATTACCATGTATGGATGTGAAAGCTGGACAGTTAAGAAAGAAGATAGGAGGAAAATCAACTCCTTTGAGATGTGGTGAAGGAGAAGAGTGCTGAGGATCCTGTGGACAGCCAAAAAGACAAACAAATGGGTCCAAGAGCAGATCAATCTGGAAACCTCCCTGGAAGCCAAGATGACCAAACAGGTTGTTGTACTTCAGACACATCATGACAAGAGAAGACTCATTAGAAAAGACAATAATGCTGGGAAAGGTGGAGGGAAGTAGGGAGAGAGGAAGGCCACATGCCAGATGGATGGACTCTATTAAGGAGGCCATGGGTATGGGTTTGCAGGATTTAAGCAGAGCAGTGGAGGACAAGGGGTCTTGGAGATGTTTCATCCATAGATTCACCATGAGTCGAGATTGACTTGAGCGCAGTTAATAACAACAACATCAACAACAAAAACTGGTACATTAACATCAGTATTCCTCTTCAGTAAAAACAATACCACCATCAACAACAAGGGGTCTTGGAGATGTTTCATCCATAGATTCACCATGGGTCGAGATTGACTGGAGGGCAATTAATAATAACAACATCAACAACAAAAACTGGTACATTAACATCAGTATTCCTCTTCAGTAAAAACAATACCACCATCAACAAAAAACAAACAAAAACCAAAATTCAGTAAAAACAATACCACCATCAACAAAAAAAAACAAACAAAAAAACCCCCAAAATATATTAGCTGTTACTCATTGCACATTATTCTGCAAGTAGATCATTAGTAATGGATTGTGTTTAATTAATTTTTATTTTATTTAAATGTCCCCCTCTGAAACCAATGTTTTAATAGTAATGAATGAATATTATCTAGTACACCAAAATGTTGATAATTTCACTATTTGCTTTGTTATTTTATAAAGTAATATTTTTATTATCTTGTTATCTCAAAAAAGTAGCACATTATGAATAAGATCATTACTTCTAATGAGTTATTGAACATCCAGAGATTTTGGTATGCATGGGGGATCCTGGAACCAACTCCCAGTGGATACCAAAGGCCCACTGTACCAACTTTTTTTTTGGGGGGGGGAGGCTATAATTGACTGAGCTTTACATATGCAGCACCTAAATGTTTTTTTCAGTGTTGCAGTGCAGAGACTCCTTGAAAAATTCAGCGTTCTCTGCCTAAGAAAGAGGCGTGTAGCTTCACAAAGGACAGATACACTACAGATCCCAAGAGGAGTTACTTTACTGCTGCTAATGGGGTTTAATTTTTACTGTTCTTTGTTTAGGTCCCCATCTGGTCAAAAGGGGAGTGGCCTCTGCCTGCTCTGAGATCCCTCAAAATGGAAAATGGTGTGTCTGGAAGCCCCAAATACTTCCCATTCTATCCTAAAACAAAGAGCTCCACACCTTGGACTTTATATAATTTAAAAATGATTTTCCATTCAGTTTCCCCTGAAAATGTGGATATGACCTGGAGAAGGGAATGCAGCAGGTGTAGCCTATAAACCCTCCATGGCGGCCCACCCCAACTTAATTAAATTTGTTAACACACATCTGTACTTACAATTATCATTTACGGAATCAGCTTTTGTTGCAATCAAACAGCAGCATTTTTTTAAAAAAACAGAGCAGATGAGAAGATAGCATACATTTTCCAACAATAATCAGCACCACATGTTCCTTGTTTGCAGCAGGTAGCACAGCCAGCTTTGGACAGGACTGGTGCTGCTGTGTGGATCAATAGACAGAGGATGGCAGGTAGGAAAACAAGTACAGATGAGATGGCCATTCATTGCTTTATTGGGAAGGAGGAAATTTGTCATTTTTACTTTCTCCCATCTTTGAATTTTGTCAGTTTTGCTAAAAAATTTCTTCATTTTAAATATGAAGTGAAGCAAAGTTATTACTCACCCTATTCTCTCTTTAAAAACTTCAAACTGGTATTCAAGCATAATTCCTAGGTCCCTTCACCTACACTTCTACAATATTCTTGCATGGAGAAACATCTAAATAATATGGGTTTTTCATTAAAATTGCCCCCCCTCAAAAAAAAAAAAAAACAGGGAGGAAAAGGGAAGCATTGGTAGAGTCCCTTTTGCATATACTAGCTGAGAAAACAAAACAAAAGCTTCCTTGCAAAACTTAACTCATGACTGATGGGGCTATGCAAACATGTTTTGGCAGAATTTTTTTAAGTTACTGGATGTATATCTTGCAAAAATATGACTCCCTTTTCACTATCTATAATTTCTTAAAATAGAATTGGGGAGGGAGGAGATTGCTTTTCATTGTTCAGACCATATGTTACAAGAGGCAAAATGAATATCAAATATGTTTTTGTTGTTGTCTTTTTAAGCTTTGTTCTGCTTTGCATCCACTTGACTCCCAAGTAATGAATATATTTAGACTACAAACTCTGATTTCTGGTCCTGAAATCTTTTTTCTCCCCTCTCCACATTCATTTCATTGGCTTTGGGAAGACATTAAGACAACCTGTCTCTTACTAGAAATAAAATATTGACACTGACAATCCTAGTTTAAGCAGATGTTCTGCAGATGTAGAGGAAGATATAGAATTTTCTCTAAACAAGCAGCCTGAAAATTACTCTCTCACAGATGAATAAGCATCAATGCAAAACACTGTCATAAGCCTTATATTTCTGTATAGCACATAATGAAAAACCATCTGTCCATTGTATTAATTTGCTAGGAAGCTAGTCTAGCATACCAGAGGTTTGAAAATCTGACACACACACTCTCTCTCTCTCACACACATACCATTTCTTTTAAAAGTGCTCCATTCTGCCAGCAAACACCAGAATAAAACTTTGTCATAGGCCTCAACTAACCCTAGCCACAGAGATATTAATGAGATTGGCATTTTATTTATTTCTTTTTTTAAAAAAAATAATAATTTTTCTTCTCCATTATGTGGTAAAAATTGATTGAAACCACTTTGCTCTTTGCAGTTTACTTCTTCTTCTGCAGTACTTTCCTGTACTTAAATTATGCATGAGGCATGTCTTAAAATGTACAAAGAAAACCACCAAAATAGTATTTGTGTAGTATTTTAAATATGTTTCAGAGCAAACTGCAGGAACATGGGTATTTGCCATGAGCCAAGACTGTGCATTTTCCAGTTAAACAGATGGTTATTACATTAAATTATAATAGTGTCACCTGTCTTCTATTGGTCAACCTGGAAAAGACCCAAATCAGCAGCTCTCAAAGGAATGGAGGAACAATAAGGTGTGCAATATGAACATTTATTCTGTGTTTCTATTATTGACTACCTACTTTGATCAAAGCAAGGACTCACTGTGGTGGGATAAAATCCTCTCCTCTATTTCAGACAGACCATGGACTGACAGTGCTGAAGCCCAGCCAAGTTCCCCATGATCTGCTGTTACTACATTGCAGAGGTAGGCAACCTTTCCCCTTTAAGGGCCGAGGGACTTCAGCTCCCAGAATCCCAGGAGCTATTGGCCAACATGGGACCATTGGCCAACATGGCTGAGGCTTCTGGGAGCTGAAGTCCCTCAGCCCTTAAAGGGGAAAGGTTCCTACCCCTGCTACATTGAAACAAGCCAACTGTATGTTACATTTGAGTGCTGTTAACTAACTCTAAAAAGAATAGTATTGATAGGAGGCATTCCTTTGACTCAGTTTTTAATTTGCTCAGCAACTAACAAATGCTGTCTCCATTTTACCTCTTCTTCTGAAGTTAAAGTTTGTTCAAGTGTGAAAAGTAAATAGAAAAAAGTCTATCCATTTGACCAGACAAATGTAATAAGGACTCACAGGAAAAACCGCCACCTTGACATTGTTAAAAATATCACACCTCCTCCATTACAAATGTGATTTTTTTAAAAATAAATGGTTTCATTATAAAATAAATATATGCATTTTTATAATTTGTTTGACTAAAAAACAAAATGAAACACAACTCTTATCTATGACTATATTGGCATCTTTGCTTGAAATAAAAAAGTCAGTAATCAAAAGCTTCCTTGTGTTATCCACAATGCTCTGGTGTCTGAAGAGGACACCAAGCCAATGCTCTTTCAGGGGAATTTGTTGTTAGATCTAATGGAAATATTTAGAAGGACCAGGGTAACTCAAGGGATCTTTCCCAGCTTTTATGGGTTCAAAATTTGCACAGAACCCCAGAAGCAGACTTCCAAATGAAAATAAGTTTTATTTGAAAGGGGAATAAACACACATATTCACACAAACAACCACACACGCACACAAGGACTAATAAAATCAGAGGTGGGAGGCTGGACTAGACATGAGGTTTCACTAATGTTGATATTTACCTATGCTGAAGGTCCGGGATAAAGAGAGGACTTAGTAGCTCCCATGGCATGTGGAGGGGAGGCAGTGAGAATATTGAGGTGCTTAGCCAAGCAAACCAACAGAAATTCTGCTTGCTGCTAGACTGAGCCAAAGACCAGCTCTAATATTGCCAATATTTATACCAAAAATATCCCTTGAAGGCAGATACCAAGAAGTTGAAAGGATTAAGTATCTTGGAATCAGTTTTCCAGGATAGGAACAATGGAGCAAAACCAAATTGAAAGAGAAGCAATAGACATGCATTTCCCAGACAAAGGGGGATTAGCACGCAGGATCTCTGATGCATTGTTTATCTTCCCCATGCTTTGTCTCAGGTCTCCTCCTACTTCCTCTATGCATTTCATGATCCAATCTAGCTGGGGCCTGGGTCAACTCCTCGTGCTAGCCTACATGCTGAGACTTTACATCTTTTTAAAGCTTTTTAGCTTTGAATTCACAGCGGGGTCATAGAAGGTCATCCAACCTATATGTTTTATTGAATTTTTGATATGTAAAAATATGAGGGGTAAATCAGGGACCCATGGGGTAGTAACACTATTTTATTTTATTTTATTTTATTTTATTTTATTTTATTTTATTTTTATCCTGCCTTTCTCCCAAAGTGGGTATATGGCCATTCCATTGACAAGAACAATTAGCAAGAAATTCAGCAAGCATAAGAACTTAACATTAACAAATAAATGTGTGTGTGCGTGTGCACACACATGCACATGTGTGCATGTACATATATGTATAAACCAGCTAGCTGTAGTTCACATAGTTTCACTTCTTTTCTGCTTACAGCTATGCCTACAGTATACTGGCTTTCACACCTGCACTGGAATAGTGAATATTACAGTAGAGAATGAGCCTGTATGTGTGTGAGGAGGGTACATACACTCACCTCACATAAATGATTCTCCAACATGAAACAGAAAAATCTATTCAAGAAAGGTGCCACAGCAAAACATACTATCTAGCTGGCCCACAAACTCAGTGTCGTGTGTGTGTGTGTTAAAAATGCTGCAACAGAGGAAGTGTTCACTTCTTTGGCACACTTTTGTAGTTATTAAAAGCTCATTTAAAGACATTCATTAATTGTTCCCTTTAAGAAGCAGTCACTATTATTGGCAGGGAGCTTCAGAGAGGTAACAATTATTGGCAGAAGGAACTAAAAATAGTGTCATTTGTCAATATGAGCTCTCCTAAAGACCAAGAAGGCAGAAAGTATGTCCTGTTTTAATGCCAAGAGTCAAACGCAGCCAGTATGTGCCCATTATCTTAAATGTTGTATAGGGTGGGCTTTGCTTGAAATATCTTTAGTAGACTCTGAAAATAAAGGCATTTTGTTGCCCTTTGTCATTAAAGGTGCCATTAAAAGCAGAAATTCCATCAGAATGGGATCATCCCATTGCATCACACCTGAGTAGACTTCATGCTCCAGATCCCTCAATGAGGCCATGTCTAGCCGTTTAATAATAATAATAATAATAATAATAATAATAATAATAATAATAATAATATAAAAATTATTTATACCCAGCCCCTCTGGGAGCAATCGAGAAGGCTAACAATGTTAAAATACAAGTACAATACCCAACCCCTCTTAAAAAAGCATTAAATCAAGTAAGATTAAAATTACACAAGTTAAATTAAAGTTAAAATTACAAACAGCAATACAACATGGACATATCATGACAATTTTTTGGCAAGCAGGTTAATAGAAAGGTGGCTGTGTCATATTGGGGAATACAAACAAGTTCCTGGAGGATTCTCCGAGGCTGGGTATCTATCCTGGAAAAACCTGCTGGAAGAGATCCATCTTTACAGCCTTTTTAAAACTGTCTAAAGATGTAAGTAGACAGGAAACAGAGGGAACTGAAGAAGGAATAGCTCTCAAACAACGATCTTGTGTTCTTTTGTAACATTTATTCGCTCTGCTCCAAACGTATCTCCCATTCCCCAACGCAACTCCAATGACTGCCCCTACCTCATTCCCAATCTCAGATAGAGATGGAAAGCATAGAGCCACAAGGAGGATCAGGTAACTGGAGCTAAAACCAGCCCCAGACCTTTAACCCTGTTTTAGTGGCAAAACAGAGGATGTTCACCACAATGATCAGAACATTGAACCCTCCAGTTGTCCCCTCAGCATAATAGCACAGGAATATTAGAGTGATAGCAAATCTTGAGTTTCTGGCCTAAGCTCACAAGGACCGCGTCGTCGCTACAAGCACTGCATTCTGGGAAGGAGTTGGAATCTGGGTGGGCTCCTGGGCCTCCACCCAACCCTCCTGTGACCCCTGACACTGATGCTGCCGTCACACTGCTGGAGGGGATGGAGCTGGGTGGGCTAAATACTCCCTGCTAAATACTTGTTTCCTGAAATATTTTAGGTGTCTTTTTAAGGAATCTTTTCAAGATCCACTTACTAAGGGCCTCTGCAGATGGGCCCTTTGCGGTGTCTTCGAGGCAGGGATGGGGAGGGGCAGCCACACGCTGGCTGCTGCAACCCCTCCCCAAGGATGTCTTGATGTCACTTGCTGTTACGCATGGTGTGTGGCATCAGAACGTCCTCCCGGTGTAGCGTCTTGATGTGCTGCACTGAAAGGGGCACAGAAGAGCCACGTGGTGGCTCTTGGGGTGTCCTTTTGGCTGGTTCTGAAAGGAGTGGCATTTTGCCACTCTTTTCCAGGCCGGCAAAAGGGAGGATTGGGGTTGAGGCATGGAGAAGCCTTGGTCCAAATCCTCCACATCCCACGGCAGCCCTGGGCCACTTGTCTGCATCCCCCCTAAAACACTTTAAAAGAGTGCATGACAAAAACTACCAAATATTGAGGCATCCAGTGGTTGAAGGCTCATTGATTTGAATACCATTTTTAAAAATGGAGAGTACCTCAGAAATGTATTTTGTACATACTCAGCTTCATGTGAATTCATTTGCCACAAATGAATCCCACCTAGCTAGAAGCTTAATCAAAGTGACTCAGAAATGTGGATGCAGCTAATTGTGCATGTCTTCCCTGTGGAACTGGCCTTTTGTGACTAAAAATTCCACATGCAAACCACCCTCATCATATACATATTTAGTTTTGCAGACATTTTCCCAGCTGCAAAGAATATCTTTGCAGTATGGCTCTTACATAGCTAAAATTCTAAAGCAAAGGAAATGATAATATGTTCACTTAAAGGAAAAAAAGGGGGAGATGTATTACAAATGATTCATAGAAAGCAAATGTGACATTTCATGTAGGTGCTACTTTCTTATGATTATATCTGAAGCAGAAATTGGCAAGCATGTTTTAGACTCATTCAGATGGACCAAATGTGAAGATCTACTGATATATTTCTTTTCATAGTGTCCCCCTGCCCCATCCTACAAAATTCCCACAATCTGTTCCTTCACATTTTTTCCCCTTTTTCACGTCCCACTTTTTCTGACTCTTTCTGTTCTTCTTGAAATAATGAAACTGAACAACAATAACAATATCTTCCAAGCACAGTTCTTGGCAAGATTTATCCAAAGTAGGTTGGCCACTGAACTGTTTTGAACTATGGCAACTCATTAGTTTGTTCAGTTATGGACATCTTCTGGTTACGTGATATGGGATGGTAGTTGCAGATATATCTAATATCCTTGCTCCTCCTGATTTTTCCTTCTGTTTCTAATTACAAGACTACAAGTTTGGAATTGTTATCTTCTCCATCTCCTCATATATATATATATATATATATATATATATATATATATACACACTCACATACTTTGTCTTTGTCTCTGTCTCTGTCTGTTTCTCTAGTGAAACAAGGCAGGGTGACATTTTCCTCCTAATTTGTACAATAGTAATTTGACTTACTGTATTTCTACTTCAAGGGAGCCTATGCAATTGGAGTATCATTATAGGACTCTGGGAGACCAAGGCTTGAATACTTGCTCAGCCATGGAAACTCACTAGGTGACTTTGTGTAAGTCACACTTTCCCAGATTTAGAGAAAAGCAATGGTAAACCTCTTCTAAATAAATTTTGCCTAGAAAACTCTATGATAGAGTCAGAATCAACTTGAAGGCATATTACAACAACACAACTTCCAGTTCAGGTTGCCCAATAAACACATTACTATTCATACAGCTACTACTATGTTCCCTCCAGGAGTCTTAGGGGGGTTGCAGACTGTCAGAAATAGTGTGAATTCAGTCCACTTTTAGGGTTAGGGTTAGTGCTAGGGAATTATGGGAACTGTTATTTTCCTGAGACATTGAACCTTCTCTGTCAGACAACTCTAGTGCCACAATAAAATACAGTTCCCATGGTTCCCTAACTCTAACCCTAACCCTAAAAGTGGACTGAATTCACACTATTTCTGGCAGTGTGCAACTCCCCTTAATCTTTTTTTTTTAATACACCTCTCCATGTTAGCAGTAGATAACTAAGGTGAAATGTTGAAACAGTAAAGTAGGGGGGAGGGGACAGAGAAAGTGATCAAGTTTAGTAATCTAACCTTTATAGGAAGAGATCTTTTTAAAAAAGAACAACAATGGGAGAAACGTGTTGGTAGTATTTTATTCATTTATTTATTTATATATTTATATAATTTATATGACACTTCTCCCTGTACAGAATCCAAGGTGGCTGAGTGGAAGTAGGAACAGGCTGAAGCAACAATGTTCCTTTTTTT
>CM034708.1:32946562-32966523 GCA_020142125.1 Phrynosoma platyrhinos
TCGCTTTCTTGCCACTTTTGAGAGCAGCGTGGGATAAGGTCCTGAGTGATTAATGAGCACCAGCAACACTTTAGATAATAAAGAGTCTTCTATGGAGATGAAAATGAAATGGAGGCATTTAAAGTTTTTCTTAAAGATGATGCTACTTGGAATAGAATTTCTACCTGGTCTTTATTAGAATGCCATTTTCTGATGACTCTTCACCCATTCGATTGAGTATGTTTTGAAAAAAATAATAATTGGTTGAACAGTTTAAATGGTGTTATATCAGTTCAGATCATGAGTCTACTACTGAGCTACAGCCCTTCCTTTTGAAATGAGAGAACAGTAGTCAATTCAGATGAATTTCAAATCCAAGCCAATTTAGAAAGATTTAGGAAATATTCAAATAGAAGGCAGATGTCCTCCAAAACAGATCAACCTGAATCTGAACTTTTCTGAAGTTTTGCTTGTGCTTATGAGTTCTCTACAATGCATCATACAATCCCATTCAAGTTATCTATGAAAAGAGTGTACCAGAATGAGAAGGGGTGGCTGATGGTTTAGTTTTGTGACTGACAGCTATGGTTTTAAACCAAAAAAGGATGCCATGGCTCTCCTCTTTTCTTTGAATCATAATATTTGATGAAGTTCAATCAATCTGCCCAGCTTGAACTAGGCTCACTAGTACTTTTCTCTTTTTATTAGTAGAGGAGATAATTGAAGTAGCTAGACCATGCTTAAGATCTAAACAACCAGGAGGGTATCTGGGATGCAGGGCAACTGGTCTTATAATCTGACCTGCCAGCTTTTTCTCTTCTTAATGGAAAGGCCAGTAATGAATTAGGCTTCTCATTCTGAAATGGGAAGTAAAAAATGACATCTGCTACTTTATCTAAGGGCAAGTGTACCCTGGCCAGAGTACTCCAGTCTGCTCTCAGAGTATTCTGGCTCTAACACTGCCACCAATTCACCATGTTACCTGGGTGCTATGGGGTGATGCTGGGCAGTCTACATGTGTGTCCACTGTGTTGTCCGGCACCACGGCCATGGCTGAGAATTGCTCCCTCTGAGGTCAAAAATGAGGCACCCATCATAGATCACCATGATGGCTGGATACATCATGGTGATCTCAGAGTGACTCACAGCAGTGGACGTGGCACTAGGTAATGTAGCCGGATGCATATGTAGACAGCTGCCCAGTGTCTTTTCCTGGAAAATATGGAGCTAATGGTGAAGGTGGGGGTTTTTTTGTTTTTGTTTGTTTGTTTGTTTGTTTTTGTAATACAGTTTGATACAAGGATGGCCTGGATTTCATGCAGAACTGGCCTTCTCCAGAGAAGATAGTCTGCAGTTAAACTGTGGCTTTGGCCCTGCATTGTGTGGACAGGGCAACATAAGGTTGGGGGGGGGACTGGTATAAATGGCCCATGTAGACATATATCCAACAGAATATCCTAGAAGGGATGTCTGAGGGCATTACAAAGAGGTAAGGTTTAATGGTTGAACCAACTATTATTCTCACTGTTTATTTAAACTTGTTTGTTGAACTCCAATGATAGTCAGTGGAGAGAAAGAAATCTTGAGATTTCTGAATCATAATATGGTTTCTTGCTCCAGTTGAATTGGGCAGCTTCTAAATTAGTATTTGGCTTACATGTACACAACTTTGGGGTAATTGCTTGATATATATATAATCAGATCATAAACGGATTCAATAAATAATATGCATTTATTTTTAAAAGCTTCTAAACTGTTTTAATTTGGTACTTGGTTATAATATGAGGCATTTAATTGGATTTTATTATTTTTTCTTTAGGGAAACAAACAAACAAATAAATATACAAACATATTTTCCTTAGTACCCAATCAGGACCCAAGGTGAGTTTTTCAGACAGTACACACAACTGTTACACATAGCTTCCAGGAAGCAATGCCTATTCATTTAAAATGTTTGTATCTGACTTCTCTGCTTAATGGGCCTATGAGTCAACTTTCAATAAAATAAAATAAAATCTGTTTTTCTTACAGTGGTAGGCACTTGAGACTGCAGTCAAGCAGGCTTTCCTTAAAATACGGTTGCTTACAAGAAGAACTTACTATTGCGAGCCACAGTACACCAGAAATCAGAAATTAATGAATTAAAGACTTTCTACCAGCCCTCTAATTCTAATTTACTGTGCTCCCAACCACTTAAGGGGAATGCAGACGGGCTGCCTCGGGAAACGGGGGATCGAGGCTGAGGCTGCCGACGCATCGGCCCCGATCCTCCCAAAATGGCTCTCCTTTCAGAAGTGGCAAACAGGCCGCCCCAAAAGCCTCAACACAGCTCTTCTGCATCCCTTTCAGTGCAGCACATCAAGATGCTGTGCCAGAAGGACATCCTGATGGTGCACATCATGCGTAATGGCGTGGGCCATCAAAACATCTTCAGGGAGGGGTTGGGGTGGCCAGAGTGTGGCTGCCCCTCCCCTTCCCTGCCTCAAAGATAGCGCAAAGGGCTATCTGTAGAGGGCCTTAGTATTTCAGTCTAAAGACTGAGAAAAGGACATATATAATCCAACAGGTGGGTTCCTGACAAATTACATGGATATTGAGAAAGAATAGAGCAGGAAAATGTAAATGAGGAAAAGAAGGCCAGAGAGAAAAGGAAGAAAATATAAAATAGACTAGGACAAAATAATATGAAATAAGCTGATCTGTGCAAGAGCCTTTGGAAAACACAGTACTAGGAAACTTAATTCATTGCAACAAATGAAGCTTTTTAAAAATATCAGAGCAAAAAGGACACAAGGCCCCTGGAACAAATGAAATATGCTCCAAAAAAAAGAGTAAAAAATTGAGTAAATTGAGAAAAAGAGGAAAATAAAAGTAATAACATGAAAGTTCCTTTCCAGAAATGCAACTGCTTTGTGATCCACTAATCCTACCCACATACAAAGACATATTTTTCCTGTTCTATGATTTGATTCTTCTCCATCAACACTAAAATTTACTTTTGTACTGTTCAGTGAAGACACTATGATATAGTGGTTTGATTGTTGGACTAGGACTCAGGAGACCAGTATTCAAATCTCTGCTCAACCATATAAATCTACTGGGTGACCTTGGGCAAGTCACACTTTCTCAGCTTTAGAGGAAAACAATGGCAAAACACATCTACATAAATCTTGCCAAGAAAGCCTAGGATGGGATCATTTTAGGATTACCATAAGTCAGAAACAACTTGAAGGCGCACAACAGCAGCAACACTGGTCAGTCGCAAGTCAGGTGTGTTATACCACTTTGTTCGAACTGGCTGGGCAAGATATTAGTGACCTATGTCAATGTTCCTGTAACAGCAGTTCTTAGACCAGCATGTTTAACAAGAGTCCACAAGTCATTTGCTAACTCTTGTTGCTGAATATTTTGACATTTTATTACATGTAGTGGAGGAACCCTGATCAGTTTAAAATGCTGGATGAATAACTTGGTGAGAAAATTACAAAAAAATAAGAGGGACATATTGTCCATCACTAATATGTACAGACATTCTCAATAACATTGTATTGTCTGGAGATTTCTTTGGCCGAGGTCAACAAATGCCAACAATTTAGATGTTTTAAAGCCTGTGAGTATATAAAAAGACCCAGTTTTAAAGCTTAGAAAAAAATACAGAATCACAAAGTAATCATTTTACATCAGAAACTGAAATATCTGTATGCTTGTTTTTAATATACACACATAAAAGACATAAAAGACATAAAACATTCATTATTAAAAATTCCTGATGTGACTTGAGAAATATTTTGCAAAAAGAAAGGGGAGGTTATAGTAGTATCTTGGATTCTACATGTTTTACATTTAAAAAATGCTCTACATCATCTAAGCTTCATGATTTCAAAATGTAACACCTCATATAGTTTCATAACTAAAACAGAAAATTGAAATCCTATGCAGCTATTGGCAAGAGGTATTTCTGTTAAAAATTAGAGCATTATTTCTTCTTCTTCTTCTTCTTCTTCTTCTTCTTCTTCTTCAATAAACAACTTGAAACAATTTCTGGCATGATAACAATATCAAAGAGTACTGAGGCACTTTAAAGGCTAGCAAGTTTTATTTAGCATAAGGTTTCTTGGTATCTAGCTCTCTTTGTAATATACCGCAATGGACTTCAAGTGTCACAAGAGTCTTTGCTGTCTTTACTGCAAGAGTCTAATATGACTATTCCTCCCCATCAGAATTAAGCACAGCAGTGTCCCCTTGATAGATAGAGTTGAAAATGTATTTTTAAAGCCATAAACAGGTTGAGAGGGGCAGCTGGTAACTAAGTTATTTGAAAGGCAGACTCATGTCAATTGGGCCATCCTTTAAGATTATATGTTGCATCTTTCTTACACATGTCATTGACTTCTGAAGGCCTGGTTGCTGGCAAAGTATGAGAAGACAGAAACGTCAGAAAGAAACTCTTCTAGAACATGGCCACACAGCCCAAAATACCAACAAAAAACTATGAGAGGACATTTGTGACAAAGAAAGACTTTCCACAGTAACATTGCTTCCTTCTGTAGCCATTATTTTCACATGTTTTATCATCATAAGAGGATAGGAACAGCAAGCCTAGGAGAGCCTTGTTATCTTTGGATACTCTCAGTATAAACCAGAACCCTGAAAAATCAAGATTCCAAATCACACACAGGTTGCAAATAGGTCAAGATAGCCCCTTCTGATTCATCACTCTTAGGGTGCATGTGAGTGATGAAATCAGGATCAGAGCTAGATCACTCCCCTCCTTATGTGCAGATACAACATACACAAAAAGTATGAGTGAAGAGGGCTTCTATGATTTACTAGAAACTGGAAGCATTCATTTAAGAACAATCATTTAATTATGATCCTTTCACGCTACACAATTCAGGCACTATGATTCCACTTTCTCATAGCTGCATCCTATGGAAACCTGCGTTTGTACTTTGGTAAGGGACTGGAGAATTCTAAATATCTCTCCCTGGACTTCAAATTCCAAGGATGGAACCACGACAGTTAAAATAATAATAAGCACTGTCATTGTGTAGTGTGAAAGGACCTCTGTGCTAGCATAGTTTAATAAATTTGCTGTTTGTTTTGGCTCTTTGATCTGCTGTTTTTTGTTTCTGCCAGACTTTGGAAAATTACTTTTCAATAGTAATTAATTTTGTTACTTATTATAGTGGTTTTATTTTATTTTTATTTTTTAAGAAAAAAACTCATTGTTACTCATTCCAAAGATGGGAAAGGTTAGCTTATAATATTACTTGTTACATTGCTTCTTACTTTTCCATTATTTTCTGTTACTTTTAAAATAAGATTAAAATAAGGATGAATAAGGATTAATGAGAAAATTGTGCAAAACTTCAAATATTTCTGCAAAATGTTTGTAAAAATACCCTTAAAATATCTTCAAAAATAACTAGAAACTACTACTTATTTTTTAAATAAATTATTATTAAAGTTTTAAGACATACAATCGTTCCACATATAAACCATATTTTTTTGTATTTGTTACATTTTTACAATTATATGTACCAGCTATATACCATTAACTTGTTTGAATATATATCTAGATATCTAGATATCTAGATATCTATAGATAGATAGATAGATAGATAGATAAATAGATAGATAGATAGATAGATAGATATAGATATATATAAATTCACACATCTTAATCCAATGAATATACCTTAATTGTAATATCATCAAATTTAATAATCCTTCTATATATCACTCTCATCATTTCCTCCTTTTTCCTCTCTGTACTCTCCCTTCCCCTATTACCTCTCCTTAATCCTTCATCCTTATTCTTTCCCCCTTATAATCCTTTTCTCAATCTTTCATAATCTTCTTTTTATCTCTCTCCATACATTCTTTATCTTTCTATACTTCCTCTTTCCTATCTCTTCCATCTATTTACCTTCCCACACCATCTTCTACTTCCTTATCCTTTCTTATTAAACTTCCCTACCTTTTCATAGTCATTCCTTCATCTTATCATTCATTCTTACTTTTTACTTGTCCTCACTGGATTATTTAGTATAATTACAGTCCTCCTTAAATCTTTGACTCCTTAACTCTCTCTTAATGCAATTTGACTACTGATATCTTTATACTATCTAGTATGTCTAACTGTGCCGTTTTAAGTTCAGTTTTAATTTTTATATTGTTTTTATGTTATTGTGATTTAATACTGTTTTAAGGTGGGGGGAGGGATTGTCTGGGGTTTGTATTTGATTTTAACTGTAAGCTGCCTGGATTGATTTTTCAATAGGCGGGGTACTAAATAAATTTTTATTTTATTATTATTATTTATATGTTTAATTGTTGCTTTAACTATTTTATGTTACTTTTTCCTATTAAGTGATCCATATGTGTATATTATACTCATGTTGTCTATTATTATCATTACTACTGTAAAAGAATCTTACTGCCTCGGCAGACGGCTCAATTGAGCCGTCTCTGAGGCCTGGAAGAGGAGGGGCCACCGCACGCGCGGCGGCCTTTCCTCTTCCTGAGGTCGCCCTGAACGCTTCCGGGTCACCGCACGCCGGACGCGTTCAGGGTGACCTCCCTCCACAGCGTCCGGACGCGCTGTGGAGGATGAGTCGCAAAAAGGGCGCCCGCCGCTTTTAGGGCACCCTTTTTGCGACTTATGAAAGGAGTGCCTTTTTGGCGCTCCTTTCAGGGCCGCTCTAGGAGCGCCGCGGTGGGGCTGCCATAGCCCCGCGGCGCTCCGGACCAGGGCGTCCCAAATGCCCTGGTCTGCAGAGGGCCTTACTCTCTTTTTTTTGTTCCACTTTTCTTTTCTTTTTTGTTTTGTTTTGTTCCTTTATCTCATATTACTAGAATTACCTTAAAGTGCTATTCTTTATGTATGTTACCTCTTTGATCTACATACGCTACAACAGCAAGTCAATTCTTATTATGATTCTTATTCTAATATTCTTATTATAATTATGATTACCCATTAAAATTAATTTTGGAGATGACCTCCATCAAAATTGTTTTTGTATCTTATTTGTTGTTCTCTGCATGTTACCGATAACTAATTGTAGCTAAATTTCCCCACTGTTTTTTAAGATAAGTTAGTATTGGTGACCATTCATTAAGCCTTTTTTCCATACCTTTATCTTTCAAATAATTTGTTAATGAATCCATAGAGCTTGATTAACCAATCTGTTGTGCTTGGAACATTTTTTGATTTCCATTTTTGTAATAACATTATTCATGCCATGGTGATTAGGTAAAAAAGAATTTTACCCACATCCTTGTCTAAATCTTTTTCCCACATATTTAGTAAATATATCTCTGGGTGGTTCTTTATTTTTTTCTGCAATATCAGGTTTATAATCTCTTGTACTTCGGACCAATATTTTTTTAAATATTGTACATGTCCACAAATATTGATATAATGTACCTGGTTCTTTTCCCCATTTCCAACAGTTGTTACTACTAGATTTGTATATTTTAGCTATCGTTACAGGGGTTAAATACCAGTGGAAATAAATTTTATAAAAGTTTTCTTTGAGCTTTTGTGAGGCTGAGTGTTTTAGTCCTTTTGTCCAAACATATTTCCATTTTTCAAATTCTATTGGGCATCCAAAGTTTTTTGCCCACTGGATCATTTTTTACTTTATTATCTCTTTCTCTAATTCCCATTTTAGTAATAGTTTATAAAATATTCCTATCCATTTTTATGTGTTTCTTGAAGGCATAATATATTACAGTTTTGTTTTTCTAAGAAATGAAATATTCTTCTTTTTTTCTTTGCATTTAACCCTTTTACATTTAAAGTTAGGATTTTCATCTTTTAAATATTACTTTATTGTTTAAATTTGGAAGTTGAACTTTAATCTTGATAACATAAATTCATTCTATATTTTCTTCTTCTTTCATACTATCCATTCTTTTGTTAAATCTTCTTTACTGTCTTCCTCTCTGTTAGAGGCTTCATCTTCTTCGTCTGTAAAGTTCATTTTGAAGTCTTTCATCTGGAATGCTTTCTCTCTAACTTTCTCTATTTCTTCTACACTATTTGTCAAATCATCTTTCTGTTCATTTTCATCTTCTCTATTTGGCCTTTTGTTATTTCTATTTGACTGTTTTTCGATGTCTTTTGCATGCTCTTTCCAAAAGTCAGTACTTTTTTCGATTGACTTTAATCTGTATCTCTTTTGTTTCCATGCTAATGATAGCCCTTCTAGTTCCTCCCATCTAAATGGGATTCTGCGATATCTTAACTGCTCCATTAAAAATTGGTAGTCTCTTTGTTTCTTCAGCATTTGGGTTGGTATGTCTTTAAATACCTGAATTTCAGTACCTCAAACTACAAATCTCATTTTATAATTTTTCTGAGGAAATTCATCTTTAACCTGTTTCCTGGTCCAGTATACCAATATTTCCCTTGGTAATTTTCTGTTCTTTGCCAATCTTGAATTAAACCTGTACATTCTGTCTATTTTGGTTTATGTTTGTTGTGTTGATTTATTCAAATATTTTGCCAGATATGGTGTCAGAAATTCATACAAGTTTTTGTTGGGTTGTTCTGGCAAGCCTCTAAATTTTAAACATTTCTTCTTTTGTTTAATTTCAAGTTTCAGAATTGCTTCTTGATGATCCAGTTGTTTGGTTAAATCTTCCATTTTGCTTTCTACTTGCTTTGTTTTGTGTTCTAATTTTTCCATTTTTGCTGTTATTTTTCCATATCTTTATTAATTTTATCTAAATCTTGTCTTATTGATTTAGCTTCATCTCTCAATGCTTTCTTTGTTTCCTCTCTAGATTCTCTAATTTTCCTTCTTGTTTCATCTCTTGAATCCCTTATTTCATTTCTTAATTCAAGATGTAATTTCTTTGTTTCTTCCAGAAAATTGCTATTCTGATCCTGGCTTTTTGTTGCCATTTCTAGGGATGGTCTCCTCTGGTTTGAAAGTGCTGCAGCCTGTGTTTGTTTTTCTCTTTCTTTCCTTGACATCATTGTGATCCATTCATCTATTCTTTTTCTCTTAAAATTTTCCAATTAATTTATTTCTTTTTATAGTTCCTATTCCTGTAATTAAATTTTTCTTAGTCTAATAATTTTAGATAATTCTAACCTCCACTTTTAATTTTAATTCTTGTGTTCTTAATCCAATTGAATATGCTCATTTTCTTTAAATATTTAATCCTATATTTTAGTTATATTTGTTTTATTATTTGTAATTGTTATTCAATTATCTGCTCTTGATACTCTATTCTTAATATCTCTATTATTATTCAGTAATTCAAGTTAGTATGATTTATCTTTGAGGAAGACATTCCAAGTTTTTCTTTAATATCCAGACTCTATTTTTCAGTCCTTTAAATAACTTCTAATTCAATCTCTCTCACTGTTCTGTCAACCCACTAGCTATTTCTATTGAGTTTGCTATTACTTAATAAATTATGAATTTTCCCTCTTCTTGTCAATTTGTACAGCTAATTCAAACAAATATCTGAAAATCAAGAAACAATATTTCTTATCAATATTTCATAACCATCAATAAGGCTATGAAAAGAAAAAAGAAAGGGAAAAAATCTGAAGTTCCCCCTCCCATTTATTCTTATAAAAAAACAACTATGAAATATGAAGTACCCTCCTAGATCACCCCTATAATATTAGATATGGTTGCTGCTCTATATCCCTATTTGCATTCAGTGGTGACCATTCAATTTAATTATCAGGAAGGAAGAGAATACAAAAGAAAGAAAAAAGATTTCCTTCTATAAGTCTCTAGCAGTCAATCACAGTGTAACTTAGCTTATAAATATAGAGGTTTTTTTTAATTTCTATTATAGCTAGCTTTATGTTCTCTCAATTTAATTAGCAAAGAAAGAAGAGAATACAAAAAAAAAATCCCTCTCTGGGTCTCTAGCAATCAGTCACAATGCAGCTCCATGTTGAAGTTAGCTTTCTGTTGATAGTCTAATTCTTTTTTAAAATCCTTTTTCAGTTCTTATTACACACCACAAGTGCTGGTGGTGTAAAATGCAGGTTGGGATAGAAAAGTGATAATTGTCCAAACTCTTCTTCCATGTGGGCTGACACAAAATTCTTTCCTTGTATCAATAATATAAAAGGTTACTTTGTAAATTCTATTATAGCCAGCTTTATATTCACTCAATTCAATTAGCAAAGAAAGAAAATAATACAAAAAAGAGAAATTTCCCTCCATAAATCACTAGTAATCAATCACAATGTAGTTTAGCTTATAAATATAAGGAGTTACTTTGTAATTTCTATTATAGCCAGCTTTATATCCACTCAATTCAATTAGCAAAGAGAGAAGAGAGTACAAAAAAAAGGAAGATTTTCCTCTATAAGTCTCTAGCAGTCAATCACAATATAACTTGGCTTGTAAATATAGTTTCTTTGTAATTTCTATTATAACCAACTATATATTCACATCAAGTTTCTTATATCAGCAATACTCTATGTTCAAAGAAAATGGAAATAATTCCTTAGTCCACCTCATCCATATATATCAGCATTAGTCAGCATTCAATGAATCAGCAAATGTTGTTTGAAGCCTCCTTTAAGCCCAGCTCCACATTGAAGCTAGCTTTCGGTTGACAGTCTAATTCTTTTTTTTAAATCCTTTTTTAGTTCTTATTACACACTGCAAGTGCTGGTGGTGTAAAATGCAGGGGGGATAGAATAGTGATAATTGTCCAAACTCTCCTTCCAAGTGGGCTGACACAAAGTTCTTTCCTTATATCACTAATGTTCCATTTTAATCCACCTCAATCCGCAGTACAGATCTTTTACAAACCATTCAAAATTATCCTATATCCTTTGGCTATCTCACAGCTGTTGTTTCCCTTCATATTATTACTTATCCCCCTTTTCCCCTCTTCCTCCTACGTAATGGGGTTGTGAAGCAGTCTCCTGTTTTCAGTTGCGGTCTGCCATTACTGTCAGTTATAGAAATGTATAGTCCAGCAACAATGTATACACTGAGTCTTTATAACAATACACAAGTTCCTTGTCTCTAGTATTGTCCAACTTGTTATTCTGTATTTCTTAGGGATCTTGGAAACAGTTTAATTGCTCTATGTCTTAATGTTGCTAAACATATTATCCCATCCTTTTATTGCTGAGTTCCAAATTGTTCCATTTCTCTTGTTTTAAAAAGTCATTTCACTCCTTTTCTACTTATAACAAATATCTCTGATCAATTATTTCCTTTTTTCAAATGGCATAAATTTGGTAATTGTCACAGATGGAATTTATAGGAGGAGGTAAACTCCAGTTACAACAAGGGATCAATTTGGATATGTTATTGTTGATTTATTTAAGGTTGTGTTGTATTAGCAGTGATCTTGTGCTGAAATACGAGGCATCCATCCATCAGTCACCTCCATCTGGAACTTAGCAGAGCTGACCTCATCACTCTGGTTTGCAGCTCCTTGTAATTTCAAGCAGTTTGCCATTAATCCAGACCCAGAGCATAGAGTTCTTCATAAGAAGGCTTTTATTCATGATTACATTGTAAAGAGAAAAACTATATACATATCCATCATCCAGGTATGAAGAACTTGAACACATACACAGAAAACAGTGTAATAATTTGTAAGAACAATGGAGGCTCTTAGCCACACTTCAAACTCCTCACATGGATGGATACCTCCATAGACAATTTGCTGCATAGCCTTCACAAAAATATAACTCCTCATACAGAATTCCTCCCTCCAAAAACCCACAGAACCCTGGATAATTATACCAACCAGCCATGTATTCTGAAGGGCCTTTATACAAATTTGGGAGGACAAAGCTAAAACTGACAAAACAGCTGCTTACCCTAATCTCTGGCACCATGCATAACAACAGAATTGGGGGCAGAGCTGGAAAACAGAGAAAGAGCACAAGTTAATTCCACTGTCCTTTATTAGTTTTGTCACCTAAATACTCTCCTTACATTCCAGCTGTGCACATAAATTATTGTAGAAGTCTCTCTCTGCATGTAGCTTCAGCAGAGAAATATAATGGCATTAATTTTGCTCTTTCAGGTGTATTAAGCATTATACAAGAAAGGCATTTAGCTTTCTAATGCATAGGTTTCATCCTTTAATGTTTGAAACAGGAACTAGAGGAAGACTGTTCTTGGTGGTAAATCTATATTTCTGTCAAATTACCACTGGACATATGGTAGGCAGAAATCTGTTACCATAACTGTAAATTATTATTCTTATTTAAATATAGGCTCAATGATGACATCAATATTTTATTATCCCTGTTCAGGGGTGGAAAAAATTAAGGGTATTTATGTATCACCAGATGTTGGGTTGTAGCAAAGCCCTATGGCACTGCAAGATGCTATGTACAATTTTGTTAACAATTACATACTCTATGCAAATTAAAGCAGTGTGTGTTTTAGGTATTATTAATAGGATCTTTTTCCAGCTGAAATGCTAAATGTTTAGATTTTAATGGGATTCAGACTTTATACAGATATTAAACCTTCTATTGCACCTCTAGCTATAAAGAACTTGGTGATATAAACCATCTCTTATTTTACATTTTAGGAGTGTAAACTGCTTATGGCACATTTTTAATGAAATGTGCACTGGACCCATTAATGTGATTTTTTTTTCTTCTTCTGTGCATGGCACTTAAAATATCTTCACTTTTTTATTTGGTTTTTGAAATCCATTTTTGATAAGGCACCTCTCTGGCCTCATCTGTTTTCATGCAAATTATAGATGAATTTTAAATAGGAAGTGATCTTTACAACTTGCTGGAAAATTGAGTCATTTTGGTGGGAGAGAATGTAGTTTGCTTGTATATGGTATAAACTGTTTTCATAGATGTTATTGGATCACAGTGGAAGGTTTTAGAGACAAATAACATGGAGGGATGTCTTATTCGGGTGTTCAAATTAAGCAAATGCTGAGAAAAGCACTTTTACACAAAACTTTCAATATCTGTTTCAGCACTTTCAGCAGAAAACTTAATGGCTGACAAACTTTTTCATTTCCTCACATTTTATGTGTATAGATCTATCCATTACCCAAAATAATATTCATGACAGAATGACTAAAAAAGCCAACACTTTTAGTTTCTCTTGTGATTTCCTGTGCCTGTCATGTGATTTCCTGTGCACATTAATTAATGGTGATGCCTGGCATCCTATGAATTAGTACCAACTAGAGTAGACACATTCAATCAATTGCTAAAAGGCAAATCAACACATAGATAAATCTATTGGGTTCAATAGGTCTACTTTAGTCAGATCTAAAACAAAATTTAAGCCAATGTTGAGTTGTTGTGCAGTTGTGTATTTTGAAATCATTTCTAACTTATGATGACCCCAAAGGCATATCTATCATGGGGCTTTCTTGACAGAATTTTACAGAGTAGATTTCCCATTGCCTTCCTCTGAGTCTGAGAGTATGTGACTTACCCAGCAGATTGCCATACCTGAGTGGAGATTTAAACCCTGATCTTCCAAAGTCTTGGGAGATTATCACATAACCAAATAATGCGAGTTATCCCCAATGGGATACAGTTGCATTTTGGATTAAATCCTGATTTTATTACATTTAAATCACTGCTACTGCATCCCAGCTGCATCCCGGGTCCCAAGCCACACTTATCCAGCCACTTTTCCAAAATGACAAGCTCTCATTTTGGAAAAGCCACTGGATAAGCACGACTGAGACCCAGGATGCAGCTGGGTTGCAGCTACCTGGCAAAAGCAGCAGGGATTTAAATGTGATAAAATCAGGGCTTAATCCAAAATGTGATTGTATCCTGTTGGGGATAAATCACGTTATTTCATTATGTGATAATCTCCTTATTCTAGCATTCAAACCACTACACCACAGTGGCTCATTAAAACAATTACACATGTTAGCACTGCAGATATGTTTTACTAACAGTATGACTTGTGAAATTGTTGACATTGTGGTTAGTGAAAACCATTCTAACTATGTAAACAACATAAATCAAATTATGTTTTATTTTGTGTTAAGATACTGCATTTGGCGTACTGAGAATATACATGTGTGTGTGAGTGTGAGACATACAGATTGAATATCCCTTATCTAGAATTATGAAATAATTCAAAATCCAAAACCTCTTGAGCTACAACACAAGTAACATCATACATACCTGTACTATATTTTGCAGGCTGAAGAGAGAACTGGAGAGCGACACAAGGAACTGTGAAATGGCAGGAATCCATGCCTCCTATTAGTTCACAAATCCTCGGTCTCTCTTTAGCCTCATTATGTCTCATTGTTAAGTGCCTCCAAGACTTTTTTAATTATGGCAGCCCTATCACAGGGTTTTCCTGGCAAATTTCTTCAGAGGAGATTTACCATTGCCATCCTCTGAGGCTGAGAGTGTGTGACTTGTCCAAGGTCACTGAGTGGATTTTTGTACTTGCCATGGGATTTGAACCCTGGTCTTCAAAATCATAGTCCAGTACTCAAACCATTAGACCACACTGGTCTCCAAATATATATGCAAATATAGCTATTCCAAAATCAACAACAATAATATCCAAAATATGGAACACTTCTGACTACAAGTATTTTGAATATGGGATACTCAGCCTATACTATATTTGAGATTCTCTCTCTCCCTCTCATTCTCTTTGTGCATGTATGTATAACACACAAACACACACACATCTAAGGATTTGACAACCCTCCTAATATCCCTATTTACAATAGGGAGGAAAATTCCCAATGGTACCAGATCAAACAATAAAGCAGCTAGATTTGTAATGGTTTGAGAAGGGAGAAGGGCTAGAGACTCATTGTTTCTTATTTCTTCTTTTCAGAATGTGCTTTTCCACACTTGCTATATTTGATCCTTTAAAAAAAAAGCAGTAATGTCAAATGTAAGAATCATTCGACATAGTATAATGTTTGGCTCTGAGATGGATCTTTGTTGTGATTCCACAGTGCTATTTTTATATTTCTGTGAACTGTTGTTGGTTGCTTCAGGAGAAGGAGAAATATTGAGAAAAGGAGCTTCTAAGATGCAGGCAGACTGACATTATTACAAAGGATATTTTTGGAGACTCAATACTATACAGCACAACCCATAAAAGAATTCTCTTGTTGTTGGGGAAATATTAACAATGGCATATCTATCGGTGACTTTGAGACTTGTTCTGGATTTTCTTCATGCCATCCTAACTCCATATCTCTGTAGGGTTTTTTTTGTTTTTTGGGTTTTTTTTGTTTGTTTGTTTGTTTGTTTGTTTGTTTGTTTGTTTGTTTTGGAAATAGGCAAAAACAAATCGCAACAGACATGTTGCTCATGCAGATGCCAACAGAATAGTTTGCCAAGGAACAGTTCTAGCAGCTGACAAGAGCATCGTCCACTATTTTAATGGTTCACAGGAGGCATGGATAATATAGTTCTGCATCTCATTTTGGGTCCAAATTTATTTGTTGATTATCCTGGCTTACTTCTATGCATTAGAAAAAAAAATACATGTAGCAATTGGATGCAAATCGATTCACTGCCATGAGTTCCCTTTCCTGCCTGAGGATAGCACTTGTATACAATACTCTACAAGGCAATTTATTACCTTCTGACTCTATACTACAGTTAGAGATGGAAAATAATGTTGCATTTGACAGTTATGACAAAATTCACCTTCTGCAATTTCCAAGATTGGTTATGAGAAGAAACACAATTTGCTTCAAAAATATGACCACGCATGAGGTTTATGTGAGGTTTTGGAGAAATAAAGTGTGCCCAAAACAATGCAAACAAATACAAGGATGCAAAATGCAACACTGTGAATATTCACATTCAGAATTTGCCATTTAGAAAATATAAACATGCAACTGGAAAAAAGATTCATAGAGCGATGGCAACTGGTAGCTTCCATCATGTAATTCCTATGATTTTAGTCTGACCTTTAAAGAAGTTATTCAAGATTCTTAACCAATTTACAGAAGAGGAAACTTAGAAATATTCAGCATCTTAGATATTCCTTTAAAGTTCAGGCTGCATCTGCACTGCAAAAATAATGCAGTTTGACACTTATTTCTGCTGTGCAGATGCAGCCACAGACTAAAATCTGAAACAGATTCACCACCCTACTGAAATGAAATTCACCAGCCACTCTTGCTATAAAGTCATTTAAAAATGCATACATTACAAAAAATGCATTAAAAATCCAGTAAAATATAAGGACAAGAAGAGGATGTGTGTGAGATTCATAGAACGATGATAAACATAAAAACAATTTTTTAATGTCCTTTATCTCAATGGTTGTTTTTGTAAATACCAAAATGGTACTCCGGGTTGTGGGTAAGGCAGCAAGAGATATGCTTGGGCCCCTTCCACTGTCATGTGAGCTTCATATGAAAATTCCTGAGAAGCACCTATATCTCTACTTATTATGAGGTACAAAGAAGTAATGCAAAATACCTCAAACTTTTAAAAAATCAATTATAATACATAAAAAAGCATGTTTAATGACAATGACAGTATAAGACAGGTGTGGGACATGTCATGGAGGTAAAGGGCCAAAAAAAATCTGGCCACTCCCTGCATTGGACTGTACTCCCCACAATGTCAGTCAGACATTTACAACAACAACACAAACAACAACAATATACTCCTACTTGAGGCAGTTTCCTAGCTGATGTTGTGACTGGAAATGATGTTGTGCCACTTCTGTTTGTCTGTTTAGCTAGGATATGGCCAAAAAGAGAGGTATGGTTTTTTTCAGAGAGTCTTAGGGGATGTGCTTTTCATTGCTCATGCACATTTGCATGGACTTGGGTTGGTTTTGTCAATTTTCAGTAAAAAACAAAACAAAAAGCTTGAAAATCATGCAAAAAGAATTTAAAACATTGTTGAGAAAGTTTCTGAGAATCACACAAGTGGTGTCCAATGGATGCCTGTGGCTCACGTACTGCCCTTTCCACATCCCTAGCATAACGAAAAAAGGGTCTTTATCTCTTTCCCAAGTATATGTATGATATTTTTGCGCAAAAGCAGCACTACAATTTGCAAAAAGGCACCATATTTTTTAGAACAATGGTTGTATTTGCTTCTGTACACCTCAGGGGAAAAAGCACATTGATATAGATCTTCTAGACAAATAATCACAGTAAACACCAGAAAGGGGAGTATAGAAGAATATCTTGAATGTAGAGAAAAGCAAGACTTTCTTCCCCATTCTCCCTGGAAATGTGACCTCTATTGTGCATGTGTGCACACATACATACCCCTGAGATGGTACCCCTGCCCACAAGAAAAAAAAGGATAAAGATGCTTGTTCCCTTACATCCTCATCACACCAGATTACACCTTCATTAGAGAATGCTTTTATTATTATTTTCATGTATTATTAAACAGTCATTAGTATTTCATGACTATGTCTGATGTCTTTGATAGTAAATTGATAGAATGTGGATTCATAAATATTCTTACTTTATTTGAATTTTTTTCTATAATGGGTGATAGGTTAAATATTTATGAATATTGACCCCAATCCAATAAAGTTCACAAGCTTGCTGTGTGTGTGGTGGGGGTGATGTGTTCATATGCACAATAATAGGGAAAGAGGCCTGGTCACACCTTTTGTGCATGCTGCGCTAGGGCTATTTTAGACTGGCAGTTTGCAGTTGTTTGTTCCACACTATTTAATGACACTCATTGGTGTGGTGGGTCTTCTTTTGCTCTTCAATTGTTAAACATGTTATCAGCTAATTAAACTGAGACAAAGAAGAAGGAAAGAAAAAGAAGGGACAGGGTAAACTGACTGTATTTGATATGTAATTTTACTGAAGATTATAACAAATCCTCTGTTGGATAAGATACACAGCACATAAATGAAGAATACATTTTCCACATTATCTTTGCTACTAGCTTAGAGGGATTATGAAGGACCAGTGACACTACATTGTTAATTATAATACAAACAATTTACATGGATAATTTAGTGATCGGATACAGGTACGCATAAATATTTAAATTTAGGTATGAAAATGATTGAAATGGCAACAAACTGGCTATCAGGGACCTAAGGATTGTAATCAGCTACAGGGTGTCTTTCTTTTTTTCTTTTTTAACCTCCTTCATCAGAGTATAAGTATTGAATAAAATGACAGCCTGAACAGAATGGAAAATTAGACAACTTGTTTTAATGGTAAGGGAGTGAAGATGGTCAGAATTATACTTTGTGAAACTCTTTGTAAAACCAGATTGGGAGGACAATGCAATGTTTTCTAATAGGGTGGGACTCTCTGATTTTGGAGATAGATAGACAGACAGGCAGATAGACAATGTTACTCTTCAAGCTGAGGCTGGAGAAGCAGAGAGAAAAATTAGCTTCCATTAGTATTTTGCTTTCCCCCATTTGCAGTGCTATTCAGTATTTACCTCAGTGCTGTGTCCTGTTTTGTTTTTTTTTGTTAATATATATATATGTTTCTAGTACTCATAACAGATGACTAAAACAATTTTTTACCAATTCTTCCTAGGGCAGCCACATGCCGGCTGCCCAACTCCACACCAACCCCATCCTGCTGCCACGTGCTTGTTCACATGTTCACAAAAAAGCTGACGCCACCGCGGCTAAAAGGGCAGCCACTCTTTTGGGGGTGGCAAAATGGAGGATCAGGGCTGTGGCATGCAGTTGCCACAGCCCCAATCTGCCGCTCCCAGAGGTGGCTCTGTGCCACCCCTTTAGGCTGGTCTGCAGTAAATTTTATCAGTTCAGGACTAATGATAGGCCTGATGATACTTTTTATTACCATGACTGAGATTTTGTTTTCAAAAGCACACAGTACAAGTCTGAAGGGTGATTAAAAATAATAACAAAAACATAAGGGAAGTTATCCCATCTCTCTCCAGCCAATATCTCAAGAAAATTGCCATGTATAGGTTATTATTGTTCAAGGCCAAAGAAACTTCTATTGGCGCCAATAGAGAGACTTGGCTGTGGACAAGGAAGACTTTCATTGGAATTATCATGGATCTTCCTTCTTCTGTGCTGGCCTAAAACTCAAACATATGCCCCAAAAGTGGTTTCTTGGATGTTTATTAAACATTTATGAGAAAAATCTGAGATGGGTGAGAGGTTTTCAAAGTTTTACAGTTAAGGACTTATTCTGCACATACACACACACACACAAAATGCACAGAAAACTACATTTTATGTACAAAAACAATTCACTGAATTCTGCACAATTCTGCACTGAAAAAACCACCACAAAGATGTATGCAATTCTTAGCTGTAGTGTCCAGTTCAAAGGAAGTAATAGCACCACTCTTCTCTCCTTTAGTCAGACCTCATTTAGTGTACTGTGTCCAGTCTTGTCACTACAATTCAAGAAGATTATCAACAATTTGGAAGGTGCCCAGAGGAAGGCAACCAACATGGTAAAAGGTCTGGAAGCCAAGCCTATTGAAGGCAGGTTGAGGGAGTGTGATATATTTAGATGGAAAAGAGAAGATTTTGCTAGGTGGAAGGCAACTTTCAATATCATAAAGGCTGCTGAGTGGAAGATAAAGCCTGAAGATAAAGTTTTCTGCTTCTTCAAAGGATAGGATCTTTGATTTAAACTGCAAGAAGAGATATCAACTAAACCTTAGGAGAAACCTGATGGCAAGAACTGTTTGACAATAGAATAGAATACTTAGAAAGTGGTGAATTCTTCACTGGAGGTTTTTAAACATGTTGAATGGCCCTGTCTTATCTCCTCCTTGAGCCCCAATAATTTTCTTCTTTCAGGATGTTGCTGGATTGTAAATCCCATCATTCCCTTTGCTGGCTAGAGCTGGGATTTGTTCTCCCACAGATAGTAAGCTAGGTGTTCCCTCAATAATAATAATAATAATAATAATAATAATAATAATAATAATAATAATAATAATAATAAATTTTATTTTTATACCGCCCATTGGTAGACCAATCCGAGCGGTTTACAGCATAAAAATTACATATAACATAAAACAACATTTTCCC
>CM034708.1:32988794-33000484 GCA_020142125.1 Phrynosoma platyrhinos
AACTAATCGGCAGCCAGTGGAGGGATTTCAACACTGGTGTTATGTGTTTGGACTTTTTAAAAAGGGAAATCTCGGGGGAAAACAGATAGGCAAAATGTGGCATCTTCCTGGTGGGTTGGGAGGGTGTGGCATCCACACAACTCACTCCCCCAAGATGCCAGGAATATGTGGTGAAGCCACTCCATTGCTTACATGGTGGCAGTTATTTGGTGCTCCAGCGGCGCAGCATTTAGATGCCACACACCACAGGAGCCCCAAAAAATGGCTGCGGTGGCAGTAAAGGCACCTTTTTCCTGGTACAAAAAGGATTACCTTTTCGATGCTTCTTTTTGCACCAGGAAAACACCAGGTTGGGGGCATGGTGCGGACACTGTGTGGCTCCACAGCGACACCAGTCCAGAATTTTAGGGCCTTCAGATAAGTTAAAAAAAAAAATCCAAAATCCTAAAAATTGCCCCCTCTCCCCATCTCAGAAACACTGGTCACAAATTCCCATTACCTATTTACACAGCCTTTTGCTTTTTCCTTAAGTATGATGTCAGTGCTTTGAAGGTTACTTTAAAAAAGGATTGCACTACTTAAAGTATAAGTCAGCAGTATTATATCATTAATCTTTTCATATAGTGCCATGCCAAAGTTAACCATAACTGAGCAGTGATAGGAGGATTCTTCAGCTTAATGGCTTTGACACTGCATTGCATTGCATTCATTCTTTTTAAAGACTACAGCCAAGCAGGTGTACACCATCAAAGTATTCCTGACATATAATCATCTAGTATCTGTTCAAATACCTCCAAAGAAGGAGATTCCACCACATTCCAAGAAAGCATGTTTCACTGTTGAACAGCTCTTACTGTTGCCAAGTTCTCTCTAATGTTTAACTAGAATCTTTCCTCCCTGTAATTTGAATCAATTGCTCTGTGTCCTAGTCTCTGGAGCAGCAGAAAACAGGCTTGCTCCATCCTCGACAAGGCATCCCTTCAAATATTTAAATGGGGCTGTCATATCACCTATTTACCTTCTCTTCTCCATGTTAAATGTACCCAGCTCCCTAAGTCTCTCCTCATAGAGCATAGTTTCCAGACCCTTCACCATTTTGGTCACCCTCCTCTGGACACACTCCAGCTTGTTCACATCCTTCTTGAATTGTGGTGTCCAGAACTGGACACACTATTTCAGGTGAGGACATATCCAGCTCCATGAACTACTCCTCATAGGACATGATTTCCAGATATTTCTCCATTTGGTTGCTGTGCTGTAGACAAGCTCCAGTTTGTCAATATCCCTTTTGAACTGTGGTACCCAGAATTGAACACAGTACTCAAAAGTTATATTTCCCTTTCTTCCACTGCAAGATACTTATTATATAATTAAATTAATACCCCACCCTACCCAGAATACCAGGTCTCAAACATCACTACAGAACAATCAGGGAAGTTGGACCTTGGCCTGGCGACACAGAGAAAGGATAATCTTCAGGTTGCAATCCCATGCACACCTCTCTGGGAGTAAGGCTGACCAAAATATATTTAATTTATGTCACTCAGGGCCTAAGCAGATGGCGCAAAGTGCTGTCTTTGAGGCCAGGAAGGGGAGGGGCAGCCTCACACTGGGCGCCCCAACCCCTTCCTGAAAACGTCGTCAGAGTGGCTGGCCCTCCGCACAGCCTGTGCTCCATTGACGCACTTCTGCTGCAGCATCCACACATGCTGCAGCGGAAGAGGCGCCGAAGGTGTGCCGGAGGCCTTTTGCGGCGCACTTTCGGCATCTTGTGGAAGGAGCGCTTTTTTAGCGCTCCTTCCTGGGCCTGGGGTGCTGCGCCACGGGGCCAAGGAGTGTGGATACCTTGGCCCCAATCCGCAGCTTCCCGGGGTGGCCCCGTGCCGCCCGTCTGCTTCCCCTCATAGTTTCCCAGGCTATAGATCAGAGTCCAGTTCCCATACAACAGTTCCCTAGTGTTAAATATTACTTATATCCAGTTAATTATAGGAGATAAGAACAGAAAGTGCTTACTGACTTTCTGGTGACACCCTAGAGGCTGCATCTTGTTCTAGGGACTGAATTGAATTCCTTCTCAGATATTATAAGGATCCATAACAGTATCAAATTAATTTCCCCAAAAAATGGGTTATCCATTTTTAAAAAGAGTCTAATGGCTTTGCATATTCTGCTTGTATTGGGAATCATTCCAAATGGGATTTTTTTAAAAAAAGGAAAAATAGTTATTTTCTTACAATGTTCATTTACTTGAGTAAATTGTAGGATTCCAAGCTGGGATCAATTGAACAGTTGCAACATGCATACCCATTCAGAATCTTTATTTTGTTGATCTGTGAACAAACAAGAGAATAGGAAAAAAGCTGCCCGCTTCACCTTCAACTCTCTGTAAACAAGTCTCTATTTCTTTGTGTTAACAAATTCAAAACTTGTTTGCACATCACTTTCTAGTGCAACAAAAAAGTGAACATAATACAGGCATCTCACTTGCAATCACTATTCATACATTCTACAATTACAGTAAATTTCTGACAAGGAAAAGAAAACTATTTACAATTATTTCATGGTTTAATTTAACCAGTAATGCGTATATATGAGACACCTGCATCTGAAAAAAATGAGGGAGGCAATGTAATGTGTGAATTAGTCCATGCTAGTTAGAACTCAGGCAAATAACAGAATGCATGGAACAGCAGAATGCATAGAAATATAAATGGTGTTTAACCTAATTAATCTACTCATACTATAATATTTCAGGAGTAATTTCCATTGTGCTTAGTGACTTTGCTTCCCAATAAGTGTTTATATGTTTGTAATCTTTAAAATAAAAGTCAATATTATATAGGTATTCAGTAAGGAACAAATTTAGAGCTCCAGTTACTAAACAACCATCTCTCACTTTAGAAGAGGCAGCCTTCAAAAATGAAGTTATCTTTATTTGATGTTCCAATGATGATGATGATGAATTTTGATTAGAGAGAAAAAAAAGGTAAAAAAAATATTCTTAACATATGTGTTTCTATGTTTGTTGAATTGGATTATTCTTCTTCTTAAGGTATTAAGTTGCTTAATTGTAGGTTATATTTGGGGGGAGGGTATTTTGTATAAAGTATCAGAAACAAGTGAATTATCTTGCCAAATTGATCTTCTGCATGTTTACTTAGTCAATGTATGTACATAATAGATCTCAAAAGCTGTTTATAAGATACTAAAGTATAACTATTTGTGCTGTATGTTTAACTGTTCTGGAATATGAAGGTAAGAAGAGAAAGTAGTTCACTTTTTATTCAGTACTCACAGACAGAGACATTGAAAAGCCTATTGATTTTCTTGTGTCACACTATGTTTAATTAGCTGTCAAGATCTGAAATGGAAGTCATCTATTGGTACTGAGCAGATTCAACAACTATCCTCAAAGTGCCTCTAGAAGATTTTTTCCCCACATAGAACATACTGTAGATAGATGTGTTGTGTTGATTTGTATGTCTGTATTACTGTTTCAACAGATTATTCCTGTTTCAACAATATCAACAATTAATCAAAGGTATGGCACATACAGTGTGTGAAAAATAAAATGAATTATTGCTAGGCAGGTGGTTCAAAACAGTATCCAAAGTTACTAAGATTTTGTCTGGAAAGATTCATCCCCACCAGATTTTTTTTAACAAAAAATAATACTAAGAAGCAGCAACAACTGAGATTGGTGGTTTGATAAAGGATTTATGTATCCACTTCTCAAATAAAAATTACACTCAGGCCAGACATCTTTGAAGTCAAGAAAAATACAACTGTTAGTTGGTGCCCAGTTTAGGTTATAATTTCCTTTAACAAACACAGACTATGTCATGTTGAATTACCAACCTGGAACACTATTTATCTGCTATCCTCACGGAGAGCTGAGAATGGGATTTAGGACTCTACAGACATCTTGGAGGCAGGGAAGGAAAGGGGCAGCCACACACCGGGTGCCCCAACCCCTTCCTGAGGATGTCACCACATTGTGCATTATTACACAGGGTGTGCACATTCAGGACGTCCCCCTGGTGCAGCATTTTAATGTGCTGTGCCAGAAGGGATGCAGAAGATTCATGCGGCAACTCTTCGGGTGCCCTATTTGCCTGATCTGGAAAGACCGGCATTTTAGCACTCCTTTCAGGGCCGGTAAAAGGGTGAATTGGGGCCAAGGTGTGGGGCAGCCTCGGCCCCAATCCTCCACTTCCCAAGGCGATCCAGAACCGCCCATCTGCATCCTTCCTTGTTATCCATTGTCTAGATTCTAGAGTAACACCTGACCAGTACTGACAAATAAAAATACTAATGATCGTGGATGTGTCTCCTTTCTGTGATATTGCCTGTCATCCTGTTAGTGACTTACATAGGTCTGAAACAACTTATCCCTGTGCAAGCCATTTTTTATTGTTGCAGGTTTAAAATTCTTCTAACCTTGTGCAGTGACCAAAGTTCCAGCCTAGCTCACCTATTACCTGCTACAGTCCCCCAGTTTACCAACTGGTGCCAGTTTACTGACTGGTACAAAACAGGGAAAATGCAAGAATGTATCCAGCTATGCTCTGCATGAATGTATCCAGCTATGTGTCCAGGACCTCTGGAAGATGCCCAGGAAGTTAGTTATGTCCAGAAGTAGTAACACAACATGACACTTTTCCTGTTGTTCACTTACCAGTAAATTGGGGGGCTGGGGGCTGGCAGCTAAAAGTTTTCACTGATAAATCAATCAACTAATCACCTTTGTCACACTTAGAGGTGTGGCTGCCAACAACCAAGAGGGGTTGGACTTGATGGTTCTTGTGTCTCTTTCAACTCCATGATTTTATGAATACAAATGAGTATACACAGGGACAGATCTCATATATCCTAATCTATTAAAGTTAAGAACAAAGCCCACAAAAAACTACTAAGGTTTACAGATTGCTGTATGAGTTTCAGGTTTGCTTTCTGTAGTATTTGCTAGAAACTTTCTCTTAGAGATGACAGGTGATAATTACCTGCTATTTGTATTTTTTCCTCATCTGGTTGTCAGGAAGTATCTTTGTTCATAGCAGTATATTTCTTCAGGTTCTTCTCAAAGTGTCATATTATCTCTACCAGAATGTAAAATGAAGTACTGTTAAATGTTTAAGATAATAAAGTTGATACTATTGAGAATAAGATAATGTAAATATTTGGCTTCATCAGAATTAAAGAAGTGTATACATTCGAAGAAAATCTGCACCAGAATTTGGAAAAGTTATTTTGAAATTGTGGATGATGGAACATCCATCTAGCAAATATTAAATATTTTGGGTCTTTTCACATCCTTACACTTCTGCCCAACAGCAAGTGTTTACAAGGTATATGACGATGATGAAGTCATCCAGGTAGTAAGTAGCAGGACTTCATATAGATTACATTGGTAACTGTTTAAATGTTCTAACAACTTAAAGTTTAGAAGTAAAATGAAGCCATTAACACCCATGGAGGATCATAAGGTTTGCAGCTTACCAAGAAGGCAACTGTGGATGAGAGGGTATTCTTCTAGCATGAAAGATAGAGCTTCTGTCAGTTTTCTATACTTACACTGTACAGTTTGGAAATCCAATACTGAAGAATATGATGAGAGAATGCTAGCAAAGGGACACTGTCATTGAGGGTTTTACTCATAGTTCAAGTAACTCTAGATTAAGTGGTTTCTGGTTGAAATGTTTATCTTGGCATTAGGAATGGATTTTGGGTCAGTGCTTCTGCTATTGGCCCTTTAGATTTGCCTAGCCACCTGTTCTCTGGGTCACAGTCCTGACTTCCCTGTGATAGTCATGATAGTTATTACATTTGAAGAGTAAAAGGCTCCTTCAGAACAATTCACAACAACCATATATTTGACATTTCTTTCTAAAAAGTTACTCATAGGCAGAAGAATACCTCCCAAATGAGGTGCAACAATGATTATGAAGTGAATACTCAACTTAACATTCTTGATTCCCTCAGGCTGAACAACGGAAACTAGGGTTACATATCATTCATTCTGACTGCATCCACACTGCAGAAATAATCCATTTTGACACAACTTTATCTGCCATGGCTCAAAGCTATGAAATTCTGGGACTTGCAGCTTTGTGTGATAATTATCCTTCTCTATCAGAATGCTCTGGTGCCACAACAATCTACAAATTCCATTGTTCCATAGCATTGAACCATGGCAGCTAAACTCGTGTCAAACTGGATAATGTCTGCAGTTTGTCTCATAATTTTTGGCTCTGCTGGTGAGATTACAAGAGATATTCAGATGATGATTTTAACATTTTGGAACATATTATCTTTTTTGTAGTTGCTCTGAAATAGTGGCATGCTCTTCACTATAATCTTCAGGGCTGTACTTCTCTTGTGGCTTCTCAAAGGGAATGTATGGCTTTTCATAGAGGACATACCTCTTCTGGGAATGATAACCAAGCAGGTATTGTGTTCTATGTGGCTGAGGACAAGAGGATTTTTTTAAAAAAAATGTTTTATCTTAATGGACACGTCCACTTTTGAAGAAGGAAATATGAATGTTGCAATTAAATAAATTTGAACTGTTTAAAAAATGAGCATTTTGAAAAAACCCAAAATGACCATTATAGAAGTAACAAATATTTGCATTCCCCCCCCCTTCTTTGATAAGAAAATATGTGTTAACACATTAATCTATCATGATATCCTATGGAAGAAGAAAAGCATCTTCTGTCACAAGTTTTTTTTTTTAATCCCAAGAGACATCAGAAAGACCAGTACTTTTTTTTTTACTATTTTTATTTAAAAGGCATTGTATTTGTTTGTGTGTGTATGTGAAATACTTTTTTTTTTTTTTGCAAAACCTTTGGTCCAAAACACAAATGTCATTGCAAAATGCATTGTTTTGATAATATGTTCCAAAATGTGAATAATCAAAAATGTGAAAATATATTGTAATCTCACCAGTAGAACTAAAGCTTTTGAGAGATTGAAAGGTGTATAACCCAAGTGCCCACTGATCAGCCAGAGGACATGTAGACAGTGTAATTTTGTATTCACTGCACCTCATTGGAGAGGTATATCTGTGATCAACTTATTTTTTAAAAGAATTACAAAATATATGGTTGTTGTGAATTGCTCTGAAGGATTGTTTTACTCTAGAAAAGTGATAAATGAAGGATCAAGTAGGAGAAAGCAGATGGAAGCACTTCAGTACTAAGGACCATTGGTAGAAATGAGCATGAGCTCATTTGGACAGAAAGGGTGAGAACTAACTTGGTGAAGGCCACTGAAATATTGAACAGGAGGATTGTTTTTAAAAAGCAATGCTCAAGCAATCATTTTAACTTTTTATATCAGGAAAAAGCATTAGCATATTTATGCATTTATTTAAAGTTTATTTATTAATTTAAAGTGAAACAAATATCATCACATTTTGAAGCTGCTAGAGACAGTTAACAACCAAACTTAAACCATACTGAACATCTAAATTAATAACACAATTTTAAAAAGATCAAATTCATTATCAATGAGGTTTTCCCCAGTATATCTTAAGAATATTTGTTTTGCTGGTAATCATTGGAGCTATCTTCAAAAGAGTTGACTGAGATACAGCTGTTTTTTCTGTTTGATTTTTTTTAAAAAAAATCATCATCATCATGAAAAAGATGTAAACTTGGTTTTCCAAATGCACATATCTAAAGGAATAGAAGAATGACAGTTCTATTGCTCGCCAATGTTTCCATTAAGAGTTCTTTTTCGGGAAAATGAAATAAATGTATCCCTAATGAGAAATGAAAAGAACAGAAACTACAAGGTTATAGGAATAAAGGATATGAATTCTTACCAAAAGAGATCATGAAAATGTCTCCAGAGGGATACAATTTTGTTTCTACAAGGTATTCAAGATGTGGTGTGTGTGTGTGTTGTTTGCCTTCAAGTCATTTCTGATTTATGGTGAAACTATTATAGCGTTTTCTTGGCATGTTGCTTCAGAGAGATTTCCCTTGGGATCCTTTGAGACTGAAAGGCTGTGATCCTAAGGGCATCCAGTGGATTTTATGGCCAAGCAGCAATTCAAACCCTGGTCTTCCAGTTTTCCTAGCCCAGTACTGAAACCACTACACCATGCTAGTGACATTACCATCTAGCTTTTGAAATACTATACAACTTTATAGTATTTTTGAAATATTATACAACTTTAGAGGTATCCACAGTCAAATCAAGATTCTAATAAACAGTTTAGATTATTTCCCATACAAGTCCAAGATATGGGTTAAAAGTTTGAACTTGGTGCAATTTAATATTCTTACAATAATATGAAAAGAAAAATCACCCATCTATAACAATATCTATACCATTAGAAAACATTTCAGGCTAACCCAATTTTCATCACCACTTGAGATATATCTGCACATTGGTAAGTCAACAGCAATATCTACATGTTTACACCAATATGTCTAGATATTGGTAATTTAACACTTAAAATGAGTCAACATATATGCAAGTCCCACTGATGCAATGAATACATCCTTGTTGGAATAAAAAGAGTTGTAGGCCAACACTCAAACTACTATACCACAAAGTAACAAAACATCTGCAGGCCCACACTTTGCCCACTGTTGAGATAGCACACATGCAACTCAAAGTGGGTGTACTGATTTGTGAAACAACATATTGAACAAAAAGTTTATGTATGTTATTCTCTCTTGGGTCCACTTCCTACTGATCACTGTGATTACAAAATCCCAACTGCACTTCAGTTTTATAGCTTCCATGGTGCATAAAATACACAGTGGCCAAAATTTTGCATACATGTGATTTGAGGAACAGGAATAATAATAATACAGTCAGGTACTGATCATATTGAATATATGCAACATGAGGATTCACACCCAGATGCAAAAGATATTGCAGCAATCTGTATTTTAAAATGTCAAGTACCAGTTTGTGCAGCATCTCTCGTGCTTATATATCCCAAAGAGAGGACAGGTGTATCCCTTGTTTTTGTTTTAAAGAGTTTTAAACTTTAAAATGTTAATAATGTGATGTTTTTTATTGTTTGAATTGTTTAATTGTTTTTTAAACTTTGTATTTTTAATATTTTTTCTGTTTTAACTTGGACTGTTTCAGATTTATTAGCTGCTTTGAGTTCCTATGTTGGGAGGAAGGTGGGATATAAATAAACACAATAATAATAATAATAATAATAATAATAATAATAATAATAATAATTGTAGAAGTCAGATATGAGTGTATCATTAACATATGAAAGCCTGGAATGAGAAGTATATACAATACTGCAGGGGGAGGGTGGGTATGAAATACACAGGAAAAAAAACTGAGCCACATGTTTCCCTTAGGCTTAAGCTACAGGAATATGGTAAACTTCCAAAAGTCAGAAGTTGACTTTCCTCAGTGTCAGGTCAGGGTTTTTCATGTCAGTGAAGCCTGATGTTCCATGTATTTGTACAGAAGAAGGACAGAAACAAAAGGCCTTGCATATTATAATTATTATGTCGTGAAGAAAATTGGAGGCACTTTGCTTTTTAAAATGTTCATTAAGATAAATTATAATGACAGGAGTGGTTAGTACTTAGATGGGAGACTGTCAATGAATGCCAAGTGTTGTAGGCTATATTTCAGAAGGAACTGACAAACTAGCTCTGAGGATTCCTTGCCTAAGACATAGGTGGGGAACCAATGGCCCTCATTGTCCTGATGAAGCATCATAAAATGAGGAACTACAATCAAGCCCTCATGAGCCTGGATAAAACTTCCTTCAGCTTGGTTGGTGGTGAGGCATGATGGGAATAGCTGTTTATCAGAACCTTAAGGGATTCCCCACCCCTGGCCTAAGAAAACTTTACAAAATTAATGAGGTCACCATAAGTCAACAGGCAACTTGAAGGTGCGTGCACACACACACACTATGACCTTTTGGTGTCTTTAAGAAACAATGATGTTTTCATGTATTTACATGATATCAACCTAAGAATTGATCTGGCTGATTGTGCCATCACATTTTGTAATGTAAGGGTCTAAACTTGTTCTGGAATAGTTTTTGGGCACCTTCTCAAATAGCACTAGATGTACTATTTGCATAAATAGCGTGTTATACGTAGGGTCACATCTCTTTTGGCTGCCGATTTATTACACTAAATGGTTCTTGCATACAGATGGGCAAAAAAAGATGGGGGTTTCCCCTCCTATATGTCTGACAACAATATACTAAATATCTTTTCAAAATATTTTCAGAGTCACAGCAGTTCATTCAATTCCCTTGTGTTGAAGCTAGTATAATTTATAATTTAAATATTTTATCAACTTGCAGTACCACTTTTATACAAAGCTGACTGTATTTCAGACCATAGGAAAAGGAAAGATGAACCTGTTTAATGCTGCTGATGCTGGTGCTCACTGTTGACCTGTTGACCTTAAGTTGTCTAAAAGAAAGTGAAAAATATCAATAACCATCACTTGCATGCTGATCAGCAACTCCCTATCAGATAGGGTTTTTTTTGTCTCTCTCTCAAAAAAGGATGTGTTTGACAAAATCCATCAATTTTTAAAGTCAAAAGTTGCCTTAACAAGTGCATAAAATAGCAATTATTTTAAATACTAAAATAATGGAAATAAGTATCATGTACATAAAATACATCCATGCTATATAAACCTTCAGTTACTATACAAATGAAAGCTTATAAATACATTCATGCAAAAATGGATGGAAACTGATCAACATAGTACAGTATTTATCAGAATTAGGAAGAAAATCATAAGTAACTGAGATGTTCCCTTTGAGGCAAAAGAGAGGAAGAGAAAAAGATCATCCTTAAATAGGTGATACTGCCTCCTCTTGTTATTTCTGTTTCCTACATTTGCAGAATGAAGAAATCTTGGCACAATATCTTATCATTGCTCAGAATATTCCTATGATTTTATGAAATAAGAAGTAACATCTGCACTTGAAATAAATTGTTGTTTGCATTTATTTTGAAATTCAGCCTAACAGGTAAGCACTTTAAAATTGGGAATCCTGAAAAATGACCACGCCCACCATCCATCCTCAAGAAATGGATCCTGTTTTACGTATGCAGCTGAAGTGGCAATAATGTAGTAACTGTTCCATATTCATGATAGCAACTTTGTCATGATTGTGCCACTATTGCCATGATTGTTACTCCTCACTACCTATTTTGCATCATGTGCATGTGAAAAAGAAGGTTGATTTTGCTGCTGATCAGAACATGAATGAATGATGTTTCTGTTATGTTTGGAGGATCAGGACAGAAGAAGTTAGGGGCTTTGCAGACAGCACAAAGCGCCGTCTTCGAGCTAAGGAAGAGGAGGGGCAGCCAGACACCGGGTGCCCCAACCCCTTCCTGAGGACACCGTTGCACACAGCGGGTGCTCTGATGACGTCCTTCCATCGCAGCATCTGGACACGTGCCATGTCTTCTGGTGTCCTTTCCACACCATGAGGAAGAAGCACTATTTTAGTGCTCCTTCCAGGGCTGGAAAAAGATTGGATTGGGGACGAGCTGTGAGGCAGCCTCGGACCCAATCCACTGCTTCTCGGGGCAGCCCACAGCCGCCTCTCTGCATCCCCCCTTACTCAGATAAGTATGCTTAACTAAGGGCTGATGCAGATGGGTAGGAAAAGGTGGCCTGAAGCTGCCTTTTCTCTAAGCTGCAGCAACCAC
>CM034708.1:33006418-33018517 GCA_020142125.1 Phrynosoma platyrhinos
GAGACTTTTAGGCATGCATTGTCTAAAGGCCACACCAACAAGTCACTCTCAAAGCACCCCTTTTTGCCTGTCTGCATAGTCCCTTAGTTGAATATAGGACTCCAAGTGAGGGATTTGATATCCTGCAGAATATAGTTAGCCTGAGAGCTAGTATTGAAATAAGGTTGGAAGGATAACAGTAAATAAGGATGGTGTGAGGGTCCTAAATGAGGGTAAATGGTGTTTTCTAGATAAAAAGTTGTATAGCAAAGAGTAACAAGAACAAGTGAATACAACTTTGTAACAAATGAAACTTCAGGTTACACTTCCCCTGAAATCTCAGGCTTGCAGCTTGGGTATGCTACTGGACTCAACTCTGAGCCTGGATATCCAAGTTTCAACAGTGACCAGGAGTGCATTTGCACAGTTAAAAGTTGTGCAACAGTTGCACCCATCCCTTGAGACATCAGATCTGGCTACAGTGACACGTGCCTTGATTACATCCTGTTTGGACTACTGCAACACACTCTACGTAGAGTTCCCTTTGGAAACTGTTTGGAAACTTCAGTGTGCGCAAAACATAACTCCCTTGTTAAAACAGCTTCACTGGCTACCAGTTCATTTCCAAGCACAATTCAAAGTGCTGGTTATGACTTATAAAGCCCTACATGGCTTAGGTCCAGTTTATTTGAGAGACTGTATTTCCCCATATAAACCAGATAGAGCCCTAAGATCTTCACGAGAAGGATGTTTCTTGGTTCTGCCATAATCACAGGCTTGCCTGGTGAGGACATGAGAGAGAGCCTTCTCAGTGGCTGCTCCTGTTCTCTGAAATGTCCTTCCATGAGAAGCAAGGCTGGCCCCCTCCTTGCTTGCCTTTGCTCGGCAAGCAAAAATGGTTTTATTCAAGCAGGCTTTTAATGTATAATCATGAGGTGGCTTGGCTATTTGTCATGGTATCATGGTTTTAGTGTGGTTTTAATGTTTGCAATTTTATATTGTTTTTAGATGAGATTTTAACTTTTATTGTAACATGTTTTTAGAATTTTATTTGTGAGCTGCCTTGGATCCCCTACAGGAAGAAAGGCAGGATATAAATCAAATAAATAAATACATAGATACACAGTTAACCACCATTCAAATAAACTTTTAATCTTGTTATTTAATTACAAGCTTGTCTGAACCTGGATTGAATTTCCACGCTACTAAAAGGTATATAAAGTGAAACAGTTACATCCATAAGCTGGGGTTTCACAAGGAAATGGCTTTAAAAAGAAACATAGGAGGGATACAGATGGCAAAAAGCACCATCTTGAAGCTAGAGAAGGGATGGGCAGCCGGATGCTGGGTGCCCCAACCCCTTCTCCAGGACGTCATCGGAGCGCTCACCATTGAACATATCAAGCACTCTGATAACATCCTTCTGGCTCAGCGTCCGGACACGCTGAGCCAGAAGGAGTGCAGAAGAGGTGCCCAGCACCTCTTCTGGCACCCTTTTTGGCTCCTCTGAAAGGAGCACTATTTTAGCATTCCTTTTCAGAGGCACCATAAGGGTGGATCGGGGCTGAGGCATGGGGCAGCCTTGGTCCCAATCCACAGCTTCTTGGGGTGGCCCATGGCTGCCCGCCTATAGAGGCCCATAATTTAAGAAACCACATAAGCAGAATACTTGGTGTGGCTATTGCTATTGTTATAATGAATGTTTCTGTGTGTCTATCTGTGAAAGAGCAAATGAGCATAAATGAGCCTATGTGTGAGTGAAAGAAAAAATAAAAGAACATGACTGTGTCCACATCTGTTAACACTGGCTTATGTGAATGTGGCTCTTTGTGAAACAGTATGTGTAAAGTGTACATATGTGTTAAATATTGAGTTTATTTAAATAAAACTGTTCTAATTTGGTTGATGTTACTTCCGTATAAAATGTTAAAATGTGAATATATATGAATGTATAAATGAAAATATGCACATTACACAAATAAATTTTTTTTATTCATATACTATGTTGAGAGGAGGGGTGCAGGGGTAAAAAGTTTAAGAAGTGTATTAGATTCCAAAATTGGTCTTATACAATTATATTATGATATATCATTTTATTTGTGTATTTGCGGCTTGTATTCTATCTTGAATGTTCAAGATGAACAATGGGTTTATTAATAGGTATGCATGTATAAATGGTAAAGACATTAAATAAAACTTTTCAGTGAATCAATTCATATTTTCTATGTGTGTTCTGTATTTCAGAGGCAAAATATTCAGATGTCCACTCAGAATGTTTCCATCCAGAAATATATAGTACCTGGGGCAATCATAGTGATGCATAACTTGAATCAAATCTTGGCTACAATCCACAAGGCATTTACTTGTATTAGTCCATTCACATCAAGACATTTTCTTGTTTTAACTGATGGATTTCAGTCTCATTATTTCTTAAAGTATTCTACTTTTATGAGTGTCTCTGTACCAATGGTGAAAGTGACATTTGGCCTTCTGACTAGTACATCACTTATGCAGTTCACATAAGTGGTATTCCACTGGGTTTGGGGCAGATGTCACTTTCATGGTTGCTAAATGACATCAGAAGCACCCATGAGAGTTGCTAATCATGAGATCAGAGACACCCACATGAGGCTGGTGATGGAAACAACTGTGGAGGCTCTAGCAAAAACACTGTTTGAGTTATATAAAAATGATACTTCAAAGTACTAATCACAAACCATGGAGCCTTAAAAGTAAATTAGCTCTAGTTGCAACAGTTCATTCTGGATGATACACAGTGTACACCACCATGAGGTTTCTATTTTAATACTCCTCTTTTTCTTTCATATTATTCTTAGAATGATCACCCACCAGTGCAACTGTTAACATTTGTAAATTTAAAGTAAAATCTCCTTTCCTTTGTATTCTCCCAGAAATGTATGGGCCTCGTGGTGGTATACACTGGGATTTCTGTTCATTCACTATCTTAATTTGACAATGAATAAGAAAACATGTTTTACTGTGTCTATAAGATGAAGTATAAGGAGTTTCAGAGATAATAAATAGGGATATTAAATGATAATGATAATAATAATAATAATAATAATAATAATAATAATAATAATTTATTACAAAGTACAAAGATAAAATGTACACAATGTACAGTAGTGCAATCAATAAAAAAGAAAACATAACAATAAAACCACAACAGTAATAAAAAGAACAACAATAAACAATAAACCCAACAGTAAAAACAATAAAATAACAGCAATAATTAAAACAATGATAAAATTACAATACAAGTCTATGCCACGAGTGATATAATCTTTTTCACCCGGGAGGTCCTTATAAGATGGTCATATCTAATCTTATATTCAGTTAGGGACGTCAGGTGGATAGGCCCGCTGGAAGACCTCCATCTTAAGTGCCTTCTTAAAGGCCTCTAGCATGGAAATAAGACAAATCTCTTCCGGCAGGCCATTCCATAACTTGGGGGCCGCAGCCATGAATGATCTTTGGGAAGTAGATATAAGTTTAGTTTTACAGTAGTTTAGTAAATTCTTCCCTGATGTTCTGAGGAAAATTCTTCCCTGATGTTCTGCTTTCTATAGTATTTTCATATCTAAAATAATATAGAAAGATCAAAAAAGCATTAAAAAGAAAATTTAGATTGAAGAAAAACATAAAAGTTCAAATAAAAAATATGTTAAAAAAAATGCTCTTCAATGCTGCAGTGCTGTGATTACAGAAGACAGGGGCCAAAAATTATCACTTCAACCACTCCTTGGTTCCTGGGAGATAAATTTCACTCTTATCTGAAGTACAGATTTTTTTCTGCCCTTAGCTTAGTTCCTGACACCACTTCTTATAGTATCTTCCAAATACTATTTCAAGTCCACTAGAAATGAAATCCAGTGTCCTGTGGCTCTGTTTCTTTGAGACAGTGAATCCATGCTGAGTTTCATGTAAGCTACTCTGGATTTTATGGAAGCTATCCAAGGTGGTAAACCTATTTGGAGAATTAAATGTATATTGACCTATTTTCAAAGTGGATAATTTATTGAACAAAAGAATTTCAAAAAGACCAAAATAAGTGGAAAATAGCATATCTGAGTCTAGTTAATATTGTAGCTACTCACATAACCATAGGTTTCAGCTCTCAAACCTTCCTGTAACAAGGATGGCACTAAACTTCCTTGGCAGCTTGGATGGTTGATGTTAGCATATCCTTCTGTTCACAGCCAAGAGCAAACAAACATAAAAACAAACAAAAAAAAAAAGGAGGTAGTTCTTGTCTCACCAAAAAAGAAAGGAGGTTCTCAAAATCACTTCCTCTGGAATCTTCCCTGTTCCCTTTTCTCATTTCCATTCTAAGGTCACTTCTTTGATCTGAACCACTTGTAAGCACTAAACAAGAAAATGTCCAGGTAAGAAGGTGCAATGTTTGCTATTTCCTTACCAAGAGCACTGGGTTGTTAGAGTATGTTCAGATCTATAATTTACTTGTGGGAAACTAATGATTTATAAAATAAGGTTAAAAATTGATGTACAGACAATGAAATATAAATACATTGAGTTATATCTAATTGAAAAAAGAGAATGGCTTTGCTAGATAGAAACCAAAGGATTAAATGAATTGTATAGGGGCTGGGGAGGGGGGGAGGGAGGATGAGAGGAAAAGAAAGTATAAACATTGAAGTATAGTTGGCTCCCCACATCTGAGGCTTTGACTTTTGTGGATTTGATTATTTGTGGTTTTGATTAATATGTTTTCCCTATGAATCTCCAGGCTTTCCATCACAACTCTGACAGCAGTTGACCATAGAGTTGTGCTGGAGAGCCTACAAGTTCGTAGAGAAAACACTTCTCTAGGCATTTGTAGGTCCTCCAGAATGGTTCTATTATCAACGTCTAGCAAATATTGACCACAGAGTTGCATTGGAGGACATGGAGATTCCCAGAGAGGTATTCTCTTAGGTAAAAAGAAAAGTATTTTTTTTATTTGTAGTTTTTCCACATTCATGGGGATCCTTCACCCCTAACCCCACTGAATGTGGAGGGACCATTGTAGACCAATTGTCAGATTCACAGAGCTGCGACCACCATTTTCTGTTGGTGTCATCTGAAATAGGAGGTCTTCCTTCAGTAGAATGTATATACGTTTCTCTGATGCCAGCCACAGATGCAGGTGAAACATCAGGAATACATTCTTCTAGAACATGGTCCTGAAAAACCCACAAAAACCTAAGAATGTATAACTATTTGAGCCAGTGATGTAGTGCAATAACTATACAAAAAATTTAGCACCCCATCATTACTTATTCTTAGTATAGAATTCAGAGACATAACCATCAAATAACAATATACAAAGGGATCTTGTAATTCATTAAAATCAAAATGAGTTACTAGCTAGTTCTGCTGTTGATGTTGGATTGATGGTTATAATGAGTTCTCTCTCTCTCTCTCTCTGTGTGTGTAGAGAGGGAGAGTTTTGCACTTTCTGTGCATTTATTACACAGCCTTTTCCATTCACAGCTACTAATAAGTTCTGATTTCCCCAGGTAATACTTCCTTACTCTATCTGTCTAAGAGTATATTATATAATATCTGTGTAACAACAATCTTTAGTTAATTCTTTTTAACATTCTTGGCTGTATCTTCTATGAAGAAACACTTCACAATGCTGAATATTACACTTGTAATTGGTTCATAATTATCCCCTCAAACCACTGTCAACCAACTTAATTTGCAAAGATTTACTTTGCAATAAACTTAAAAGAACAAATTTCCATATAATCCAGAAAATCTTGTTGCTTCCTACAAATATAGAATAGGACAAATATAGTCCTGTTTGTTTATCAAATCAGGCTCAATCAATACTCAGATTTAGCCTCACTGCTTTATTTCCAATTCTGTCACTCTTTTCACATGGGGAACAATGAGTCTGAACATGATAGTGGGGGCCCTGATATTTTTTGTTTCCTTATTTCATAAAGAGCATCTATAGATAGAAGAAACTCTCCTATCTATATTTGTCCCTTTACAGTAATGGAACTGGAGTAATGACGAGTGGTCTTTGTGCATTGGTAGAACATGCTTAGATAACAACTGTATAGAGCTTATGTGTTACTAGATTGTGAATGAGCTCCTTTATCAATATGGATTAAGACAAGAACAGTGGTATTTATGGGGTAAACATCTTTAGAGACTCTTCATACTCAGCTTTAAATACAGCTTAATCTGTGAAACTCTGCATCTACATGCTTTAAGATGGATTTATAAAAAGTTACCATAATGTTTGATTATTCCACTATTAAAATGGAAGCTAAATGCATTTTATACATTCATAGATATAAAATAATTGTTCTATCTATTAAGAGATTTTAGGCCTAAGCAGACTGCCAGAAATAGTGCACATTAAATTGAGGCACTGCCCTGGCTCAGTGCTAGGGAGTCATGGGAACTGTATCTTTTTCTGAGACATTGAGCCTTCTCTGTGAGAGAGCTCTGATACCACAATAAATTACAGTTCCCATGATTCCCTAGCACTGAGCCAGGGCAGTGCCTCAATTTAATGTGCACTATTTCTAGCAGTCTGCAAAGGCCCTTTCTTGGCCAGATTTGTTTCATTGCTTTTCTCTAACGTCAAGAGAGTGTGACATGCCTAAGGTCATCCTTAGGTTTCCATGGCCTAGGGGGAGACCATGCCTCATCTCCTGGACACTTTTAGTTCAACACTGAAAACACTACACTGTTTATGCATTGTACAAAGGCAGAATAATGTGTAATTATTTGTATACAAGATTTTAATGCATGAGATAACTGCTAAAAGCTGAATTTACAATATAGACATGAATAGGTGAACTAATTAACTTCCTATTTTAACATTTATACTTCATGGGATTTTCTTAAAATATCTATAAGCTACTTAAAACAAATGATACACTCTTCTTCTGCCACAGAGTCTTTGGCTGAGTCTACTGACACATACCTCAAGTGTTTGAGACTATGATCTTAATTAGCAGCTACAGTATAATTCCAATCTAAGAAAACAAAGAACTGTGAGAGTCAAAATTTCACTATGGCCTTGTGCAGTTGGATAAGTAATGGAAAGGGACTGGTAGACACATCCATCCAGTTAAATACAACACTCAGTTGTGGCTTCAATATCATAGAAAAAATTACAGCAAACCCTAATGCAAAGCAATTGTCAGAAATAAAGAAGCAACTGAAATCAAATTCTTTTCAGAGTGTATTTAGAGAGGGGCTTAAAGTATCTGCTTATGGCAGCAAAACAAATGTTACATACCAAAGACAGATCATAATTTAACTGCTGAACACAAATGTTTCATGTGGAGATCTGAGTTTTGACCCATGTGTCTTCAGCTGATTCTTCAAAAGGCTTCTTCCAGGGGTAGGCAACCTTTCCCCTTTAAGGGCCGAGGGACTTTAGCTCTGGGAGCTGAAGTCCCTTGGCCCTTAAAGGGGAAAGGTTGCCTAGTCAGAACAGACAATATAAGGCTAACTCAGAAGTGAAGAAACTTTAGCCTGAAGACCAGATGATGCCAGCATAGGTCTGACATTCAAGCATCTTCTGTTGTTATCTCCAGTCAGCAATATATATAATGGATAAAAAGTTATTTAAAGGATGATCAGCTGTTGCAGAAAACTGAACTCTGCTTTGTAGCCTGAGAAGCTATTGCAGGAGACTAATCTTTGTTCTGTAATCTGGCAAACTGTTGCATTGAGTTATGTTTATAATGAAAACCAAGCTTTATTTTTGGTGAAAATTGTTACAAAATTCTTAGGAAATGCATCTGGCCCAATTCATGCTATAAATCTAACCACTGCTAGACTGTGGCCCCAAGACCCTTGAACCAGTGAAGTTCAGGAAGAAAATTCTGCGAAATGGTCTTCTTTATCTAGAGATGAGGCTGAGAAAATTAAAATCTTGGGAATACCCATAGAAGATAAAATATCTTCTGAAAAATTACAACACAGCTTCAGTTCAATCATGTAAGCCTTCATCTGAATGCAATGGGGTATGATAGACAGATTTTTGAGAAATATAACCATCATTAAAAAAACAATTTCTATGCCAATTCTTATAAATGATGCTAATTTAAAAATGCAAAACATTAAAATACAAAACAATTAATTAAAACACATAAATGATACAATTTAAAATTGTAGGTTGAAGACACAAATCAAAGGAATGTCCCTCGGCCAATGTTTGTCCTGGGATGTCCAAATTTTTCTGCTAAATTACAGAAATATAATTACCAAAAAAAAAAAAGCAAAGAAGAATTTAAGTTTTTAAGAAAAGTTAAAAGTTATGTTTTTCCATTGTAACTATGAAATGTTTCTCATTTTTGTGTAATAATCAGCAAGATATATTTTCCCCTTGTGATAAGCATACCTGTGCCCAGCTATCATGTGAATCAGATAATATCTGCCTATCAGTCAATTCCTAGGTGCCTCCCAAGCACTGAAGCTTAAAGGTTATCAAAGAAACCAGGAATGAGCTTTAAAACTATAGCAAAAAAATTCCCCTCTAGAGTAAATAGCAGTTATCGGTGATCTGGAAGAAGATACAAAAATTACTGCTGAAAAGATTTGTTGATGAGCCAAAGATTGGCACAGTGGAAAAAGATGATGTGTGCTGCTTATTTAATGTAACTCTCCAGCATGTTATGTGAACTGGAATTTTAAAAGAGATGAATACAAGGTCATAGAAAAGCTGTAGCCTCCTTTATGGAAATCTGTCCTTCATAAAAGTTATCTTGGAAAGGACCACTTCAAGATCTCCAGCTGGAAGATCAGAATAGACAAAGAGAAAAATGACTTTCTGACTTGGTTAGTGAGAATCAGATCCCAAACAGGTCTAATAATAAAAAACAAATAAACAAGAGAGTCATCTATGGATGACCTAAGGCTCTCCAATAAATAAAATTGTTCTGGCTTATGCCACTAGCTGTTTTTCCTGATAAATTAAAACTACCATGGCTGATTGAAAATAAACAGAGCCACAAGGGAGGAATATCTTGGATGCATCCCCTTCCATTTGTTCATCTTTTGATTATTATCTGGGGTGGGGGGTGCAAATGCATTCATTTCATTAATATAATGCATGCTTTCAATAGGTGACTTATTCCTGTTGTATAAGATGGCAAATTTACACACATAGATCTAATGCTGTAAAGTCATTTCCACTCCCCCTATAGCATAAATGGGTACTGATGCACGTTTTCCTGTAAATCTATCATGATAATATTGAGTTTATTAAGTGCTGCCAACCAGATAAATTAAGATGAACAGCTGAACTGCAGATGTCAATAATTGACTATAGCCTGGTGTTCCTGTATCCTCAACACTCTTCCAAGACTGGTTCTGCTTAATACAGGTCACAAAACATTTCAAAGGTGACTAAAATAAAATAAAGTCAATCTCATCTTCTCCTAAGAGATCAAGCCCACCCATCCCCATACAGTTCTTAATGGTATGGAAGAATGAGGGGAATGGAACAAAGTAGAGTGTCATGTTGCAGGCATGCAGGGTGTGCATGGAAATAATCTCCTATGAAATCTGCTGGTCTTTTTCCATTAGTGAAAGGACCCATTTGATCATAGTAGAGAAAATCATCAGACACTTATCATAGCACTTCATAATTAAATTTATAACGCTTATCCACTAAACCAAGTAATGGACTGGATGAGGGCAAACAAATTGAAACTTAATCCAGACAAGACAAAGGTGATCCTGGTCAATGGAAAGGCAAATCACAGGATTCAGCCTGTGCTGCATGGGATTATATTCATACTGAAATCTTAGATTTGTAGTTTGATCATGCTACTGGACTCAGATCTGGGAATGGGTGAGCTGGTTTCATCAATGGTCAGGAGTACAGTTGTACAGTTAAATGGGTGTGCCAGATATAGCCATTCCTTATGGTGCTGTGATGATACATACCTTAGTTACATTCCATTTGGATTACTGTAACACACTATATGTGAGGCTGCCTTTGGAATCTGTTTGGAAACTTCAGCAGGTCAAATGCTGCAGAAGGTCCAATACTGTGGTGGGTAAGGATTTTAATTGCAGCAGATAAGGATTTTAATGGGGACAAATGTTTTTTATTTTACAGGTTTTTATTTTATTTTACAAGTTGAATCTCCCTTATACAGACTTTGAAATAGAAATTTCTCCCAAAACCAAAACATTCTTCATGGGTGGTGCAGATAACGACACCTTTCCTTTCTGATGGTTCAATCTATACAAACTTTTTTCTGTGAACAAAATTATTTTAAATATTGTATAAAATTACCTTCAGGATATGTGCATAAGGTGTATATGAAACATAAATGCATTTTGTGTTTAGGCTTGGGTCCCAGCTCTAAGATATCTCATTATCAAAAAAAAAAAAAAAAAAAAAAAAAATCTGATCTCTAAAATACTTCTGGTCCCAAGCATTTTGAATTAGGGAGACTAACCTGGTTTGTGTTTTAAGTATCTTTTATGTTTAACTTGTTTGTAATGCTGTTTTTAACATTTTAACTTGTCTTTATAAATAGAAATTTAACTGTGTTTTAACTTTTATATCAAGAGTTTTAAAATTGCATTGTGATTTTAAAATGTTGTATGCCACCTTGGATCCCACACTGGGAGAAAGGAGGGATATAAACAAAACAAAATAAAATAATTTTTAACTCATGTTTCCCAGTCATAAAATACTCTTTTTCATTATATAGAGACATCTTATTGTCTTCATATTTTTCCTCATATATATATATATATATATATATATATATATATATATATATATATTTGTTAGGTAACTGCACTTCCAAATTCACATGGATGGAGAGGGACCTAATAAGGTAGAGATGATATAAAGTTTATCACTTTTTAAATAAATTGACAGAAATTTAGTTTTTATTTGTAGTTGTTAACTTATCTCTATGTAGTCACCATCCAGATGTACACATTTTTTTTCTAGAGCTTCTTGACCTTCAGAATACCATTATTGTAGAAGTCTGCAGATTGCACCTTAAACCACTCTTACACTTCATGAATGATGTCATCTGTGTTGTCAAATCGGTGACCTTGCAACTGATTTTTCATTTTTTGGGGGAAAGAAACAGCCACTTGGTGATGATGACACTGACAAAATTTCATCAATATACCATAATAACTTCCAGGTGATAATTATTACTTTACGATACCTCCTCATACAATGCAAATGCTCATGTCACATATCCTCTTTTGTGTTATTCTCCTATTTGGGGATCAGTTTAAGAACCAAGTGTTCTTTTCCTAGTAAAATTGTATTTGTTATTCTCTCAAAAATCCTGTAATTTGACTTCTTTCTATGTCATCTCAGCTGGTGATGGTCATAGGGAGTCACAACTTCCTGACCTCCCAGCATTCATCTGCATTATGTGGATAACAATGTACCTCTGTGTTTTATGCTGGAGGCCAAAAAGATCAAACAGTAACATCTTTCCCTAAATACAATTGGAGTACTCACATTCAACTATTATTATATTTGCTGAATGTCCTTAACCTGAAGCTGTTATAAGTGCAAAAATGCCTAAGTTTTCTCTGTACCATTGAAGCAAGACTTTTCTATGTAGTGGTCTGATGCTGTGTTGAAACATAGAATCATAGTATCATAGAATCATAGAGTTGGAAGAGACCACAAGGGCCATCCAGTGGAACTGAAAATCAAAGGAGCCCTGACAGATGGCCATCCAACCTCTGTTTAAAGACGTCCAAAGAAGGAGACTCCAACACACTCCCAGCTATTTGAAACACACTTTCAAATAGCTCTCACTATCAGGAAGTTCCTCCTAATGTTCAGTTGGAATCTCATTTTCTGTAGCTTGTATCCGTTGTTCCGGGTCCTCTTCTCTGGACCAGCAGAAAACAAGCAAGCACCCTCCTCAATATGACATCCCTTCAAATATTTAAAGAGGGCTATCCTATCCCCTCTTAACCATCTCTTCCCCAGGCTTTTATTTCATTCCATGTTAACAGTTTGGCTTGTGCATGTCCTGTTTTAATTGTATTTATTTAAAACTCTTTTAAATAAATGGGGGGAGGGTAGTGGGTGAAGGGCAAGAATGTGGATTTTAACTGTAA
>CM034708.1:33019899-33033449 GCA_020142125.1 Phrynosoma platyrhinos
GAAGTTCATTGAGGACTATGCAACCCTAGCAGCCCCCATCTCCCAACTGTTTCAAGGGAAGGCATGCTTTCAGTGGACAGTGGCTGCTCAGCAGTCCTTCAAGGCCTTGAAGACATGCTTCACATCAGCCCCCATAATGCAGCACCCAGATCCGTTGATGCCCTTTATCATCGAGGCAGACACCTCAGACGTTGTCCTTGGGTGGTGTTGCTCCAGCCGATGGGCTCCCAGTTGCACTTGTTGCCTTGTGCTTTCTACTCCTGCCAGCTCACATCTGTTGAGCAGAACTATACCATTTGGGAGAAGGAGCTCTTGGCAATTAAAGTGGTGTTTGAGACTTGGCAGCATATCCTTGAAGGGGCGGCTCACCTGGTGCAGGTGCACACAGGCCATCACAATTTGGAGCAGCTGCAGACAGTGTGGAAACTCTCAGTGTTCTATGTTCTTTGCCCACTTCAATTTCCAGCTCCGGTTTGTGCCCCGTGTCCAGAACCAGTAGGCTGACACTCTCTCCCAGAAGCCCGAACCATTGACCCGGAAGGGGAGCTCCAGTCCACCATTTTGCACCCAGAGAACATTGGCACTACCCCAAGGGATGCCACTTTGTTGAATTAGATCTGCGACCTCCAGAGCCATGACTCACTGGAAGCCCAGCATGCTGTGGAGTAGAATGCCTTTTCCTTCACCCTATAGGATGGTCTCCTCTACCACCGAGGTTGCCCCTATGTACCACCTGGCCCATGTCAGGAAGCAGTGTTGAGATTATGCCACGACAGCAAGCCAGCAGGACATTTTGGCTTTTGTAAAGCACAGCACTTCCTCACTAGGGAGTTTTGGTGGCCTCATGTTTGGGCCGAGGTTGCCAAGTATTTGACACTTGTCCAGTGTGTCATAATGCCAAAGACCACCTGGGTCAGCCCGCAGGTTTGTTGTTGCCCCTCCCAACACCATCTGGGCCCTGGAAGGTAGTGTCCATTGACTTTATCATGGACCTGCCCATGTCTGCTAGCTATACCACCATTTGGGTGGTGGTGGACCTCTTCTCAAATTTGGCCCATTTCATGTCTTGTGCTGGTCTCCGTATGGTGAAGGAGACAGCCTGGATGTTTGTCCAGCACTTCTTCTGGCTCCATGGCCTTCCTGAGGGAGTGGTCTCAGATCATGACACTCAGTTCAGCACCAATTTCTGGACCAGTCTGCTGTGCTTCCTGGATGTTGTTCTCTACCTGTCCTTGGCTCATCACCCCCAGTCAGATGGGAAGATGGGGGGGCACTAACAGGATGCTGGAGCAGTACCTATCGAGGAGAGGGCTTTCTTGCATGAGATATGGAGAAGCCCATTTGCTCACAAATGGTCCTGGAGAGCAAACTGATGATAAAGGCTACCTTATGAGAGTCCATGGGGAAACCTTCCCCTCTGATTCTAAAATGCAGCTGACAGCTATCCAGAAAACTATCTAGCATTGTCCTTTCTCCAGACAACTTTTCAGGCAAAGTTACCAGGCATTTCTCTCAGCTATCAGCGTAATGTGGTCAGAGGTCAGGCTGATAGCCAAGGCAAGGGGGAGTCCCTCAAATCAAGTCCTCATTACCAATCCAAAGGTGCAACCAGCAAAGAGTCGAAGATGGTGTGTAGATCGAGGGTTTCAGAGTAGCTGGGAGACAAGTCAGTCTGAGATCCATGGATGCAGAAGTCTGAGAGCCATCAGCAGTCCAAAGGTCAAGGATACGGGGAGTCCAGGATAGTCAAGAGTCAAGGTTCAAGGCAAGGAACAAGGAGAGCCAAAGCCAGAGGCTTTCACCAGAAAGCTCAGATATCCTCTGGCACCAAGGCAGCATTTCTTCACTTGCTTAAATCCCCGAGCTTCCAGAGTTCAGCTGGGATGATCACCTTGATGCCCTTGGTGTTTTTCATAAAGCCTCCTTGAACACCAAAGAACACCTTTTGGTTCTATGCTGACTGAAGGTAGGCACAGTCTCATGATCCTCCTCCATGTCTGATGGCTTTGACATTGGAAGGCTTGACTGCGGAGCCTCTTGAGAAGCCACAGGCTCTGCTGGAGGCTCTGCTGACAAAGCAGAGCTCCTAGGGCCAAGCTGGGGCTCCACTGCTGCAGACTCAGGACCCAGAGGAAGTTCTGACTCATCCTCCAAGTCCTTTGAGTCCTCACCCAGGCAGGACACGACATTGATAAAGATGTTGAATAGCACTGGGGCCAGGACAGAACTCTGTGGCACCCCACTGGTCACTTCTCTCCAGAATGAAGAAGAGCCATTGCTGAGCACCCTTTGGGTACGCCCAGTCAACCAATTACAAATCCATGTAACAGTTACTTTGTCTAGCCCACATTTTACCAACTTGCTTGCAAGAATGTCATGGGGAACCTTGTCAAAGGCCTTACTGAAATCAAAATATGCTATGTCTACCGCATTCTCTTCATCTAGCAAGCTGGTAATTTTATCAAAAAAAGAGATCAACTTAGTCTGGCATGACTTGTTTTTGAGAAACCCATGTAGACTTTTTGTGATTATGGCATTCCCTTCTAAATGTTCACAGACTCTCTGTTTAATTATATGCTCTAGAATCTGTCCTAGTATTGATGTCAGACTAACTGGACGATAATTGTTGGGATCCTCTTTTCCCCCCTTTTTGAAGATGGGAACACTGTTTGCCCTCCTCCAGTCTGCCGGGACTTCTCCTTTTCTCCAGGAGTTCTTAAAGATTATTGCCAGTGGCTCTTACATTACATTTGCCAGTTCTTTTACTATTCTTGGATGTAGTTCATCTGGTCCTGGAGACTTAAACTCATTTAGGTTAACCAGAAATTCATGTACTACCTCTTTACTTATTCTGTGCTGCATTTCCCCTATTGTGTCCTCTGCTCCATTTTCCTCAGGTTGAACAATCTTTTCCTTTTGTGAGAAAACTGAGGGAAAGAAGGTGTTGAATAGTTCTGCCTTTTCTCTTTTCTCCTTTAGTATTCCTGACCACAGGATCACTCCCAGTGTTTCCCTAAATTCGGTGAAATCAGCTCTCCTAAAGTCTAGAATAGGTGTCTGACTATGCCTAGCTACTCCTTTCCACTGTACAAGAAACTCCAGGAGAACATGATCAATTCCACTAAGGATACTACCACTTGCACCCCATTGAAGTAATGACTTTAGTGAAAACTCTCATCTCTCAGTAACAACTTATAGTTTTCTAAGTAAAGTGAAGGAATTAGAAATTTCAAAAGATCTCGGTTTTTTCCACTTTCTGTCCACTTTCTGTCGGGGTTCTGTGTGACGTCGTGTGAAGACACGGGCCAATAATCTGGTTTCGGTTGGGATTTCATGTGGATTTTGTTTGGATTGGGCCCCGTGTCTTAACGTCCTTAGTCTTATCACCCTCACAGGCAGGTTTGGACAGGACATGGCAGACAGCTTTCTTAGTAGCTGCTCCCAAGCTGTGGAATTCCCTCCCACGGGAAGCTACACTTTGCTACCTTTCCATTGAGTGCAGAAGATCTATTTTTTGTTTCTTTGTATTTTAACTATTTTAATTATTAACTCCATTGTAGAAGATCTTTTAATTGGAATGTGTGTATTATTATTATTATTATTATTATTATTATTATTATTATTATTATTATTATATTTTAACTACCTTTTATTAACAGTTTAAAATCAATGTATTTTTAAATTATTATTTTTAGGTATTGAATTTTCCATTGTTTAACTATAGTTTGTTTCTAATATTGTGATTCTCCTTGGATTCCTATATTGGGAAAAAGGCAGGATATGTTAAATAAATAAATAGGACTAGGAATGGAATGACTGTTATCCCATTTTTCACACCCTTTGTTATATAATTGAGTGAGCAGGGTTAGAGCCATTTACCATCAGTGAAGAGTGGCAATGCTTCTTTAAATTAAGTCTTAAACAAGATTGAGAAAGCAGAGCTATTGGATGGCATGTAGAAACTGCCAATAACCTTTTCATGCATCTGCCAATAACCTTTTCATGCAAACTAGCTTTACTCCAAAAGCATCGCTGGATACTGAATTGTTCTCTGACAGGCACACAAAAGGAGTATCATATCTTATTATAATATAAACAAAAGGCTTTATAATTCCCTTGATGAGCAAGCGCAAATCCTATTATTTCTAATGCAGATTTAAGTGCATATAAATAGAATAAACTTACGGTACCTGAAATATTAAAGTATTCATTCTTTTTCAGAAGATTGTCTATTAATTAATACCAATCTCAGTAAATAGGTAAGGATTTCCTAATAGCTTTGTTAGGCCTCTTCAGCAACGAAGCATGAGAAAACAATTAAATAACTGCATTTATTACTTGACAGATTCTGTGAAGCAATACCTTACTAATTTAAATTGGGTATAATAGTGAGTAGAAAAATCATTGACCAAAAAGAGTATGATGTGTGACTGTGTGAAGAAATGGTAATTGAAGCCAAAGTGAGAGCCAGACAGGTAGAGTTGGTTGAAAATGTTAATTGGAAGAGGAGGTTTAGAGGACAGTTAGAAGAATTGGAAGAAAGTTAGAAAGGAGACTGAGGGAAATTTGTAAGTGGAAATAAGAACTAGGATGAGGCAGGTTATTGGGAGAGTCCTTCAAAAGGGCAATTTCATATTCATTTCATATTAAGTCTAGATATCAACTGCAATAATTATTTATTATTCTTAACCAACACATAACTTTTTTTGAGTGTTATTTCCCATAACTTGGGAAAATACTGTTTCTTTGGCTCTCCAGGTGTTTCTGATTAAAATTCCTACACCCCCTTAGAATTGACCATATTGGGTGGGGCACCTGGCAAATCAGTACACCAAAGCATCTGAAGGGTTAAAGACACCCCAGCCCCTGCCATAAATTTACTTCTTAGATAAGTATATTGACTGAAATAGACTAGTAGTAAGAGTCAAATTCCTTTCCTTGAATCATTAAGTGTATGAGCCAAAAGGCCTGTGTTCATCCCAGCCTGGCATCATCCTGTACAGATGATGCAGTCCATTAACCCTGGGCTGAGATTGGCCAGTCCTGATACAGCTGCCCTGGACTGACCCTGGTCCAAAGAGCCCTTAGTGGCCTCAAAAGACCAGCTGTTTGCAGTCCACATGGGCCCATACATCCTTATCTGCTGCTGTCTTCACATCTGTTCATAAAGGTCCCTGTCATTGGAAGGGGGCCCCTGACGTTGTGGATGTAGCCAGATGTCCCATTTCTGCCCTTACAGAACACAGTGAAAACCTTTGGAGTAGACTCAACAGCGGTGGCAGGTAAGCGATGTGCAGTGATGGTGTCATGAACCGAAGTTCTCTGTTGTTCTTTTGATCCAGAGAAAAATTTAGCCACCCTAGACTATAGGATTTTCAACAAAGACACATGGGAAACCAGATCTGGGTTTAGACACTATGCATGTAACATTTATTACAACACAACAAATAAGACAATAAGACAATAAGAAATAAGAAAATAACAAATAACAAATAAGACAATCGTTTTAAGTATCAAGAGCTCTCAATCACACACCCATTCATCCATCTACTCACGCACACCAAGTGGCACTTGGTGGGAGTCCTGTTACCCCAGATCCAGGAACACATTGCTAGTTGGTAAAATCTCATCTTTTAAAGTCTTTGCATAGTATTGGGCAACCTCCGCCCTTTTGGCTTCTGTCCACAAACTTCCAAACCAACCCTTTTCTGGTCCTTTTCCGTTGATATAGAAAAAACTCCAAGTTTTATCAGTCTTAGTCCAGACATCTTTTTATCTTCTTGCTTGCTACTCAAACCTTCTCTAAATGACCTGCTCTCCCATAGATAACACAGGCAGCTGCATCCTTGCTAGGATACGCCAACATCAGCACTTTTAAAATTCTTGTCCTTCTTGTCAGGAATCGTCCCATATCATGCATTCTGATTCTCCATCTTTTTTTGCTCATATTCTTATTTAGTCCATTAGTGCCACTAAAACAAGATCCATTCACTCCTCACATACTCCCCATCTTGATACTTGATTATCATATAATTGAGTATTACAATAATAATGTTTATAACAGAAGAAGAATAAAATGATTATATAATAATTAGATATGATTAAAATATAGATTTTAGGAAAATGCATAGTGTTAGAAATATATATATTTATCTATAAGACTAATATGTTAGTATGTAACCTAATATTATGATCTAATACTATATTGACAAAAAGTGGAAACAATAATCTATTATACTACTCATAACTAGTAACACAACCACTATCTAAATAACTTTTTCTTTTATCCAAATACCAGAAGGCCACAAGTCCCTTAACCACCCAAAAAGAGACCATCCCCCTCTTGTGTCATAAACATTGTTTTAGATCAATTTTTCAGTTTCAGATTGTAATATGTGTATAATCTCCCTAGTAGCATTTATTGAATTCTCCAGTCTGCATGTAAGTCCCAATATGCTCCTAAGATTCTTTTGAGCAATGATCCCTGGATATGCTACCAGGGTTAATGTTCCAAATATAGTCCCTGTTGTTACTCTGCTCCCCAAAGTGTTTGAGTATACTGAGGTTTTGGTCAGTGTTTGAATATTCGAATGTATTTTGGGAAATAATTCTGTACAGTAATATAAAAGTACATTTGCAAAAAAGCAGAATTTTTTTGCACAGGAATACAGCATGTATTTCTAGCTATAGTAATATTTTGCACAAAAGCCCAAAATTCAATACCAAAAAGGCCCACCAGAACCTATGTGCAGAATTATTTCCTAAAACATTTTGGGATGTGTAAATACTGGGTGAAAACTGTGGACACTTTTTTCCTTTCCATATTGGGGTAATGGCCAAGGGAATTATTCATCTTCACATGCAAAAATAAACTACTCAAAGATTTCATTCTTAGTAATCTTGGCAGTTGCATTTAAGCAACATCTCAGAGACCACATGATTCCCACCCTTGAGATAAATGATTTTTAATGGATTGAAAACCAGTTAAAGAGCAGACTACAGTTCAAAGGGATACATGTCCAGTTCCCACTGTGGAAGAACTGTATAGGGACTGTATTATGGATTAGTTATTGGGATAATATTATGACTTATTCATAAATGATATTGAAGTTAGTGACATAATGTTGATGACACTAAGTTATTTAGAGCACAAAGGGGAGAAATGTAATGCAAACAGCAAACATGGTCATCACATTTTTGACTGGATTAGAACAACTCCTCTATGAGGAAATGATATTAGGAACTGTTTAGAATTCAGGGTTGTGAGGAGATGACTCAGGCAGACATGACAGAAATATATAAAATTACACATGACGTTGAAAAAGTAGATTTGCCAACTACAATGGATTTTAAAGAAGATTAGACAAATTAATGGAGGATAAAGCTATTAAACAGTTAGTAGTTAAGATAGCTATATATTTTGTTTAGTATCAGAGCCAGCATATCTTTATACACCAGTTGTGGGGGACATGAACAAGATGGTGTCATAGTGCCAATTTCCTGCTTGTGGGTGTCCCAGATACATTTGATTGACCACTTGACTCAATAGAACTTCAGAATAAAGCATGTTTTTTCTTCCATCCTTAAAATGCTTTGGTAGAAGTGATTTCTTTTATTAGCATCCTGCTGTTCAGTTTATTAAAGGCTGGAATGAGTTCTGCCAAAAGATAAGGAAAACAATTACTCTTTGATACGCTGATAGAGCAAGAATATTAACTCCATCCTCTCTTTCCAACTAGCTAAATGTCAGCATTTGAGGTTAGAAGTTAGATGGACTGTGTAGATCACATTTTTGAAGGTCACAGATCAATCAAGATTATTTTATCTGTGTACAAAACCACAAGGCATAACTAAGCAATAAGAATGCAACAACTTTCCAAGAAAGATTGCATTAGTGAGTGTTAATCCTAAAAATCCCAGAGCAGTAAAACAAAATAAAAAGCCTTTAATTGGAAAAAAAAAGGATTTTGACAAAATCTGGGAGAAATTATATAAACTCAACAGAAATTATTCACGAAAAAAATCAAATTCTATGCAAGAAGAGAAATGACTGATAGCATGGATAAAATATTTATGTAGACAAGTGAAAAGGAAGAAGTTACATGAGTATGACCTTCATAATATATCAATCTAACTTCTCAAAAATATTTATTTTATCTAATATTGAAAAGTGGCAAACAAAACACCTACACATTGCATGTTGTAACTGAAATACATTGCATTGCAGCTTTGTGCAATTTCCACCTGCAAGATCAGATTATTTGTGTTAGAAAGGAAACACAAAGAAAAAGGATACTCTTTCACCTGCCAGTTATTTTTCTACTAAAATTCTCATCCATCAGCAGAAATTACTCCTACAATTTTCCAACCCTATGTTAGCAGTGTAAACAGAAAAAAGATTGCTACATAAAACAGAACAAGTGGCACTATGATACACAAACATCATTAAAGATGCAATGCAGTACTTATATATTAAAATATTTATATTCTGTCCTCATAAGATCATAGGAAATCATACAGATAAAAGTTTTAAACAATTTTAAATTACTTTTAAAAATTTGAATAATTTAAAATTTCAGTAGTAGAGAATAATTTTGACACTATGAAAGTATATGAAACAATTCAACAATTTAAACAGGTTAAAACAGTTTAAAATCATGTATTTGTACAATTTGGGCAAGGTCATTAATCCCCAAAGCTTTGATAAAAACCTAGTGGGTACAAAACCAAAACCAACCATGGGAAGGAAAAGAAAAGAATTTGCAAGAATACTTGCTCAACAATTGGAAAAAATTCTGGGAAGTAAGATTAAGATGATGATGATGATCCCACTCTTTTCCCAGAACTGGGACCTAGAGCATCTCACAATATTAAAATAACAGAACAATTGTACAACAGTACAATGACATTCTCTGGTTAATCCAATCTCCCTCCATCTCTGGTGCCATGCTGTGTAAACTGTTATAGAACAAACATGCAAACCTCAGCCACCTTGAAACATCCAAAATGGCTGTGGCTATGTTTCTAAAAGCTGACAATTCCTCCATGTTAAAAAAAAAAAGGTGCTTAAAATCCTGGAGGAATTTGTTCCACACAGCCATATCTTTTTTCATCTCCACTAGAGCACTAAACCTATAGGCAGTTAAATGTAGTTCCCTTAGGGCAACAGTCACAGGAGAGAATTCAGGGCACTACCAGGACCACAGTTCTTCATGCAAATATAAGATTCGCAGGAATTCTTGTAACTCTTTAAAGTAACTATCCAGTGGGACCTCAGCTGACTAATGAAGTGCTGAAAGCTTGATAATTTTTGCCTGGACAGGTTTCATACTTTCTGAGCCAAATGCATTTACCCCCAAAAGATTAGGGAAATGTCCTTTGCTTTCTGCACCAGAGGAATAAACAGCTTCCCATCAACCAACCAATCAACCAACAGTGGACCTCCAACAATAATTTTTCACAATGGCTGGAACTAGAAGCCCTTATACACGCACAAACAAACCATCAAGGTGGTGGATCATAACCTTCAGACTATTCCATCTCCCCCATGCCTCATCCAAGTAGGGATAGAAATGCTCAAAGTTGAATAGAAAATAAAAGCATCCCATCAGCAATACTGTGATACTTCTTTTGTCATAATGGTAGAGATGAAAAGAATATTCAAAGATATTGAAATATTTTCTCAATATTTTGACCTAGAAAAAATATTTCCCACCCATTTGAAAAACCTACACATCTTACCTGTCCATCATCAAACTTTAAACATTATGGTGGGAGCAAAAGGGAAATATTGTGGGGGAGGCTCTTTATCCACAGGTTCTACTGCTATCCCATCCCTAAAACATATCCCCCAATGGGTGGAAAATTTAGACCAGCATTGGATCTTGTTTGAATTCATTCTCTCCTATTGCTCACAGTGGGAGCAAAATCATTTTTGAAGAATACTACCTGCAGGAAGAGTGTGGAATACTGTTCCACACTTCTATCCACCCTACAACAGAAGCTGAATAGGGTACTGGATGTATCAGATGTTACAACTTCAGAATACTCCACTGCGATATGTGGGTTGTTTTGCATACATATTAAAAAATAAGCATGTTGAAATCAAATCACAATGAAAATAGGATATTCACATGCAAATGACAACCTAGTGTTAACATCAGTGCATTTTTCTGAATTGGTGTATGAATGCCACATGGCTCCAGATTCACTCTGCTGTGGAGCCCAAGTGCCTCCATGGCAAGGCAAAGAAGTCATGCCCAGGTCTCTTGGAAGACTGGAAAATCCCCAAACCCCATAGTTAGGCAGATATTGTGGGATTTGCAAATGGACCATCATCACCTCCATAATCAGAAAGATGGGCGATAATGGCCTAGATGTCTCACCTGATGGGCCAGCTAACAACTTAATCCTCTCCCATTTCCCCTTGAATATTGCCAGACTGGATTACTTCACCCAGGCAGTCTCACACCTTTGCCTTGTGGCTAGATTTTCCCTTAAAAACCCCTAGATATCTCCCTTCAGTGTCGCTAGTCTGAGTTCAGGGGGACCCTATGTCATTTTGTATTCTGATCTAGTTACAGGCATTTCCGTTCAACCCACACTCTTGGAACAGTTGTATCTCACACCACTTCACCTAACTGGATCCTGGAAAAGGCTTCATCTGTAGTAAGTATCACCTGTAGTGTTGTTTCTGAACCTTTCCCAAGCCAACCCTTGATTTCCTGAGCCATGTGTGTGTGTGTATGTGAATTGCTGTGTGATTTTCCCCTTTAATAAATAACACTTTAATTGGAGAATTCTGCCTCTGCACCAATTCTTAAATCCACCAAACTCATGGTATACATGTGGGAGACGTTCTCACAGAGTCCTTGTAGCTGACCCCCTCTCAATTTGAGCTAAATAAAATTCTCCTTCATAGACTTTTGGCTACACTAAATAGAACCTGGTGTAATTTCATTTCTTTAAAGACACTCCTTTGAGTAGTCTTCACTGGCCAAATAAAGTGGCTTCCAACCACTTTGAAGCCTGGCTCTGTAGACAACACACAAAGTGAAACTGGGTGAAAAGCTAAACAAAGCTGCACCCCAGGGCTAAAAACTGGAGCAAAAGAAGCTTGGGATTCCAGTTTATGGTGGAAAATATACATTATCACACCAGCATATAAACAGCCCAGTACCAATATGGCACTGAGGGAAAGCAAAACCACAATTGCCATTAATGCAATGGATGTAGTTACAACATACACAAACCAGACAGTCCAACAGGGGCAGTATGGGGTGAAGGGGGTATGATTGCTAAAGCACAATCATGGATTTCCACCACCACCCCATACATTATAAGAGACCTCCATAATTGTCCTTTGCCAATATATTATTGGGCACACTGATGCATGGATGCACTTTACAGGTGTTGCATCACACGTGTGACTGTATGGCTGGTAATACAGGTGGGCATCCAGATGGAATGACATCTGGGTGGGAAGAGGGAGGTAACAGGCAGTGTGTTTGTTTGATGGTGAACATGCATCATGGAGAGGTGACCAAAAATAACCATGCAGAACAGCTTGATTCAATGTAGGACAGACAGCCCATGAGTGTTTGGCCCATTTTGGGAACAGGTAATGTGGACAGCAGGGTATCAACCCACTTTCAGAAAACCCAAGATCCAGCTGCTTTTTCCTGCCCATCTGCCCTGGCCTTTTGTGAACAATAAAAATAGAAAGAGTTCCAGTATAGTGGATAGGGTCTTTAATTTGCACATCTGTAATATGCCTTGAATTACACATTGGAAGAGACAGGAGATTATCATACAAGATTATAAAACAGGAGAAAAACAGAATGCTCCTTTTATTATAGCATGATCATGTGACATACGCTCATCCAATACTTCTCCCATGAATAACCCGGAATTGTCCCATACCTTATTAATGGGGAAATCCTATGAATGGTTTACCAATAGCACTTCGTTCATGCTATTGTGAATGCATGGAAGATAATAACAATGCATGTACATTATCGGGGAGCTTTTCCCAGAATGCACTTCAGTGCAGGCAATTCACTCTCATTCCTAGGATCATTTTCGGAGTAGATTTCTGTCTTATTGTAGGGAACTATTTTATTTGAACTGGATATATATCATGTTGTTAAAGATAAAATTTTTATTTTATTCTGTTTGGAATGGAACCATATTTTTCAGATATGAGCAGTAGCACAATACTGATGCATGTGCAAAGCATCTAATCACGATATACTAACAATACAGCAATCGGCTTTTGTATATGGAACATGATTGCATTTTTCTTTCTCTTTTATTTAATTGTTATAGTGAAATTGTGCAACTGTGCAGAACTATAACTCATGATAGCACTATGTGTCTGCTATCTTCCAATAGCATGACTGTTGTGGAATTGGCCCTAGTGTGATAGTCTTTACATAAACCACCACCAGTAAAGCAAACAACACCACAGTTCTGTAGTCATCTTACGCCTACAGTAAGCCTTGGCTGAGTAAGCTGGCAAGACTTACTACAATATAAATATAGGATTTCAGTCTGCATCATAAATTTCAAGTGCCCTATGAAAAGTGGCAAGGCTTTTATGATTTTAAAATGAGTTTCTTAACACTGTTGTAGGTTTAAGTATCTTATCTCCAATTTAGGCTTTAAATGTTCTAGCACAAGGTGGAAATCACAATGACAAAAACTATTGCCTTACTAAAATGATCTCATACCTAAGTGAGTTTTCTGTTTTGAAAAAAACAAAACATGTTTAACTCTTTTTACTGATGTAACTGTGAAATGTGCTGTCTTTGCATTGTTAATTAGTCAGTGGAACAGATGGCAAAGCTTTTAATTGAAAGGAATAGGCCCATTACAATAACGATCATGAATGCAGTTCTTTACTGTTGCAGTTATCTGCATAGTATCTGCTGGGGGAGAAATGTAATATTATTCTTGTTAATAAGTCATAATAAGTCATTTCTTTGGATTTATGCTCATTCCATGATTGAAGATATTTAACCAGTGATATTTAAATTTGCATAGTTGTTTGAATCTGGAGACTAGGGTTTGAATCCCCACTTGGCCATGGAAACTCACTGAGTGACCTTGGGTGAGTCACACACTCTTCAACCTCAGAAAACCCCATGACAGGGTCACCATAAATTGGAAATGACTTGAAGGCATACAGCAGCAGCAGCAGCAGCAGCAACAACAAACTGAGCTAAAACTATTAAGTGATTTGAGATTGTTTTTGTTTTTTGTGAACACTCATGGCAACAGCCCCCCAAAATAGCATAAGATAAACACAATGAAACAGAAAAGTAGTGCAAATAATATAGTATCTTCTTTTCACCAACCAAATGACTCTGAGAATCTCACAAGTAAGAGATGAAGATGACAACTCCATTGTAGCTGATATAAGATGGTATAGGACACTGAATCTGGAGGTTGCATATAGCCATCATCATTAGTAGAGATACAGCACGCTTATTGTCCATGTAAGCCTATCAGTGATTAGTACCTATGATTCACTGTGTGGGCACGCTTGA
>CM034708.1:33048781-33067906 GCA_020142125.1 Phrynosoma platyrhinos
AAATTGTGTAAATAAAATTATTTATTTCTCTGGGTGATTTCTGATAATACAACTACTGCTTTTGTGCTCATAAGCAAAAAAAGTTATTTCCAAACCATCAACAGGATTTGTCTGCATCTGTGAAAACCGAATGTGCTTTCTATCCACTTTTATCACATTAGTAATGTATTTTTAATGTGTTGTTGTGTTCTATGTGTGAAAATTTGCATCCTTTTCTGGGATATGCATCCTTTTCTGGGATATGGATGCTTTAACCATTTTTGGGATGGAAGCACATAGGTCCCCATGTGATAAACTCCTTAGATTCTATGTTTTTCTGCATGGCCAAAGGAGGTAAGGCTGGATGGCCCTTGGAGTCCCTTGCAACTCTAACATTCTATGTATTCCTGCATGACAGAAGGGGTTGGACTGGATGGCCCTTGAGGGTCCCTTCCAACTCTAGAATTGCAAGCAGTGCTGTCTAGGACTCATCCCTTTGCTCCTCTAGTGCTACAGTGCCAGATATATGGCTTCAGGGGCAGGGCTGCAGAAATAATGAAGTGTGTGTGTGTGTGTGTGTGTGTGCCTTCAAGAAGCCCATAATGTATGGGGAGCCTGTGAATTTCCTAGGGTTGTCTTAGGTGAGGAATCCTCAAAGGTGATTTTCCCAATTCCTTCCTCTGAAAGCTATCCTACAACACCTGGTATTCCCTAGCAGTCTCCCATTCAAGTACTAACCAGGGCTGACTGACTCTACATGGCTTCCAAGCTTTGGATGTTATTGGACTACAGCTCCCAGTATTTCTCAGCATTGACTACAGCAGATAGGGACTGCTGGAACTTTCAGTCCAACAATAGCTGGACTCCAAAACTCAGTATGTGCTGAAGAGAGCAGGGGAGAGAAAGAAAATTAGAGCTTGGAAAAAGTTTGGACTACAGCTCCTATAAACTCCCTTGTAGCTATAAGAATTGTAGACAAAACTGAACCTCAACATCTCATTGGGAAGACAGCTACACCTTCACTAGTATGTGAAGATTCACACCCTCCTGCACTCCTGTGGTTTTACTGCAATGATGCCATAAAGTAAATGATCAGGCTTCAAAAGAAATTTCCTACCTCTCCATGGGAATGGCTGATTGCTGGCAATTGTGAGAGATGAGACATTGTAATTATTTCACACTTTTAATGCAAGGAGAAAAGTAATTTTATTGCCAACCATTCATCAGGCACAAGAAGAATTATTCTGTCATTTTACAACACTACTTACAACTAATGCAACAGCGATATTTTGCACTTAAGGAGTCCTTGACTGCTAAATGATTGGGAGGTATTGATAGGTTCCCTTCATCAATGAAAAAATGACACTCTAACCACACTTGGCAGGCACATCAGTATCATGTTAGAGATGATGTTGTGTGACAAGTATCACCTAAGCAACTATTTTATTATTATAACCATGGTTTAAAAGCCACATGTAGTAATCTCTCAATATAGATATATTGCTTTTTCAAATCTAATTTTTGCATTTATTTTACTTGATGCACACAGATATTGTCAAACACTGTGGTATAGCTAAGATTCACAAACTGAGGTGCTACAGCATTCAGAGAAGCCATGTATATGCTGAGCTGAACACCAGATATCCCATCACCATATAAAAATTGTATGTTGATTGAATATTGCATGATTACAGCTATTTGCCAGTGAATATGCACAGAACTGCTGAACTGAGGTCAAATCATGGGTGGAAAATGGGTAGAATAGAAGAGGAAACACACTTCTACTGGAAGCATTCCCAGCTCCAATCCCCAGCCCTTCTTTCTCTTAAATCCACAACCACACCTCAATGATTCAGCTTTGTTCAAATGGGTATAACAATAACTCAGTAGCCTATCCAAAGACAGCTTTACCAACAGACAAAATGAATTGGGGAAGGCCTCTGGTTCCCCTTGTCTTCCATGCATGCCAATATTTTGACTGAAGTCCCCTCTGCTGTCCCCTTTTTCCTCTCTGCTCCCCTGTATTTCCTTTTCCCTCACCTCCTTCCCGGATGTTTCCAACATCCTTACTGGGATGGTACCACCCACTTTAGGAATCATTGTTCTAAAATATAACCATTCTAATTGTCTTCCATGTCACTCTGCTACTTAAAGGAAATGGTAAAGGGTTCCCCTTTGACAAGGTTGTCTAGTCTTGTCCAACTGTAGGGGGCAGTCTTCATCTTTGTTACTAAGCTGAGGGCACCAGCATTCTAGAATCATAGAATTATAGAATTGGAAGTCACCACAAGGGTCATCCAGTCCAACCCCTGCCATGCAAGAACTCTCAATCAAAACATACCCAACAGATGGCCATCCAGCCTCGGTTTAAAGACCTCCAAAGAAGGAGACTCCGCCACTCCGAGGGAGAGTGTTCCACTGTTGAACAGCCCTTACTGTCAGGAAGTGTCTCCTAATGTTGAGTGGAATCTTTTTTCCCTGTAGCTTGCATCCATTGCTCTGGGTCTTGTTCTTTGTAGCAGCAGAAAACAAGCCTGCTCCCTCCTCAATATGACATCCCTTCCAATACTTAAACAGGATTATCATATTACCTCTTGACCTTCTCTTCTCCAGGCTAAAGATACCTATCTCCCTAAGCCACTCCTCATAGGACATGGATTCCAGGCCTTTCACCATTTTGGTCAACTTTCTCTGGACATGCTCCAGCTTCTCAACAGCTTGTCCTTTTTGAATTGTGGTGCCCAGAACTAGACACACTATCCCAGGTTAGGTCTGACCAAAGCAAAGTAAAGTGGCACTTTTATCATGGAAAACAGGATGTCAGATAAATTATCTCCTTAATCTCATCTGTTTTTTCCCCATCCCATTTATTTTCTTTTTTCCCCCCATGGTAGAGGGACGAAATCATATATATGTAATGAAAACCAGTATGGTGTAGTGGTTTGATTATTACACTGGGACTCTCTGGAGACCAGGATTCAAATACCTGATTAATCATGGAAATGTGCTGGATGACCTTGGGCAAGGCACACTTCTCACCCTCAGAAGAAGACAAAGACAACTCCTCTTGGAACAAATCTGCCCCCCCCCAAAAAAAACCTGTGATAGGTCTGCCTTAGGGTCTCCTCAAGTTGGTAAGAACTTGGAGGCACAAAATAGTGATATACCTACATACATCACCCTTCTCCTCCTGGATGACAGTCATTTTACAGATGGAATGAAACACCTGCACACATACACATACTATTTAGCCTTACTGCTGCTAATGAGAATCTGGCTCTGAGCAGTTTGAAATCAATGCAATACAACACCACATACATGCATTCAGCTCCATTACGACTGGAGGATATATTGCTCAAGACAAGGTTCACTTAGCTTCTTGTGAAGAGAAAATTTGTGAATGTCAGTTCTTACAAATGGTTTAAAGTAAGAAGTAATTTGCAATTTACCCAGAGGCTCTGAATTTTTGGTTCATTCCCACGAAAAACACAAGTGGCTTAGAGATAAAGCTGAGTGAGGTGCAACACTGTAAATTTTATATCAGACTATAATGTATTCAAATTGCCTATCACTCAAGAAGCTGGGAACAGTCTTTAATTTAGAGTCTAACAAAATACCATTCTAGATTCCACAATGTGTTCATAAATACACTTTAGTTTCATGATATAGCTTCAAGAACATGTGTTTGTGCCTTACCTCTAGCCTGTATTCTCTTTCCTCTTTTCTAGGGGAAAAAAAATGGGTGGGGGAAATGCAGTGTAGTCACTGAAATATACATCTGCAAAAACAGGCATAGAACTAACTTGCTAGCAGCCATATAACCTAATCATCAGATTTCCCTAGGGCTTGAACAAGGAGAATTTTAAATGAATTACTAAAGCAAACAATTAGCTCCAACTACACTCATTCATTTTCACATAGACAATGTTCTAATTTAAACCATATTATCTGTAAATAAGGGAAACTACTCAGGCATAACAGCATACTTGTGAGAATTATATGTGGGTGTGAGAGTGGGTGGGTATACATGCATACTTTTGAAAAAATTCTAATTTGAGCACTTCAGACCTGGAGATTAGAGACGGGTGAAGATTTTGTTTCTGTTGATTTTTTATAAGAATTAACCAAAACCCACATCTATTCATGGTAGAAAGATTAATGGGCTTGATCTACATTTTAATATAATTACATTTTCATACTCAGAACCTCAACGATACCCAGTACTCACACTTTCAGTATCATTTTTCCCCTTTTATAAACCACTTGGATGCCACTGCTAAATGAAGGCATAAAACTGTTCTACAGGAGAGGGAATAGGTAGTGGCATCCACTGAAAGAAATTATTTCACAAAAAAGAGAGATTTAAGAAGAAAAGATAACAAGAATAAACTGAGTTACTTCCTCAAGCACCCCAAAAGGTTATGCATCAAATCTTTTAGCAAAGTTCACCTACATGCAACATCAAAATGGTCAAACTTTAAAATAAGGCAGCATAGTGAAGTAGGAATTTGTGCAGCATTAGAAATCAAGCAACAAATGCATCACAGATAATAGAATGTGTATCTTTTATAGTCACATTCATACTAAAATACTTCTATCCGGCCTTATATCAAGGGATGTCAGAGTCATATACAAATAAAATCGAGGTAAAGTATTTATTTATTTATTTTGAATATTTATACCCCTCTCCTTAGCAACAAAGGCTCTCAGAGTGTCAACTTATAATTTAACACATTTGAATTGATGTTAAATAGATTAAAAGTAAAATCTCCCCGCAACAAGTATTTTAGGAACTTATTGCATACTATGGATGTTTAGTGTTAAATTAGTCATTAATGCAAGGGAGAATAAATAATTTAATCATTCTTCCTGCATGTGAAACAGGTCTTCTGGGAGGTGGAAAAGCTTGTTCCTATGGCACTTCCTAGCTTGGCTTCCACCAACCTCCTGATGTTATGTGGGGGGCAGGCAGAGAGAGGAGCTTTTGCCCACAATGTGACTTTGGGAGACTGGGGGACAGTAAGGATATGGGGATGTGATAGCTTTCCACAGTCCATTCTTGGTTCTCATCCACCTGTCCTCAACAATATTGGAAGACTTTGGAGGGGCAGGAAGCTGGGTGAGGATCAGGATGGTTATAACCTGTCATGATCCTCCTTGGCTCCCCATCTGTCAACCCTCCATGAGACTCTAAGGAAGGGGGAATTGGTATAGGAAGTATATAGCTTCCTCCCATGTTTTCTGGTAGCCAATTAACAATGATGCAGATAACATTATCATGTGCTGCCTACTGGAAAACAGTTCACAACTATCATACCTGCTGAGCTCCCCCATCTGCCTTCCTGTCTTGGGGTAGGAGACACAAAATAGGTGAGTTTGGGTAGGGGAAAGGAGCACTCCTTGCATCCATTTGGGAAGTGCAGGGCATGAGAAAGGGGGCTTGAGGAGGATTTTCCTGTTTGAGCTTTTAAACACTTGAGAAGCTCCCCTCATTATCTTCCTCAAGCATTAGAACATTAGTTTCATCCTTAATGCATATGTTTTCATGCACATATTAGGGAATAAGTGCCACACAACACCACATGTGTAATTTTTAGTTAAACAGGCCTATGTTTCAGGATCTGTAAAAAGACACAGTTTTGAGACGTGGTTGTTGTATCGAACTGCTTTGGTAGTGGAGAAGTTTGATTTTGTGGGATTTTTCTTTTTTCAAGGCAGCCTATAAAAGAAAAGGAACTCCACAGTTCCTCTCCTGTACAGTCCACTATTCTGTTTCTTTCAACAATTCTGCTAAAATCCAGAGACATATATCTGATTTTAAATCTAGTTCTGGCAGATGCGAACTGCACATGTCTCTGATTCTGTTAGCAGAGATTGAGGAAAAGTTTAAAACAAACAAACAAACTGGAAACAATAATCAGGGGCTGAAAGATGCTAAAACAAAAGGTTTCACAGATTTTAAACAATACAGGTGTGTACAAAAGTCTTAGTGCATGAAAATATAGACCATGCAAAAATCCTACAAGATGACTCAACAGCATTAGAAAAAAGAGCTCAATTGAATATATGTATTCTCTGCAAAGGGAAAGGGAGAAAGATGCTGAAGCATGCATTAAAATTGCAAGGTTCTGAACAGTAGCCTCAGGCAGATAATTATAGCTGGAGTGATGGGAATAGACTATGGGAAGCCCATGCTTATCAAAAATTGATGAGTATCTAGCATACCACAACACATCAACTGCATGGGTAGCTTTTGGAATATTGAAAATGGTAAAATATTGACATACAAATATGCTTACAGTAGCTACTAAAGATCTGGAACAATGGAAAAACAAAAAGATGAAAGAAATGATAATAGAAAATGATCAGGTGTTACTTCTTTTATTTAGTGATCTACCACATTGCTAATCTGAATTTCTATTGAAATTTATTAGCAAGCAAAGTTAAAGCAATGGTTTAATAAAAGGTAGCCTATTTGTCTAAGTCAAATGTGCTGCTTCTTTTTTAACTCACTAACACAACAGAAGAAGAGCCACAAAGAGATTTCTGTGCATACCAATTGAAAACTTCTGTTTTAGAAAGACAACTGTCTGGAATTATTGCCAACATGTCTTCCTGTCATGATTTTGTGTTGTTTTTTTCCCATCATGACAACAGCAACCAAATTAAGCACCTGTTGGAAAAATTATACATTGCATTCTCTTTTCCCTCTTTAGTTAGATAGGACTTCCTCCCTCCTCCCTCTATCATTATAACTGTCACTCTTGGAGTCAGTTTAACTGACTCTCTGTACATTCTAAACTGTCTCCTCTTAGTCTCAGTCAGTAACTGCCTCCTCTAAATCTGAGGGGTTGCACAAACTGCCCGAAAGAGGGAATGACAAGCTGCCCCTTTGCTCACCAGATCAGGGCTATGGCAACCACACGCCACAGCCCAATCCAGTGCTTTGCTGCTGTAAAAAGAGCTGGCAAATGCCACTCCTTTTTAGAATGTCAAAAGCTACCCTTGCCATCACTGTGGTGGCTTTTTGGCACTCCTTTGGCACAGCATGTGTGGATGCTGCACAAGGGAGCACCCTGATGCCTCCCACCATGCAGGGGAGCGCACAGCATGAAGATGATGTGGAGGCACAGTTTGGGCAGCTGATGTACAATCTCCATGGCCCCACTCTGCCCCCAGGATGGCTCTTTCTGTTGGTCTGCTCAGCCCCTACAACAGTCTCTTCCTGCTATATAAACATCAGTTACTGTTAGGCTAGGATTTAGTTTGTTGTATAAATGTTTATTAAAGTCATTATTGTTTGCCTTTTAAACCACCAGCTGTTTGTCATTTTTTGAATTAGTCTTTATTCTTTAGAAAAGCATACTAAAATATAGTCTGGCCCATGTTTTTGGCTGCTCTGCTGATGAAAGCTGAACTCTAACAAGTTTTACTTTCATCCCTGTATATTTTAGTTTACCTTTAAAAGGATTAACACCCTGGGAAACTAAAATTGCATAATTTTATATAATATATTAGTATCTTTCATTATAAAAGGAAGGGGAAGGGATCTTGTGCTCTTTAACCATTTGAAGCAAAATACTAAAATAAATAAATAATCCACAAGCAGTGATATACAGTGAAACAAACTTTTGAAGCTTCACTGGCTTCTTCATCAGGCAAAATGTGTTAAAAATACCTTTATTGTTCAGCCAAAATACACAAATTATATCATGCAAGCAAGTGATGATGGTAGACTCACAGGCCTACATGTTGTATCAGACATTATTTCTGTTGTAGTTCAGTTTTCTGAAAGGATATCAATGTAGCCAAAGGCCACTCTACTTCTTGTGGGCTATCTCCACTTTTTCTTCTCCTGTATGATCTTTTAACTTCTTTTGCCAGATGAAGAAGCCAATGGAGCACTGAAAGCTTGCACAATATATTTTGTGCATTTCATTGGCCAATAAAATTGCCACTCTTTTGTGGATGTTGGATTTTGTTATATTTTGCTGCATGATCAACACACCTACCCTCAAACATGCTTCCTGTATTTGTCTGAAAGATGCCTCAAAATCTCCTTTGTTTCCTTTCTCAGCTAAAGCTTGTTTTACATCACTATCAGCCTGAACAGACAGACTGTGATGATGCCAGGAAGCTGGATTGAAGCTACCCAGACATGGGTGGTTTCATGACACTCTGTTGGCACAATGTTTGCACACTGTATACTGCTGAAGTGTCATGAAGCCACCATGGGGCTATGGTGGGGCTGGCAAAGCCGGCTTTTCCCTGGCCGAAAAAGGAGCAGATCTTATCTACTTGTTTTTTGGTGTCATGGCATGTGTTTGCCATGGTCCCAATCCATCTCCAGAAGGCGCAGCTTAAAGCACTCCTTCCGCTCATATGTTTCACTCCTATATCTCCATTTTAAGAAAAGTTCTGTAGACTGCATTTCTGCTTCTCACACAGAGGTTAATAACACTGGTGTCTTCTACAGAGAAGTGACAGCATACATTGGCAAACTTTTCTTATTGCCTGCTCTCCTGTCATGAAATGACCAGCTCAGATATCAGTACTTGGGGTATAGTAGACAAAACAATCTATCCATTGCCTGCTTTTGGGCATGGTTCTTGTTCAAGGCTACAAACTTCATGGAACTGTTGTGGTGAAGGACAAGGGAGGAGAATTTCCATTTTGAAGAATGATTTGAAGGAAGGGAAATCTTGAGGGCTAAGCCTGTCCCAGCTAGACATTCAATGTACAGAAGACTGCCTTGATAGAGAAAGAAATTCCAAAACATGGTGACATGCTTGAATCTTTAACAGCAATAGGTATATTAATGAGGGAATCTGGGCAGATGCAAATTTCTAAAGGTGCCCTCTTTTATGCAACAATTAGAGATGAAGGAGACATCCTCTATTGCATATATTTGTTTTATTGCTCACGGAACTCAGGAAGTCCTGTCTGCATTGGCTAAGATACTCTGGGGACAACCTGGGTAATTCTGGCCTCAAAGCTGTCCCAACCTCCCCTTAGGAGTCTCCATCCCAATACTGGACAGCTGTTTGCAGGGGCATCCCACTCTGCCATCTGGTATGGCCATAGTGGCAGCAAGTCTCTCACTCATGAGGACAGAATAAGGCACCCAGCTTCAATCACTTTGCTGGGTGCCTCCTTTTGACCCCAGAGTGAGTGATGCAGGTAAGCAGTGCCCATGCCAGGCAGAGCAGGACACATTTTAAACACCCACTGGAGATCAGAAAGGAGGGCTCCAGGTGAAGATCTAGAGCAAGCAGGGGGTTATTTAACCCTGTTGTAACAGGGGTATACCCCCAGTTTAGCACTGAACATGCTGGTCATCCCCCAGCCTGTCCACAACAGACTGAAGGTTTGGGCTGTGCATCATCCACTCTTTCTGCTAAAAGGATGGAGGGAGGCCAATATATCTAGTCTGTCCAGATAGCGCTGTAGATCTCCAGCTGCTATTCCTCATTTGTGAAAGTGGACCAGGAGAATGTAATGTCTTAATTTTGTTGTAACAATAAGAAATACTATATGTTATTTTGATGTGGTTTGGGGGAAGTCACTCTCTCTACCTTTATTCCCTCAAGCTTGTGGACTAGGACTTATTCATGTATGAGATGTAATGTAAATTACTTTTTTAATAAATGGAGCATATAAACAGAACATGCAAAGTTATACAGTATTCCAATAAAGAATTAATGGAGTAAAGTTTAATTTGTCATAAGTCTTTACAAAATTTTAATAAAAATCAGAAACCACTGTCCACTTCTGAATATAGCAGCATTACACTGGCAGGATGATTACTTGTCATTGTCTACAGCTCAGTCCACAATAAAACAGAAGATATTTGTAAACAAGATTGCATATGACTATTAAAGGGATTTAATACTAATTAAATATTAATATTAAATATTAAATAATATTTAATATTAATATCTATGTTAATGCTATTAACAAGATGTGGTGGCTCAAGTGGTTAAGACGCTGACTGTTGATTGCAAGATTGGCAGGTAGGCAGTTCAAGGCATAATGGGGTGAGCTCCTGTCACTAGTCCCAGCTTCTGCCAACCTAGCAGTTTGAAAACATGCAAATGCAAGTAGATGAATAGGTACCACTTCTCAGTGGGAAGGCAAACAGCATTCTGTGCAATCATGCTGGCCACATGATCACAGAGTAGTCTCTGACAATGCTGGCTCTTCAGCTTAGTAACGGAGATGAGCACCAGCCCCTACAGTTGGACACGACTTGACAAATTTGCCAACAGGGAATATTTTTACCTTTATTAAAGGGGAATAAAAATATACAGGTATGAAAGTTAAACTTGTTAGATACAGTTAAGCTTTCATCAGCAAAACAACAAAAATGTGGGACAGACTATTATTTTAAATCTCTCTTCCTAAAGAGTAAGGACTTAATCCAAAAAAACAACAAACATGCAGTTTGTAGTTTTAAAAACGAATAATAATAGCTTTAATAAATAATTACATAACAAAAACTAAATCCTAATCTAACTAAAGATGGCCTGGGTAAAGAGAGAAAGCATTATCATCTTTTATATAGCAGGAAGATGGAGAATAGACATGTTAGGCATGTTAGACTAACAGTCAGACACACAAACTGACTAACTGTAATACTAACAGTTTAGAATCTTGTGAGAGAGACAGTTAGTCTTAAAGAGAGAGACCTAAATAGGACTCTCTAGCTATATAATAGGGGGAAGGAGAAAGCATAAGTTTCTTTCAACAACTATTTCTCTGTAACTTATACATTATTATAGATAATATATCATTTATAAAGGGTATGTATACACACACACACACACCTGTAAATATAAGGTATTTACATTAAAATTCACATACATGCACACACACACATATACAAATTAGGTTTGTCAGTTCTGTCACATTGTACACTTCCCGGAAAAATGTCATGTTAGCATTATGTGCACAGGAAAACATGCTAAGCCACCTAAATCCGTTGTTCATGTTTGACTTTGCTGACCTTCTCTCTAGTTTTCTGCATTCACGTATGATTTCTCATCATATTGACATATACAGCATTTCTAAACATAGAGCTACATCTTTCCAAAATCCCATAACACTGACAGAAAGCACAACTGAGTAGACATTTGCCAATAAAATAAGCAAAAGCCTGGAAGACTGAGAAAATGTTTAAGATCGAATTTCAACTGAAGATCACTATGCAAGTGTATCATGTGTTGAAATTCTTAACTGCCCTTTTAGTTTTAGACAAAAGGAGACAGTGTTTCACAGGGAGGGCTACACTGGTTCAGAATCTTACTAAACAATGTACTTTGACGTATTGTTGTTTTACTTTTATTTTGAATGTTTTGTAGTGAACAACGTGGTCCTGATATGTTCTTAGAGAATTTCTCCATCCTGACAGTAATTGACCAAAGGCAGCAGCGTATTTCCCAAGAACTTGCTCTGTGGTGGCTGATCTACAAACTGAGGTTCCTGCTTGTCCAGGATGCTAGGAATTTGTTTTCTGGTGGTTTGGATTTTGCAAAATCAAAAGGCCAATTTGTAGGCCTGCTGAATTAATTTCACCAGTTGACTTGCTGGTAGAATAAAGCAAAACACACACACACACACACACACACACACACACAAAACCCTACTCTCTTCAAGTAAACTATAATTTCATTATCATGATAATATAATAACACAAACACACCTGCAGTTACCTAAATTAGTAAATTTAAATTTATTTAGTTCCTTCTTTGTAATCAACTTTTTCATGAAATTTCACTTTTTGTGCTTTCCAATGCAAGTCAGTGAGAAAGACTAGTGATCTCTATTCCTAAATCTCAATTCAAATTTAGAGTCCATAGAACTGATTGGGTATGGATCAATATGATCCAAAACTGGACCCAGATCTGAATAATTAATTCAGGCTCCAAACTGAATTGGAATCTATGCTTAGTGCTACTAATTACCTCAGTTCTTCAGTCTTCCTTCCTGAAAACCCAGAGTTTTGAGCCTGAAAATAAGGTGTTGGCCAGAGGTCTCTAAAATCTGTATATTCCCTTCTTCATTCACTACATGAATATATGTAAATATCAAAAAGTACAATATTATCCCTTCTTATCTCATTTTTCCATATCTCCATGAATGTGTGTGTGTGGGGGGGAGTATGGGAGAGCTAAGTGAATGAAAATTATTCCACTTCACATAATCCTCACTAGTGTACACCAAAAATATTAAAGGCAGTTTTAAAACTATAAGATTGCACAATATGTTTCAGCTGCTCTGTACTGCTAAGAACATTTGTTGCACCTTGGTTATTTGAAATCTTAAATCCACAAGCATGAAACATTTATTATTCTAAACCTAAAACCAAATATCCAGTCACTCATGTGTTCTGATTAACCCTATATAATCACCCAGAATAGCTGTGGTAAGGATCAAAGGGAAACATAATTCATTTAATATTTTATAAATTGACAAACACTTGCATCCTTAAAGGAATAAGCTTTTCAAAGCAGAATAATCAAATCCATTTCTTGTCACTTTAGCAAGATTTATATGTGGATGCTGATAATTTTTCAGAAGTACTGTCAGCATGCTTTTGAGATCAATGCCAATGAAATATTTTGTTTACAATTTAACCTCTATTTCCCCTAGAATTTGAGGACTTTAATGCCAATAGTGTTTACATCCAACTCTATTGATCCAGTTGCAAATTAAATGGCAAACAAAAGCAATTGTATTGTTCTGTCAAAACAATCTCAATGGGGAACTGAATTCTTTATTAAAACAGAGATGTTTTGCACTAGAATATAGGATAGTTTTATTTACAGGATGGGTTTCTAGCCTCCCCAAATACTTCCAGCTATGTAGATCTACCTGACAAGAGATACAAGAGTAATAAAAATGAAAAAGTATATTGAATATCTTTCCCCTGCTGTGAAGAATGAACCCATGATCCTCTTCTTTTGTTAATATAGATGCACATGTGAAGAATGAACAATATTGTGTAAGCGAAACACAGGAGTTTTGGAATGAGGAAGAAGTGCTGGTATAAATTACTTGAGTTTAGCCATTGGCAATTGTTCAGGGCATCAAGTTGATCTGAGTGGGTCTCCAAGCTCAGCTGAAGGTTCTTTTTTATTATTATTTTCTCCCATTCCCTGCTTGTTAAGTGAAAAAAAAAAAGGCTTTCACATTCTAAAACCAGCCTTTCCTGTATCTACTTTATCAAATAAACATAGAATTCACTGTGTTGCATCTTCAAGACCGCCAGAATCTTTCAGAATAGGATCTTACTAAAGCCAGTGCACAGTAGTCAAATAAATATAAAGGAGAAAATAAAGAATGAACCCTAATTCTTGAGAGACACATTCTTTCATAGCCAAATTTGGAATCAGTACAGGTGAATGGGACTCACATTCTCAAGAGCGATTGCCTGAAGAAAAACATGCATAAGTTCAGTACAAGAGAAATTTCCCTGCAAAATATTAATAATGAATACAAATTTCACTGAGTTGAGTTTTAATTGCTGCTTTTCAAAGTCATCAAATATTCTCTTTCTTTGGTTCCCAACTAAGCTGTAATTGCCCTTTGGCCATTATGTTGGACCTTTGTATTTGCTTCATCTTTCAAACATAAATGGAAAATTCAACCATTCAAACATAAGGACACTGCAGTCATTCAAAACAACCCTGTCCCAGATTTCAGTGAAGGTGCTGGGGTTGTATAGCATAGCTGGAGGCTAAATCAGTGTTCCTAGATAGAGTGGCTACTTACTCATCACCAAAAAAGAGAATGAAAGAGCATATGATAATTTATATGTATAGATGGAAATCTAAAACAGAGATCTTGGTGTTTCAGCTTGAGTATCCAGTAGGCCCTCTTTCATGTTCTCCACTATGTTTATAAGGTTGCACAGTGGTTCATGTCTTTGTTTTCCAGGAACCTTGAAGTCCTGCAGGATTATTGTTTCTCCCTGAGATGCTTTATCAAGGCACAGAATTTCCATTTTAAAAAATATATACACAATCCATAAGTTTTGGACTGCTAGGACTGCCCATTTTCTTGTTCAGGTCTTGGTTATGTCATACCTGGATTATTGTAATAACCTACTGATAGGTTTGCCTTCTGGTTTTAATCCAGAACACAGCTCTCTGGTTGTTTTAAATCTTTCTGAACATTAACACATCTCTTTCCTCCATAGATACCTTCAGTAGGTATTAGTTCAGGCCAAGGTCTGTTCCAAACCTTTGGCTCTAGAATTTAAGACTCTGTGCTCTTATTTCCTCTAGTATCTGGTGGCTCAACTAAAGCAAAGCAGCTTCATTTACATACCACTTTATATTGCACATGGGATGTCTAAGCAGTTTACAACTGTGAGCTGATTGCCCCCCAACAAGCTGGGTACTCATTTTAGTGACCTCGGAAGGATGCAGGCCTGAGTCGAGCCTCAGCCCTGGCAGATATTGAACTCGCAACCTTGTGGTCTATGAGTGAGTGGCTGCAGTACAGGCATTTAACCACTGCACCACCAGGGCTGGTCTGGTGGTCTGTAGCAAATAGGAATCAAGGATCTGCGGGTAATGAATTATTGTCTGTTCCACCAATGTGAGCAGCCCTGCCAAAACTGCAAGCCTTCCAAGATCTGGCTCCACATTTGTGGAACGGTCTTCCTTTGGGCCTCTGGCTGGAAGAGGACCTGTTTTCACAAAGAGTTGAAGACCTTCTTCTTTGTTTTATCAGATTAAGCTGCCTACTGTTGCTGAGACTGGTAGTGATTGGTGGGATTTCATTTTATGTGTATTTAAAGTGTTGGGGTTTATTGTCTTGATTGTTGATGAAAATGATGTCATAAATAAATGTTGCTATTACTGTTGTTATTTAGAAATAATTTATATAATTTAAACAGAATTACAATCCATTTAATCCAAGTCGGGAAGACTGACCAGATGTGCCTGCTGAGTCTGCTATCTAATTGGTAAAGACGGATGGTCCACTTGACTGTTCTTTCATTTTTCAATCAAATATAGGCTGAACCACCCTAAAAACAAAGGACATATTCTAAGGGAGAATTGTTTTCTGACAGCCTCTCAAATATAGAATGTCCCTCTACATTTAAAAAAGGACACATGGGGGGGAAGCAGATGGGTGGCCGTGGGCCGCCCCAGGAAGCTGCGCCGCAGGACCGAGGCATCCCCACGCTAAGGTCCCACGGCACAGCTTTGCCACCCCTAAAAGGAGTGCTAAAGTAGCACTCCTTTCACAAGTCACCAAAAGTGCACCGCAAAAGGCTGCGGCAAACGTTCAGTGACTCTTTCGCCGCAGCGTGTGTGAACGCTGCGGTGGGAGGTCCTCCTCAGAGCGCCAGCCATGTAGAGGGCCGGCTGCTCCGAGGATGACCACTGGAAGGGGTTGGGGTGCCAATCGTGTGGCTGCCCATCCCCTTCCCTGCCCCCAAGATGGCCCTTTAAGCCGTCTGCTTAGGGGGATGGTCACTCTATTTTCAGAGGGACTATACATGAGGAGAATCCAGTATGTTTCATAGATGTGGGTTGTATTTCTACATGTCAGGATCTGCAACCCTTCCAGATATTTCTTTTATATCAGCACTCTGGAGGTGTTCCTACCTGAAGTTATTTTTTTCTTCACAAAAATCCCCCCTTGTCATAGTGCCATGTACACATGAAAAGTGTGGCAAGGGGAATTACACTCACCAAAAGCCATCTGTACATTTTCAGATAAGAGAAAATATGGAGAAAGCTGTTGTGATCAATAGATTAGACATCTGCCCTTAAAATTTCTAGCATTTTTGTCCACTACACAAATACCTCTATCTGGGGTCTGCAAATGGTGCTATTAATGGAAGTAATTTTCAGCTTGATGAGATCTAAGATCCACACAGGCCAACCATATCTAGAACAGACTTGAACAAGCACTGTTACTGGAGAGAATACACACCACCTGCGAAGAACTGGCTAACATAGACAAGTAACTGCTATCATTCCACCTCAACATCATTCAAAAGATGGACACCCAAGACTGGGACAAAATTGACAACTTCACCTACAGAAAAATGGAAAAAGCCATGGCAGTCCACATTGAAAGGCAGAAACAAAGACAGAACAAAAATTCAACAAGTTCACAAACACCAACCGAAACCCCTCCTGGACCATTATCAATCTGACAGAGCAGAAACTTTCAAAAGAAGAAACATCTATCCTGTCCAAAGGAGGTAATTTTGCAGAATCCCTGTTGAAGACATTGTCCATGTTGAATCCGCCCTCCACTATCTTCTGGAGGAGGAAGCAGAGAGATAAGAGGGGAAACAGCAAGGATTCTGCATAAGGCAAAGCCACCACCCAGCAACATAACCAAAAAAGAAAGAAAAGCCATCGAGGATTTCAATTTGGACCTAGAAATCAAAATTACTCCAGCAGACAAAAGCAATGCCATGGTAATCATGGAAACAGAACAATACAAACAGAAAATCAAGGAACTCTTGGATCCTGCAGTATACAAAAATCTCAAGCAAGACCCAACCAACAAAATCACCAGGAAAACAAATACCTTGATCACGAACTCATCAATTCCGCCAACAACACATCAGAGTCTATGCAAATCTGAGACTCTCCACCAAGATTGTATAGACATCACAAGACCCACAAGGATTCTGTTCCAACCCACACTGAGTGCCATTGAATCCCCCGCCTTTGACTTGGCCAAGTTTCTGGCCACACAATTACAAGCCCATATAGGGCAAACCCTCCACTACATCAAGGACTCAGCTCACTTCATAGGAAAAAATTAACTAAAACCTGGAAACAGACTAATCAGCTAATCAGCTTTGATGTGGTCTCTCTGTTCACCAAAGTCCCCATAATGGACACTATGGAACTCATCCAACATTTTTTTTCAAGAAGACATCACAGCCCTGTTAGAACATTGCCTCGCCCCAAGCTACTTCCAGTGGGACAGTGGATTCTATGAGCAGAGAGATGGGATAGTCATGGGAAACTGTCTGATCCCCATGATAATGTTTACATGGAATACTTTGAAAGGCAAGCACTGGAAACAGTACCAAAAAAACCCACAACATGGTTCTGATATGTGGATGGCACTTTCACCACCGGGAACCATGGAGAAGAAGATTTGATCATGTTTTTGAACCATCTGATCAACATCCACCCAAACATCCATTTCACAATGGAAAAAGAAAAGGAAGGAAAATTGCCATTCTTGGATGTCCTGATCATCTGCAAACCAAACCAACGATTGGGCAACACAGTATACAGAAAACCTACACACAAGGACAGACACAAGAACTCCAATCATCACCCAGGATAAAAAAAAAGAAGCATATTAAAAACACTGGTAGACCACACAAAAAGGATCTGTGAACCCCACTACCTGGAAGATGAACTGAAGCACCTGCACTGGGATCTACAGGCTAATGGTTACTCCAGCTCAGGCATCAGAAGAGTGGCCAGAAAAAAACCCACAGGAGTGAACAAAAACAACCACACAAAGGGAAGGTATTTTTACCATACATCAAAGGAGTCATAGACAAAATAGGGAAACTGATGAGGAAACACAACCTTCAAATGATTTACAAACTAACCAAGAAAATCCAGGAAATGCTGCACTCAGTAAAGGATAGGAGAGACCCTCTCCCCTCCATAGGAGTTTACCACATACCATGCAGCTGTGGACAAGTCTACATAGGGACCACAGAATGAAGTGTTCAAACACGAATCAAGGAACATGAAAGAACTGCAGACTGGTGCAGCCTGAAAAATCGGCAATAGCAGAACACATTATAAACCAACCTGGGCAAAAAATGCTATTTGAAAACACTGAAATCTGGACCATTCCAACAATTATTGGTTCAGAATGCACAGAGAAACCGTTCAAATCCACAAACACTTGGTCAATTTCAATAGGAAAGAGGAAACCACGAAAGTAAACAAAGTTTGGCTACCAATCCTCAAAATCACCAAAATCAAGACTCAGCAAATGCAAATGAACTTCACCCAGGGTCAGGGGATTTCCCAGCAGACAATGGACCATTAATTAGACACTAATCTTCCTCACATATCCTCCCACCCTGAGGCCTTGCCTTTACAGAATAATACACAGATTTACATGCTAATGAAGCAAGAGTCACACAGTATACCCCACACACCTCCATGCCACTATTCACTGAAGATGACAACCACAAATGCAGGTGAAACATCAGGAATACATTCTTCTAGAACAGAGGTAGGCAACCTTTCCCCTTTAAGGGCCGAGGGACTTCAGCTCCCAGAAGCCTCAGCCATGTTGGCCAATAGTCCCATATTGGCCAATAGCTCCTGGGATTCTGGGAGCTGAAGTCCCTCGGCCCTTAAAGGGGAAAGGTTGCCTATCCCTGTTCTAGAACACAGCCTCAAAGCCCAAAAAATCCACAAAAAACATTATTGTGTTACTTTCAGAAGCAATAGATTGCCTCATTCCTCAACTGGGTGTAGTTCCAGGCCTCTCCAAGGGTTATTTCAGAGGCAGACACTGACATATGTTACTGCTATAGCATATGTTTTAATGATGGTAAATGATGCAGCAAATGGTACACAGCAGAAAGGCATTCCAGCCCTTTTGCTGATAGGGTACAGCATCCCCTTTGGACCGCCAAAGAAATATTACCTAGAGTGTCTCAGATCATGAATTGATTTATTTTCTGGGACCTGGGACCCAAGGTGGCTTAACAAAAAGCTAAATCAAGACAAAACTTTTTAAAGAAAATCTTGATGATGAAAAATTAAAACATATAAACTTATCACACCAGTCCCTGTAATGTTCCCACTGAGTCCTTAGAATGTAACGATATGGAAACGGGTGTTATCGCCTTAAAGTATTGATAACACGATAGTAACATTATGAGAACACATATTATCACACTGCATTTGTTGTTGTACCGGTACCAGCGCTAAAGTAGTTCTTCAGCCATCCCTCATTGGCTCGTGATCACTGTTGTGAAAACCCCTATGTCTGCATTGGAAAGAATGCTACTGAGAGGTTTAGGTAGCAAGCATTCATTGTTTTTTTCTCAAAAACATGACACAATTCAATCTACAAAAATAAAAAAAAATTAAATTGTCTGTGGCACCTTCCTTC
>CM034708.1:33102548-33114363 GCA_020142125.1 Phrynosoma platyrhinos
CCCCTTCCCTGCCCCCAAGATGGCCCTTTAAGCCGTCTGCTTAGGGGAATAGTTAAACCAGAATGACCAGGTGGTATGACAATCTTATATTTGCTTCTACGCAGAATTCTAGCCTGTCTAAGGCAAACATAGGACTTCTGAAGAAGCCATTCCTGAATCCCACTGAACTGACAATTTCAATATTTCATTCTTGCTCAACATATTAAAATATGTGGTGGCCTCCCAGTTTGTCTAGGTCTGTCTCATTAAAGATTCATATCTGGTTATGGGATGGAGACTATTATCACCACAATCATGGAAGACAAGTATGAGGAGCTGGATAGGGGAAGACTATCTTTGTTGTTTCTGCTGATTTTGCAAGTTATTATTTATAAAATTGACTATGGTAGCCTTTAGCAACATCTCTCTGGAATGGGAATTGAAGGTGGTGTTTTACAATGGTTCTGATACTTAGATGAGAAAATTCAGAAGGTGGAACTGCGGGTAACCAAATCAACACCCTGGCCACTGGCCTGCATGTTCTATCAAGGTTCATTTCTGTATCCCATGCTGTTTAACACATACATGAAACAGCAGGAAGAAGTTATCTATAATATGCAGTTTAGGTCCAGATTATCTGAAAGACTATGGTCTTGAACAGATTGCCCAAAAGAGCTGCCATTGGGCTGTGTTCAGGATGGGGCATGTATATGACACACACGGAAGAGCCGGCCCAAAACTGGCACAAAAAGGAGTTGAAAAATCCATTCCTTTTTGCGCGGGCCAGTTGGAGCCTGTGGCGGTAGCCTAAATCATGGCCAGTCACATGTGGCTGCTATGACCCCAATGTGAATGGACCCCACACAGCCAAATGTGGTCATGGGGTTTTGCCCATTAATCTTCTGAGTCTTCAGGAAAGGCTTTCATCTCACTACATTCATAGACACCTACGGTGGTAAAATGAGAGAACCTCCTTGACAGCTTCTCAGGTTGTGGAGCTCCCTGTCAACAAGTTAACTTTATATTCAATCAGACTTTTGGCCATTAAGAATGTTTCTGCACTGAAGAAATATTGCAGTGTGACTTTGCTTTAAGACCCGAAACAGATGGGCAGGAAATAGCAGCTTCCAGCTGCTTCAGGGCAGAGCATGCACATGATGCACATGTTGAAAGTAGCTGGAAGCCACATGTGGAGTGTGCCAAGAATGCTCAAACCCAGAAGAGCCGGCACGAAAAGGAATGGTGAAAACTGGTCCTGCCAGCAGTCATGTTGGAGACTGTGGTGGTGGCCTGGATTGGGACCAGGCCCAGGTGGTCATCACAATCCCACACTGAAATGGTCTTTTATAGGGGTGTTGTACTTTCTTCTTATTTTTTTAACTTTTTGAACTGTTTCACTTCAGTGCTTGTTTTTAGTATGACAGCTTTACTTATTTTTTTAAAAAATCAGTGTGATAACTTTTTTTAAGCTGTGCTTTATTTTCCTTCAACTAAATTTAAGTTATCACATCTTATGAATCAACATGGGTTCTGAACTAGAAGAAAGGTGGGAAATAAATAAATAAATATCTTCTCCATAGAATGAGAAAGGGTGATAAGGGTACATTAGCCTAAACTGAAGAAAATGGATGTGGGGGTGGGGTTCACTCATGAGAGTGAGAAATCCTCTCAAAATTTCTCAGACTATCAATAGCAATAGCAAGTACTATAGCAAGAACTAAGCACTCTCTAAGCAGTTTACAATCTGTAAGCCAATTGCCCCCAACAATCTGGGTACTCATTTTACCAGCCTACAAAAGGATAGAAGGCTGAGTAGACCTTGGAGCCCTGAAGAATCGAACTCACAAACTTGTGGCCGCAGTATGAGCATCAAGCCACTGTGCTACCAAATATCAAAATGAGTTTTGGTGAACTGGTAACATGAATGTAGTTTTTTTTTTTTTGCTTTGATTTTTTGAGCAGGAGGTTTAAATTCCTTCACTATCCCCATGCTTCTCTAAATTGTCACTATTCTCTCTTGTAAAAGGTAAAGGTATTCCCTGTTGACAAGGTTGTCAAGTCGTGTTCAACCATAGGGGGTGGTGTTCATCTCCATTACTAAGCTGAAGAGCCAGCATTGTCAGAGACTACTCTGTGGTCATGTGGCCAGCATGATTGCACAGAATGTTGATTACCTTATCACTGAGAAGTGGTACCTATTTATTTACTTGCATTTGCATGCTTTTGACTGCTAGGTTGGCAGAAGCTGGGACTAGTGATGGGAGCTCACCCCATCATGAGGCACCCAGGCCTCAAACTCCCAACCTGCCGATCTTACAGTCAACAGAGTCAGCGTCTTAACCACTTGACACAGCATCTCAAAAATATTAATATGTTTTAGTTACAACTAATCAAATAACTGTAAGTTTTGTTGATAGTCAGATGAGGTTTCTAAGATGACAAAACTGGTTAATTCCACTGCTTTCATGCTGTATTGAAAGAGGAATATCATAATATTGTTAAAGACTTGCTAAAATGTTTACTAACCATTCTAAATGTCATCTGATTTCTTCCAGTGCATGAATTTTTAAACATGATTAAAGTCTTCCATTTGTACTAATTAACATTGAAATCTGCATCTGAACTTCAAAAAATAAAGTGACAGTCAAAAGCAATTTAATTATAAATGTTTGCTTCATCAGAATTCCACAGATCTTTCTGAGAATCTCCTTTATGAAATGCTTTTTAAAACAAGTCTACTTTAGGAAAATAATATGAACTGCCTCCACATATATTAACAAATCGGATGTAAAAAAACCCAACATATAATGTTCAGTGAAATGTGCATAATGCTTTAGATTATTTCTACACTGCCAGTAACTGTGACAGAAGCTGGAAGAAGGCTGCAGGTGTTCTCCAGTGGAGCAAGCCATTTTGTCTCTAGAGAGTGAACTGGCAAGTGAAATTGACTGTAAGGGGATTAATTCATAGCTTTATAGTTAATAAGGTCAGAAAAGTAAATCTTTAAAATCAATTGGCCTAATGTTTGCCATCACATTGTTCTTTCAGATTTATTTTTTGAATCAAGGCTTTGAGAGAATAATTCCATTATTAATGAGCAGAGTTCCAAAATAATTTGCAAATCTGTAGGACTCTCACTGGATGCTATTAAATGAAAGAAGTAAGGATTACTTTTTTTCAGAAATATAGACTATGGGGGCATCTTTTTTGTTTGTTGCTGTTAGCAGTCTTCAAGTTGACTTTGACTGTGAATGAGACATGTCCATGAGCCCCTATTCTCAACCTCTCTGCTCAGGTCCTGCAAGTTCAGGCCTGTGACTTCCTTGATTGAATCTAGCAATCTAGCATGATATCTTTCCTTTCTTTCTACTACCTTCTGCCTTTCCTAGCATTCGTGCCTTTTCTAATGAGTCATGCCTTCTCATAATGTGGCTAAAACATGAAGCTTCAATTTAGCCATTCTGGCTTCCATGGATAGTTCAGGGTTGATCTGTTGTAGAACCCATTTGTTTGTCTTCTTGGCCATTCATGATATCCTCAGCACTCTTCTCCAGCACCTCATCTCAAATGAGTTTATTTTCTTCCTATCCTCTTTCTTCATTGTCCAGCTCTCACATCCATACATGGTAATGGAGAATGCAGTGGGTTAGACAATTCTGACCTTAGTATTCAGTTGTATATCTTTACATTTTAGGATCTTGTCCAGTTCTTTCATAGCTGCCCTTCCCATTTTTATTTTTCTTCTGATTTCTTGACTGCAGCCTCTGTTCTGATTTCTACACTGTAGAAACAATGCATCCACCACTTTAAGAACTGTAGCACTATCTTATGAATCCTAGATGTCATAGTTTTATACCTACAATATCTAGGATTCCATAAGATACTGTAGCACTATCTTATGGAATCCTAGATGTCATAGTTTAGTCTTCTCTGCCAATGAAATCTGGTGCCTCATCAAACTACAAATCCCAGTGGAGTGGAGCCATGGTAAAGTGGTGCCAAAATGCATTATTTCAACAGTGCAGATGTACCCTACATAACATTTTCAGAAGTAAAACAAACTTTTTTCATGGCTGGTTAGAGTGAATTATGGGATTTGTGTGTGTGTGTGTGTGTGTGTGTGTAAGGAAAGTAAGGAAAATGGGGTATTTTACAAGTCACTTCTGTCTCCCTAACAAATTATGTCCAGGCCTTGCAGTTATAAGCATAGCTTACTAGATTTTTTTTATTGGTGTTATGATTTAATCACTGCAAATCTTTATATGTGGCACGCACACACACACACACACACACACACAATAAATATTTTTTGCTTGCTACAAAAATATCCCCAAATTTCTTTTGAAGCACAAACTATAAGCTTAGGCTACAGAAAAAAAGTGTTAACATTTATATGTTGATATTGCTGATTGTTATTGAAAATCATTTCATTAAATTATAGTACTGAGAATGAAGGACATCTTGTAGAAATGAAAATGGTTGCAGATTTAATTAAAACATTAAATTATTGTTGCAATAAAGGTCATAATCATAAAATGTAATTGAAGGGAGTACATTAGTATGCACCCTAAGGTATTCTCTTCATTTCTATATATATTAGATAGTTGACATTTAAGGGAGGAAATGGATACCGTTTTATCTGGATAGATGAACTTGTCTAATAAGAATGATTGGACATAGCACAGTTTAAAACTTAGTTTTTCACAAGTCTATTTTCCTTTCCGCATGGTGATTTTTTTTCTTTTTCTTTTTCTTTTACTTGTTGCAATGAGATCATTTACTACTGTACTTTATGGGAATTCTCTGTATGTTATATAGTAGTACATGGTATATGCATTTTGTCTTGGAAGAAGCCTGAATCCAGAACAGAAGTGTCCAGCTGTGGAGATATTTGGGCTTTCTCTATACCAAGAGATATGAAGTAAAATTATTTCCTCCTAAAGTTGTTTGCCTACTTGAGATTTTCTACATTTCCATTCCTGTTCTCCATGAAAGGAAAATGTCAGGCATATAAAAGCTGGAAAAAGTAAGGAGAAGTGTAGTTTTGTGGCTGGCAACTCTAGCTTCCTACCAGTGAGTAACTTTATACAAGTCCACCTTTTTACTTCCAATCACAGTGCTATGGACAGGAACATGGGCCTCTACAGACGGGCCCTTTGGGCTGTCCTGGAGGCAAAGATGGGGAGGGGCAGCCACACGCAAGCCGCCTCAACCCCTCTTCAAAGACGTCCTGACGCCACGCGCTGTTACGCATAGTGCACGGTGTCAGGATGTATTTCTGGCTCAGCCTTTTGACGTGCAGCGTTAGAAGGGGTGCCAAAGATCTGTGCGGTGGCTCTTAGGGCACCCTTTTGCTGGCTCTGAAAGGAGTGGCATTTTGCCGCATTTTCCCATGCCGGCAAAAGGGAGGATTGGGGATGACGCATCCAGTAGCCTCGGCCCCAATTCTCCATTTCCCAGGGTGGCCCGTCTCCATCTGCCCTCTGTTATGACAATAAATGCATTCTGTTGGATGTACGCTTGCTGTCAGCATGTACAGCAGTTTGCATGAAATAAGCTTTTGTGACCTCTTCTGTGCAGGTGTGCAGGTGTTCATAAGACCTGCACATCTCTTCTTAGCATGATGGGGGAGGGACTCCTGGAGTAATGTTTGTCCGTGTGTCCTCTTGATCATGTCCCTTGCATGACCACCAGCTGCATGTATCACGTCTGTCCACACAAACCTCCCTTACATGTACCTCTCCCCTCCCCTCTGATCTGTGTGGGACATGTTTTGTGGAGGAAGATGGAATGTTTTTTCAGTTGACAAACCCATTCCTTCACTCCAAGGGTGGCACAATCAGACAGTGGCACCTGTCTACTGCACCCACTCCTTGGGAGGAAGCGGAGGTCAGCGAATCCTTGCATGATATGTGTATAACAGATCCTGTGCAGGTGCACAGGAATGCTGAACTTCAATCACCTTTGTACACAGTGACAGAGTGTATACCACCCTATAACAGGTTCTGTGCAGATGCACAGGGATGCTAAACATCAGTCATCTTTGTACAGAGTGACAGACTGTATACCACCCTATGACAGGTCCTGTGCAGGTGCGTAGGGATGTTTTCCTGCACAGATGTGCAGATATACAGCAATGATATGTGCACATGCGCATGCATTTTAAAGAGGACAAAAAAATTAAAGCAGCCGCTGCCGGCCCATGCAGTTGCTCCATCGCCCTTTGCATCATCCTTGGGTTGACGGTGTGGTTGCTGGGGCTTCAATACAGCCTCAGAAAAGCTGCATTGACACCCACCAGTGCAGTTGCTCCGTCCGCATTTAGGGCAACCTCAGGGCAGGAAGTGTGGTTGCTGCAGCTTAGAGAAAAAGCAACTTCAGGTCACCTTTTCCTGCCCATCTGCATAGCCTCATACATTGTTGGTCCAGAATGTTGACTGCACTGTGTGACTGCTGTTTGTTTCTAGCAGCAGATGCACAAAAAATGTCCAGTTTTTCTAAAACTGATAGAGATTCAATAGTAACTGAAAGATGCCAGTGTCCACTGGTGCCTGTCCAGTGGGTTGCTATTCTGCTATCCCAAACCTTTGCCAAGTATGCTGAGTTCTGTCATAGAAGCACAACCTTAGTGTCTCCCAGCCTTTTCTCACTGGAGGAAAAGATACCTTTACTTGCCTCTCCCTTGGTATCACTACTGTGCTTTGCTGGTTCTACTGCCATTGCCACCTACTTCTATAAGTGGCATATCAGGCCAAAGATAAATGAATGTAGGTATCTGATATACTTTTTGACATTAAAGGCAAACTACAGGATATTACAACTCTTAGGCTTTTGCTTTGATAAAAGCAATATTGCAAATGCCAGACCACTGCTAGGAGAAGAAAATGTGTCTTATGAGAAAAGAGAAATGTCTACATTTTAAAAATATATATTTAATAATGCAATAAAGAATTGTGGCCTTTTTGAGTGAAGACATTTCTCTTCTATTTATTCATGAATTTATTGGCATGATATAAAGTTCATCATTTAGAAGGCTACCTATTGTATTTTGCGAGCACGAAATGCTTTATAGGCAGAAAGGCAAGATGGAGGCTATCAAAGCATAGATAACCATGACCAGGGTATCTTTGTTCAGTGCAGGAATAGGGTTGGCATTCTCAGTTATTTTCTTTTTACCACATCTACATTCAATCTATGCCCAAATTCCACAGGAGTATAAGATTTTTACAAGCTTCATCTTTTCCCCCTATCTTTTAAAAATATTTACATCAGGGGTAGGCAACCTTTCCCCTTTAAGGGCCGAGGGACTTCAGCTCCCAGAAGCCTCAGCCATGTTGGCCAATAGTCCCATGTTGGCCAATAGCTCCTGGGATTCTGGGAGTTGAAGTCCCTCGGCCCTTAAAGGGGAAAAGTTGCCTACCCCTGATTTACATGTTGATATATAGCTATCCAGCAGTAACTGAAAAATGCCAGTAGCCACTGGTGCCTGTCCAGTGGGTGGCTATTCTGCTTCATGTTATTTGAATATATTCCTGCCATTGACTAAAGCATGTTTAAACTGTGTGGACATTTGCAATGCATTCCCTTTTTTCTGGATGCATGTTTAATAAAGTAAGAAGATAGCATCATTTGGTCATAAAGGATAATTAATTTGCCAGTCAAAATCTTTGGTCCATACTTACAAAAAGTTATGACCATAGGGTGAAGAGAAAAGAGAGGAAGTGAATAGCAAGATTATAGAAAGAAAGGGCATGATTTTTTTTCTTTCATTATAAGTTTTTAAAGAGCATTCTTTGAGGTGGATTAATGGCAGTGATTAATCCAATGCCAAGACTAATTTAGAGAAAATGTGAATTCCAGGAAATTAAGAATAGGTGTAAAAAGCCAGTGTGGTATAGTGGTTTGAGTGCTGGATTGTGACTCTGGAGATCAGGGTTCAATTCCTCACTCAGCATGGAAACTCACTGGGTAACTTTGGTGAGTAACACACTCTCAGAATCAGAAAATCCTATGATAGGTTTGTCATAAGTTGGAAATGACTTAAACACACAAAACAATAACTGCAGTGGTAGCAGCAACGTAAACAAGAAGAAGAAGAAAAAGAGGTGTTGAAGCATTCTCTGGATCCCCACCATATGCACTCAAAGAAAAAAAATTGAAATAAGGACAGTGATGGGTAAGAACTGGCAGACCATCTCTGCTTCAGATGGTACCTATAATACCTCCATATTGGCCTTTCAGAGGACATACAGCCCAATGAAAATGAGAAACCCTTTATATATGGTATTTTGTATATACAAGCTGAGTTCCTGGGAGACAGTCCTTTTATTTAACAGCATTTCTCTGATATCAGACATTTAGTCATAACTGAAGATGGTTATCTTGAAGTGGAAGAGCCAAGGACTTCATACAAATTATCCATAGTGGATTTCAGCAGTTAATCCCTAGAATTGTTCCACCTCCCACCTCCCCATGCCACTGGAAAATATCGTGTGATTAAAAAAACTACTATTCTTAATACTGAAAAAGTTTTTTCCCCATCTGCTTTTTGGCCTGAGGAAAAACAAGTCAAACAGCTGACAAAAAGACAAGCCTGAGGATGAGTAAGAACTATATTGTGTCCAAATTCTGTTGGGTTAATATAGTAAAATAGGCTCTTAAAAGTGAATGTGGAAGATGCTTTGTGTCTTTAAAAAATCTTGCATGTCAAACATCTTGAAGCCATGAATTTGGAAATGTTTGAGGAAGCAGTAATATTATCTGCTGGATAATGAATTTGGAAATGTTTGAGGAAGCAGTAATGTATTATATAATTATTGTTTTGGCATATATTTGCCACTAAATGTCTTAATTTTAAATCATTGGAGTACAATCATATGTCCATCTGCAAAGCAAGGGTACAATTCTAAAACTGTTCTGAAGACCACAGAAATAGGAGGTAACAATATTTTAGTGACCTTGCGGATTTAGTAATGAACAGGGCATATGGTACAAAACTAATATTTACAATGATAAAGAAGAGTCAAGAAGTCCCCCCTGCTTTTTGATGTTCCTGCATGCCATTTCATTTACAGTCTGCAGTAAAATGCATCCTATATGCTATGTAGACAAGAGTGTCTCTGGTAAAAAAAAAAAAAGTCATTGCTTTGCATTTTTAAAACACTGCAGAATATAAAATTATTACTATTGCAGGAGTACTTGAATGGACATTCCAAGATTAAACAAGAGGTCATTATGGTTTTAAAGCACCTAGCTTTGTGGTTTTACATGCCAATTTATTGCTTCAAGAGTAATCCTGTTAAATGTTAAAGTGAACAAATGCACTGTCTTTCTGGAGAAGGGAAATGAGATAGTCTGTTCATTCAAAATAAGAAGCAGACTGTTCAATTCAGCCCCCCCCTCTCTCTCTGGTGCATACACACACACCCCTTCTGCAATCAAAAATTCTGATGATACTCCAATACCTTTAAAAAAATCTCCTTACTGCAAGCATCAAAATTAGGTCTTATTAAAATTAGGTCTCATAAATGTTGTCTGAATAGCAAGCTCCTTGTGAACCAAAATACACTACTCTCAACAGATGTATGGGCTGGGGGGAGGGATGGGCACCATCACCCATTGTTTCTACTCCTTCTCCTGCCTTTCCTCTATATGCATATACAAATTCAGCTATGTTTCTATACATGGATAGGATTAGGGTGTGGGGGAGAAAAAGTCCAATTTCTTACCTAATTCATATGACCAGCTTACATTTAGAACTGTGTATGTAAAAAAAAAAAAAAAATCTTTAAAGGAGTCTGTAAGGCATTAGACTGAACCCACTTAGCAAATCTCTTGTGATCAGAAAACCTAATGAAGGAAATGTGAACTTGCTTTTGCCTTTTTAAAGTTTTGCTGATGCTCTTGATTTGATACTTCAGATTGACTGTATTAATCACTAATTGATGTATACATGTGTTGCCTTTTAGATGCTGATGCTGATGATGCTGATGATGGTGATTATGATTATTTTTTTCCTGGTGGAAAGTAAACTAGACCACATCAGGCATTCTAAAAAAATTAGCATAATTGCTTACTTCAGCAAACCAACACTAAGACACCCCCCCCCGACGCGTTGGGAGAGGCCTTCTGTTGCATCGGCCCCATAAAAGGGCATCGATGCGTGATTGGCTGAGCAGTCCAGAAGGCCTGCCCTTGCCGGACTGCTTAGCCAATCCAATGATAGTCTCGCTCCCTGGTAACGCAAGAGTTCAAATCTCGTGTGACTAGGAGCAAGATTTCAGGGGGCTATTTAGCCCCACACTGCCATGTGTCGGTAGTCATTTTGAGAATTGCAGATGAGCAAGACACTCGTCTGTGTGTGTGGACGAGGGCTCTTCAGGCCTTTGATCGGCCTAACCCTAGGCACGAAGGTGCCAAAGATTATGAAGGCGCAGCTTGTGGATCAGGGCTCTTCAGGCCTTTAATTGGCCTAGCCCTAGGCACAAAGGTGCCAAAGATTGTGAAGGTGCAGCTTGGGCTGAGTCAAGCTGCAGTGCGCCGTTTATCAGAAGAGGAACAGAGTGTGGTCTTGAAAGCCAGGCCGCGGCTCGTTTCAGGCCGCACAGGACAGCGGCACGGAGCGTGGCCTTGAAAGCCAGGCCGCACAGAACAGTGGCAGTATAGCCCTCCTCAGGGGAGCCTGAGGACAGGCTGAGGGAGTGGTGTGGAGCGCGGCATTAAATTAAAAAAAAAAGCCGCGGCTCCTCCGCTGGGATTTGGGGCCTAGCCACAGCCTAGAGCAGCTGTGGACCTGAGGCTGAGGTGGCCTGTTGGGGTCGGTGGTGGCCTAAGGGGCTGATTGGGGCCAGTGATGGTCTAAGTGGCCTCAGGAGGCCGGTTGAGTGGCACTAATTAGTGTAGTTTTTAAAAAAACACTAAGAGAGACAGGCCCTAGGGGAGCAGATGGCCCTGGGATACAGGGTCTGTTCCCCCTTTTTTTTTATTGGAGAAATTAATATAATCTGGGGCTGGAGGTGGCTGATGGTAACACCCCTACCCCCTCCTTCACTTACTAACGCCCCCGCCCCACCCTCATCCATATAATCACTTCAAGAATAGACAGGTCTTACTGGCCAATTTAGTCAGAAGGCTTTATTCTTATTAGTTTGGGGAGAAGCTGTTGCCAACCCCTATGGTGAGTCTGGGGTAAGGGGCCTCCTCTGGTTGGTTGACAGCCTTTAATTAAGGTGATGTTACATTGTGGGGACACATGCCATTGGTTCCTCTGTGGTTCAATTTGCCCATTTGGGAATAAGTTTCAACTGAGAAAAGATTAAAAAAAATTAATAGACTATTAATAACTTACTACAGACAACATCATACAGTATTGGGAGGTTGATATACATCAACAACTGTTATTATTGTTTAAACATATTAACAAAAAAAATTGTGACACAGGTATAGCCTTATTAGGAACACTACATCCTGTATTTGAATGGTGTGAATTGGATTATAATAATTTGAGCAATCATGCCACGTAGTAAGGCACAGTCCAAATGACATGCTGCATCAGCTGGCTCTAAAGCTGGCCAGTCAGCACCTAAGTGGGCTACTAATGCTTAAAATTGGGAGAATGATATTACTATACATTTGGTGCAGATAGGGCGCACAATGCAAGCGTGTGCAGCAGTGTGTGAGCAGTTAGCTCAACACCATCTGCAGAGAGATAGCTCAGGATCTCACGTTAATACTTCTGCAACTCTAGACCAAGCTATAAGCATACAGCAGAGTCCAGTACAGCCGGCTATTGAGCATTCACCTTCTGTACCAGACATGGCACATAGTTCCACAGGTA
>CM034708.1:33114463-33132357 GCA_020142125.1 Phrynosoma platyrhinos
TCGGCTGATGCTTCAAGTCAAGCGACGAGCTCAGGTTTGTCTCACGCTCCCAATATGCAAGCTATATGGCCTTCATCAGTGTGGGCTCCAGGTGGACAGACAGGGTTGAGCTCCGGAATGGAGCACCCTACGTCTACACCAGCGGCAGCACCTATGACAAATACTGGGCTTGCTCAGGGTTTGGACTCTGGGGTGCGAGAGGACATGAATATAAATAACACGGTAGGTAATGGCAGGGGCATGGCGGTGGTGGGAGCATTGAGCATTTCTGGGACAGATAGGACGGTGGACTACAACCCATATGCAGGAATGTCCACTCCCCTTGGGTCCTTCCCCTGGCTACTAAGGAGAGAATATGGAAAGGTGAGTATATTGATTTATTTTCGCTCACCTTCCATGATCCTGAGCTGAGGATCATGGTTAAGGATGGGGTAGTTTTTGCCCTTTCAAAATAATTTCAGTCACACAAACACCCTAAGTTAGAAAGAAATTTTGTGAATTGGATCATGGGCTTTACAATATACAGGGGTGTTATTGAGGAGAAAGACCCTTCTAGATCTCTGGAATTCTCCAAATATCAGGAGATAATGATCAAGGCATATACAAATTGCCATTTTAATTCCAGGGGTTCGGCTTGGCTTCAGTACAATGAACAGTTCAGGATGAGGGCAGCATTAGACTGCTCTTTATCCTGGCGTCATGTGCAGTCCGAATTGTGGGCAGACGTTATGTTAGGGGCCTCCCCTTTGAGCCGATGTGACAATGGGTTTGTACCTATGGTCACTCAGCTGAGAGGGCAAAATGCAAGGCCTGGCATGGGGGAGAGAAAGCAATTCGGATTGTGCTGGGACTTCAATGCAGGTAAGTGCCGGAGGCAACCCTGCAGGTTTGACCATAAATGTAATACTTGCAAAGGAAATCACCCAGGGTCATCATGCCTTAAAGGTAAGAAAGCAGGAGGGGGGGCTCACAGCAGTCCTCAAACCGGGGGAAAAAGCACCAACACCAATTAAGTTGGACATGTTGGCTGCTTGGTTGCGGATATACCCAAAGAGGGATGCCACACAGTATTTGTTTGAGGGTTTCTCACAAGGTTTCCTTATGTGGGTTTTAGGGTGCACCGTTATGCACCGTTATGCACCTAATGCACGCTCGGTCAGGGATTTGCCAGGGATTGTGAAGGACAAGCTGGCTAAGGAAATAGCGGCGGGTAGGATTTCAGGCCCTCATGATCAATTGCCAATGCCAACTTTGCGTCTGTCTCCCCTTGGTGTCATCCCTAAGAAGGCACCAGGGGAATACAGGTTAATCCACAACCTATCTTACCCTAGAGGCGAATCAGTAAATGACACTATTGACCCCCAGTTAGCGTCAGTTAAATATACCTCATTCAACTCAGCAATAAAAATGGTTAAAAAATTGGGTAAAGGAGCCCTATTGGCAAAATGTGACATTAAATCTGCATTTAGATTACTACCAGTTCACCCTGAAGACTTTGATCTCTTGGGTATTACTTCGATAAAGCTATGCCAATGGGGTGTTCCATTTCTTGCTCAGCATTTGAGACATTCAGTACTTTTTTGCATTGGTGTGCCACTAAGAGGTCTGGTAATCAAGCAATTACCCATTACCTTGACAATTTCTTATTTGCTGGGGCTTCTGGGATGACTAGTTGTCCTAGATACATTGTTGGCATTCCAAGGACTTATGAGAGAAATGGAGGTGCCTTTGGCTGAGGAAAAGATGGAGGGTCCTGACACCCGTATTAGTTTCCTTGGAATTGAATTGGATACTATGGAAGGTATATTGAGCCTTTCATCAGATAAGCTCTTTTCTATGAGGTTGCAGGTCATGATAATGAGAAACAAATCTAAGGCCACACTACAAGAATTTCAATCCCTGACAGGTTTATTAAAAGTTGCTTGCAAGGTGATAGTGCCGGGCCGGGCATTTTGTTCACGTTTGTATAAAGCCACCAAGGGTGTGAAAGCCCTCCATCACCACATCAGAATTACTTCTGGGATAAGGGAGGATTTAAGGATCTGGGAGTCATTTTTAGAACAATTTAATGGTGTTTCCTTTTGGAGATCTGAAATTCTCCTAAGGGCAGACTTTCAGGTACACTCCAATGCTTCAGGGGCTCACGGTTTGGGGGTATATTTTAATGGGCAGTGGGCAGCTGAGAGATGGCCTCATTCTTGGGTGGATAAAGGATGGACAAGGGATCTCACCTTTTTAGAACTTTTTCCTATTGTGGTAGAGGTTCATTTATGGACTGAACAATTTACAAACAAAACGGTGTGTTTTTGGTGTGATAGCCAAGCCGTAGTCCACATAGTGAACTCCCAGACTTTTAAATCCACTATGGTAATGACATTGGTTAGGGAAATGGTGGCTGATTGTTTGAAGTTCAATTTTTTGTTCCAAGCTCAACACGTTCCTGGTTTGCTAAATCTGTTGGCGGACGCCCTTTTGCGTTTTCAGTTTTGCAGGTTCCAGCAACTGGCACCAGAGGCATCAGCCCAACCATTGGAGGTACCGAAACATCTTTGGAGCCTTAGAGAATAGAAATCGACAAGGCAATTCTCCAGTCTGTCACCCTGTCGACATGCAAGTCATATCAGCTCGCGTTGCGAGTGTTTAGATGTTTCTTGTTAACTGTCGGGAAGGTGGAAGTCTGGCCATTGGAGGTTATCCTCCGTTTTGCAGTACATCTTAGGCAATCAGGTTTATCACCAGTCACCATCAGAGGAATAATAGCTGCGCTGTCATTTTATTCTACAGCTGGAGGTTTTAATGACCCGACAGTTGATTTTAGAGTTCGTAGGGCATTAGATGGTTGGTCTAGAAAGTCCGTCACGTTACGGGATAACCAGTTGCCAATAACAGGTCCTATACTGATTAAGATTTGGCAAAACCTCCCGTCTACATGTTTCACACCCGAAGAGGTAATATTATTCAGAGCAGTATTTTCGCTGGCATTTTTCGCGGCCTTGAGAATAAGTGAAGTTGTTCTGACTTCATGTAATGACGAATCTGGCCAGGCTTTGTCATTTTCAGACATCCATATTTCCGAACAGGGGTTACAAATGACTATTAGGTGGTCAAAGACCGATCAACTGGGGAAGGAACAATCCGTATTTTTGGCTAGGGCACCAAATGGCCATATTTGCCCAGTGTTGGCATTATCTGATTACCTCAGAATAAGGCCGGGGGTAACAGGATATTTATTTTTACATCGTTCTGGCCTCCCGTTGACGCAGTTTCAATTTAGGGCCATGTTGTGAGAGGTTTTGAAACATGCTGGTTTGCCAATGGCTCAATTTTCTTCTCATTCTTTCAGAATTGAGGCAGCAACAGCAGCGGCAATACATGGTTTAAGTGATACTGCAATTCATAAGATTGGTCGTTGGCACTCTAGAGCATTTAAATCTTATGTTCACACCTAAGATAAACTGTATTGCTAACTCTCTGATTTGTTCTGACTATATTTTAGCAGAAATGAATGGTGGAGACGTATGGATTCTTGGCCACAACTTGGTTTTTTGGGCCGAGCAGCGCATCATTGAGCATCAATGGGATATTACCATGGGATTGAGAGACGTTGGAACTGTAAGGTGGTTCGGTTGTAGAGGAATGCTGTGGGGAGCTCTACTACCTAAAATTATTGAACTGCTGGTGTCTTTCACGCATCCCAAGATCTTGATAATTCATTTGGGAGAAAATGATTTGGCAAAACTGACTTCTTTAAAGTTAGCTAAAACAATTAATGACATGCAAGAAGTTAAGAGAAGGACGCCAAATACTGTGCTCATGTGGACAAAGTTGCTGCCTCGGAGATCTTGTAATGGTTCTCGGAGTGATGCGGACAACAATGGAGCTCGACGTTGGCTGAACAGATCTGTGGCTGTAGAACATGAAGGAATTCAGGTTACATTGCCACATTTGTACAGGGGGGGATGGTGTACATCTCTCCCCACAGGGGAATGACATATACTTGACTTCCTTGGAGTCAAACGTTAAAAGAATGATTTTTTTTGGGGGGGAGGGGATGCCAAGCTATGCTGGCCCCCTCCTGTGGCAGGCAGGGACCCTCCCCCCAGGGGAATAAGTAGGTTAATTGGAAAATACACATTGGGTTAATAGAAATTCTAAATTCGGTATATGTCATTAGGTTAACCAAATTGGTATGACATCATTTTAACCTTGGATGATGCCATAATGTTATGATGTCATAATAACCGTTATGACATCATATTCGGTTGGGGGAGGGATTAGTTATTGTTGTTATATATTGCATAAACTGATAGACTTGACGCATGCCGTGTTAAAGGCAGTTAATCAATAGCGCTTGAGCTTAACCACACGAACGCATGTGTCAAGAACAAATTCTTGTTTTCTAAAACTGTTATTTAAATGTCTAATTGATTGATATCAAGACCCTGTACAAAATAAAAGCTGTGGCCAATGTTTCACCCAAATAATCACGTTCGATGTCCTTTATGCCAATGCAACTAACTTCAGTTAATAGTACAAGGACTGATCATAGTAGTAATAAATTCATTTTTTGGGTTAATAATCTGAATGAAGAATCTAACCAAAATGAAAAAGGAGTTGTGACCAGCATTGGATATTGTTGCTTCATGGAGCATCTGTTAAGCCTGGGAACTGGTTGTTAAAGCTTCTTTGCCATATTTGATGAGAAATTATAGAAAATATTTATCATTGAGAAAGAAACAGATTTTGGCTGATAACAGTTTACATACAATAATTTTTTTCCTGTTTATGTACCATTTATTTGTTTTTAAATACAGAAAACATACTAAACAAATATGTATATTTACTGTTTTACACACACATGCATATGAATGCACATACACACACATCTATGTAAATACTGAATCTTTATTATATAGCCATAAAGGAATCCCAAGAGCAGTTTTTTTTATTTTTGTCTCTTTTCTTCTACCATTTCAATACATTATACTTTTTAAAATGGGATGTTATAATATAACCGAATGCAAAGCCAACTGATCTGTTAAGCCTGTAAATTTTTTTTACATTATTTGAAAATCATTTAGAAATGAATTAGAAATTAGAAACAACTTTTAGAAGTCATTTTTCCAAGTATTCTTAAAGGAACCCAATAAAATAAATAGAGTCCATTAATTTTGATAATTTTGCAATTTCCTACATGCTTACTCTGAAGTAAATTCCAATGTTTTTAGTTGGACTTCTTCCCAGTTGAAAGAACAAAGGACATAAGCACAAGACCACCTGGCCCTGCCCTCTCCATCATTATTTTTCTTATGTGAAAGAAACAAACCTGAAGACAAGACGTTCTTAATCACATGACAACTCACTATGAATGCAAGGTTTTTTGAATTCTTAGAGAGTTCACACATGAATAGAAACAACTTTTCATGAAGGTAAAAAGAGGTAGGTACAGCCCTGCTTACATGTTGATTCACATGTGAAAAAACTTGTGGACAATGAAGCAGGCTGGACAACAGCTAGCATTCACATGGTGTAGGTCTCAGAGTGAATGCAATCAGAAATTAGCAAAGCATTGTGCCAATTATGCAGCAGTGAGTCAAGCCAAAAAATAAAATAAAATCATATTATGCTACTAGGATTGCAACTTCAACTTTTCATCTAGCAAAATAATTCCAAGAGGCAAAAAAGCCTTTTGGGTGCAAGCCCAGAGCCATTAGGAATGGAAACTATGGTTACCTGAGGTGAAAATTTTGCCAGGTACTTCCACAAAAAAGTTGTTCATTTTCACACAAAATGCCATGCTTATCACAGATGTATGGAGGTGTCCAGCATACAATCCAGTAAGATTTTCTGGGCTCACTTTCAGTTGTTGTGGCCTGAAGATGTAGATAAGACACATAATTCAGTCCATCCCACCATATATAAGCTTTTCCTCTGCCTTATCTAGTGGATTGGAATTTACAGGGTGGGTTCCAAAGGTGGTAAATTCTTCACTGTGCCATAGTTATTAGAGACAACTGCCATGTTACTATTGTAGTGGCTAGTCTGACTTCAAGCCAGGCTATGACACTGAAACAGCCTTATTTCTTCTGACTGATTAACCTAACAGAAGTGCTGCATTTTTGATCTTCCTGAATCTTTCAGTGGCTTTTGATACCATTGATCATGGTATCTTATTGGACAGGCTTTGTGGAGTGGGAGTTGGAGGCACTGCACTATTTTATAGTGGTTCTACTCTTATCTACAGGGCCAATAGAGAGTAGCATTGGGAATTTCTTGTTGATCTCCATAGTTATCAAGAAGTGAGTGCCTCAGGATTCTAGCTCATCTCCCATGTTCTTCAATATCTATATGAAACCAGTGGTTGAGGTCACTGGGGACTTTGGAGTTGGGTTGGAAATTGGGTGTTATCAGTATGCTGTATGCAGTATGCTGGTGAAACCTAGCTCAATGTTTTTGTCATTGGAATCACCAGGGGCTGTGCAGGGGCTGATGAGATGTTGGATGCTGTAATGGGCCAGATGAGGACCAATAAACAAGTTGAATCCTGATAAGCCAGAGACTCAATGGATTGGTGCTTTGGAGGTCCAGGAATCTGATAGACAGTCTATCTTGATTAAGGTTACAATCTCCTGAAGGATCAGTTACATAGTTTAGGATTACTCTTAGGTCCATCCTTCTGACTAGATCCTGTATGGTTTACCATGCTTTGAGCCAGTTTCAGCCTAGTCACAGTAGTTCATGCACTATAACCTCCCAAATAGGATACTGCATGGGAGAGGGTCTGCTCAGCTGTGCCCCCAATTGTGAAACTCCCTCTTCCATTGAGGCTTGATTGGCACCAACACTAATTTCATTTAGACACTAATGAAAATGTGGCTGTTCATCAAAGTCTTTGGGTTTCATTGATGTCTTTCACATACTAATGCACATGGTTTTAAAACTTGTAAACTTGTTTTAACTCATTAATTATATTTAGAAGTATCCTCTTCTACCACATGCAGAGATGATTAAAGATTTATTAATATTTATAAATTGCTTTTGCTGAATAAGTATGAAACAGTGTACAGTAAAACACACAATATCCACAATTTGCAAATAAAATACAAACTTAAATTGTCCATGAAATAATCAGTAGACTAGTGTACATGGAAAGAGTTGTAAAAATAAATAAATTTTGAACATGCATATAAAAATATAAATTGTTGTAAATTCAAAGTAGAATATTACTAGAAGATGGGTCTTCTCTACTCTTTATGATCTGGGAGGGAAGATGGGAATATACCATCTGGCACAGTTTCCTAGTTGTATGAAAAATAGTATTTATGATAACGGACCATGGTCACATTTTCTGTTCATGCTTTTACTAACATTGTGGAGAAGTTGGACCTGTGGCAAAAAAGCCCATATACTCATCTCTCTTCCACAATTAAATGCCTAGAATGGGCTAATCTGTAGGCAGATATACCAATAGAAGCCTGTGAATAAGCATTACAGATGCAAGCACTTTTCATTTGATAAGGTAACTGGCTGCAAGGTACATTTTCATTGCACATTTATAAATTGTAGCATGACATTCATAAAAGGACAATCACAATAGGAAAATACTAAGATGTCATTTATTCCAAGAAAATATGATGTTCCCAGCCTGCTGCTGTATTCAAGGTGCTGCTCTTTCATGGGTAGGAGCACACAGCATACATAATGATTTTATGCCTGTTAAACAAAGTGGAAAGTAGTTTACATTATGTCAACATTTCCCTCAGGGTTTACATCAATACAGTTATTATAGAGAGACTGATTGTGGATTGCTCTAAAAAGCAGAAGATCTTTTAACTTTTCTTATTGACCCATATTATGCTGTCAGTGTAACTACAGAGTTTCAGTTTGTTTTTCTTTGTGTCTTAAGCTATTAATATTTTTTTAAAGGCAAGATCACTACTATCACCCACAAACAACACCTGCTTTTTATCTGAATGACATTTCTAATGCTCACATATTCCTTCCCTTGTCCTTTGCAACTCAACAGCTACATTACTTGGTTTAAAATGTATCTGTCAATGACATCTTGGATCCAGATGATCAGTGGACATTATATTTCCATTGGTAAAAGTGCCAACCAGTGGCTACAATCCACTAGTACAGGGGTAGGCAACCTTTCCCCTTTAAGGGCCGAGGGACTTCAGCTCCCAGAATCCCAGGAGTTATTGGCCAACGTGGGACTATTGGCCAACATGGCTAAGTCCTTTGGCCCTTAAAGCGGAAAGGTTGCCTACTCCTGCACTAGTAGATCTAGGGCAGCATCATTGAACAAGTCCCATAACCCACATTTCAATAGGAGACCCTTTGCTGGCCAACAGCTTTTGAGTTGGGTCCAGTACTGGGATCAAGGCAAAATATAAATTAAATAAATTAAATAAATGGGTCTTTTTATCATAAAGGAATAACAGTAGGTGAATAAAATATTACTATCTGTTCATTCATCTTATTTCCTCTCTGAGTAATAGACAACAGTAATGGGCAACATTACTGGGTAATGGACAACAGGAATAATTACCAAGGGGACACCAAAGATACCTTGTCAGGAGGCAGCTCAGTAGCCAGAACCAATACTGATCCCTGAGAAGTTTCCTTGAACAAATCCTCGTGAAATTAACAGATGTACAGAACCACAGGAACCCAGATCCTACTGGCTTATCCCAACAAGAGCAAACTCACAGAATTTATGGCTGAATGGAGTCAACATAAAGGTAGTTGCACATGATTTAATAGGTCTACTTTAGTTGTAACATAAAATTGCAGATCAGAATAGAATGCCCCCAAGTATAAGCACCATTACGTGGCTTGCAGAGGAGAACTGCACACCTGCATCTACTGAGTTGAGACCCCATTAAATGGGGGGGGGGGATACTGTCAGGAGAAAATAAAGAGAAATAGGATGGTTTCCAATTGGCATGGGGTTCAGGCTGTTAGTTTACAGCCCTTTGACTGATTGAAGCAGTCCTTCATTGCAGCTGCAGTTCCACAACCTACAGTGAACTAGACACCACTCCAATGGACTGGTTTTCTAGACTGGATTTTGATTTTGCATCAGTTCAGGCACAATTTGAATCTGATTTTTTTCTTGATCTTTAAATATTATTTCTTCCTTTTGCTGAAAAGTGCTGACATTTTCCCAAGCATAGTAGGGAAATATCAACAAAGGAACAAAGGAAAAGTTTCCAAGGCATCTACTGGTAAGTTGGAAACATCCATAGCTATCCCTACAGCATGAGCTGACCTTGCACAGCATGCTAGGGAAACTACAACTTCCAAAAACCACATTTTCATTATATTTTCTATTGGGCCTGCTTGATTAATTAATAAATGCCCAGTTACAATGCTATGCATCCCCAAAGCATATAAAATATGTGCATATGGTAAGTATGAGAGCTGTTGCTCCTCACCCACTCTTTCAGGCCCCTACATGCCCTAAGAGCCCAGTTAAAAGTCACTGTAAGCCTTTGCAGACTGCCAGAAATAGTGCACATTAAATTGAGGCACTGCCCTGGCTCAGTGCTAGGGAGTCATGGGAATTGTATTTTTTTCTGAGACATTGAGCCTTCTCTGCCAGAGAGCTATGGTGCCACAATAAATTACAGTTCCCATGATTCCCTAGCACTGAGCCAGGGCAGTGCCTCAATTTAATGTGCACTATTTCTGGCAGTCTGCAAAGGCCTTGTGTTACACTGGTTTGAGTGTTGGAATAGGAATCTGGGAGACCAGAACTTAAATCCTCACTTGGTCATGGAAACCCATTGGGTGAATTTGGGAAAGTCACACTCTCTCAGCCTCAGAAGATGGGGCAATAGAAAAACCAGTAACAAGTTTATCTTAGAGTTGCATTTAGTCAGAAATGACTTGAAGGCATACAACATCATCTATAAAAGATACAAAACTAAAAAGCTCCCTTCCTCCAACTCTCCACCTGAGACAAACTGCTATTCCCAATCTGAGGACAATGAGAATGATTATGTTCTAAATTAGAAATAACAATAACTATTAAATGCAGGCAGAGGTGCACATTTATAATTGTAGCATGTTAGCAAAAGTATAAATATGGTGTTCTGGTTTTAAAAGATTCTGCCTAATAAACAATGAAGTAGTTTTGTTGCTATAGCATCAGAAGCCACTCCATATGGTACATAACTTTCTCATTGTTGGCATATGTTCAGTTACTGTTAATGTGCATCATTTCTTTCTTTGTGGATGCGGACACTATATGTAGCTAAATATCCAGATGGCATTTTCATAGCAAAGTATTAGAAATTACACACTCTGGGAATCATAATCTTTTTATGCTGCTGTAAAATGTGTAATAATTACAACTTTTAAAATAATATTGTTGGAGGGAAAGAGTATTAAAAGCACATTATAAGAGTATTATTACAGGGGTTGACCTGTAGTATATGATCTTTTTTGTTTCTGATGTACATGATCCTTTTGAGAAAAGCTAAGGAATAGAAATTGGGCCTAAGCAGACTGCCAGAAATAGTGCACATTAAATTGAGGCACTGCCCTGGCTCAGTGCTAGGGAATCATGGGAACTGTAATTTATTGTGGCACCAGAGCTCTCTGACAGAGAAGGCTCAATGTCTCAGAAAAAAAATACAATTCTCATGATTCCCTAGCACTGAGCCAGGGCAGTACCTCAGTTTAATGTGCACTATTTCTGGCAGTCTGCTTAGGCCCTAAGCATGAAATTGTATGCCATGATTATTTTGATAACTTGGTACTGAAACTCCACACATGTATATGGCCTTATTTGCAATCCTCTATGTGTTTTCACTATAGATATTCATCTAGACATTACATAGTTGCTACTGTTCACTGTTGTTTGTCACAGTTTTGTTCCTCTTATGCATCTTTTCCATTTACAATCCAGAGCTAAAAATAACTTTGTTACACCTGATGAACTACTTCTAAGTAATTATTTTTCAGTAACTAAGGCATCATATAATTACATAATTGTAATGAGGAGTAATTTCAATTATGTTTTGCTACAACTGTATTTAAAGGGTAGAGCCAATATTTAGGTGTGTCTTGTTCCATAGGTCATGCTGCTGATTTGCAGTTAAACAGCTGTCAATGGTACAATGGTACAATTTGATGCATCCTTCTATTTTTTAAAAAAATAAAAATAAAGTAACTACGGTATTTAATTAGTTTTGAATAAGAAGAATTCAAAGAAAGAAAATTTGAGTCTTGATAACCCCTTGATTACTAGATTTTTAAAACTGTAGGTTAACCTATTAAGATTTACAGGTTTTTTATTTTTATGATCAAATAGACTAAAGTGGTATGATAGTTTCCTTGCTGGACTAGGGACCTTATCACACGGGGTCTAAAGCAGAGTTAATCCAAAGGGTACCTGTAGCTAAAACGTATTATTTCCCCGTGTTTACACACGACGTTGCACCGAAACTGGAGAGAACCCGAAGGAATCCCGTAGCGAATGGAGAGCTTTTGACATTCGGTTTTTTGAGGAAGTACAAGTGAGCCTCCGGAATAGCTTCGCAATAGCCACGCAGGCGAAATGCTTATGATCACGCAATGCGTGTTGTGAAGCCTTTCCCTGCCCCGACCCATGGTTCCCCATGCTGCTTCCCATGGATCCGTGGGGAAGCATCTTATGGCGCGCCCATCCTGTTTGGATCGGGCAACAAACGGGACCGGAAAACATGGTCCTCTCTGGAAATTTATGGGATTTTGGAACGTGTGTGTGCACGGAGGATACGTTTCCAGGATCCGTGTCCTGGGAACAGCAATAAATGCGATATGACGGTAATTGCGTGTGGTGGGCATTTACAGCTCTTTCAGTTCATTTCGGTATAGAACTGAATTTACTCTTATTTTGGTTACTTTTCGCTTCGTGGCCAGGGTGTGATAAGGTCCTAGGAGTGTGGACAACCAGGGTTCGAATCCCTGCTTGGCTATGGAAACCCACTGGGTGACCTCGGGCAAATTATCCTGTCTCATCCTCAGAAGAAAGCAGTGGCAATGCCCTATAAATAAATATTGCCAAGAAAACCCCATGATAGGTTCACTTTAGGATTGAAGGCACACACCAAGAAAACTAATATGGCTGCCTCTTTGGATAAAGCAGAAGGTTTTGGAATTTTTTTTAAAGTAATTACAAGGAAAGCAAACTATCCAATGGCTTGGAATTAAAACCAACCGCTTTTTTTTTGCCAGCAGTATTTCCATCAACATTTGAAGTTGTGCAGTTTTCCTTAGCAATAATGTTGAATCATTTCAGCAAACCAAATAAAAAGAATGGCATGAGACTTCATGTTACAGCTGTTGAGAGAAGGCTACTTTTTAAACTGATACTGTAATTAGGAAAGAGCAACCACTCTTTTTTTTAACTGAATATTCCCTCCCAATAGTTTGTAATTTTTCATATGTTTTCAATATTTATACAAGGAAGAGTGTAACAAATAGCTGAGAGATAGTTTTAGTAGTGTGTAATTAAATTAATTTCCATGGTGTAGCTATTAAATTACTTTTTTTATATAGCCACATGTCTGAAATATAACATGATTCTCATGTTCTGAGATTTGTGTGAGAAATAGTACACATGTGGAACAATGTGAAGTTATGGCAGTAGACAAACACATATAAAAACTAAAGTTATAATGTGAGATTGTGGTGCGTGTTTTTTTTAATTTATGTGCATATCCATCCTGCTTCTCCGGATCAGCTCCCCAGGAAGTAGTAACCACTTCTCTAACATTATAAAATGTAATGTAAAAATTATAACATCAATTACTTCAATTGCTGCAAAATGAATTCACAGTGCAAAAATAGTTTGTGCTCAATAACACTGCAGGGAGAATATAAAAAGAAGTGACAGAGTCTTGCTCTTCCCAGTAGGCTCATGCAAAAGCAAACTGCTTCAACATATCCTAGCTCTGGCACAGAACATCCTGTGCTGTGTGACTCTAAATTGTAAGCAAGAACCTTGTAAAAAGTAAGAGAAAGAAAAGCTACTCTGATATCCTTACATTAATCTATGAAATGTTGCAGAGCATGTAACACTCTCACAAGAGCTAGCATAATATAGATAGTTTGACCGGTGGACTATAACTCTGGAGACCAGGATTTGAATCTCTGTTTGGCCATGAAAATTCACTGGGTGACCTTGAGCAAGTCACACTCTCTCAGCCTTAGAGGATGGCAATGGCAAACCCCTACACGATAGGTTCACCTTAGAGTTGCCATAAGTTGGAAATGATGTGAAGGCGCACAGCACAGCACACACACATACATTTAACACTCAATTAAAAGCCTCTCCTGCAACAACCAGGTAGTGGCTTAAGGCTCATCTTATTGTTTAAAAAAAGAGCAGAGGTGCCATCAACCTAGACTTCTAAGGGAGAGAATTACACAGCCTGGAAGTAACCACCAAGAAGGCCCTCTGAATTGATGGAATTGGTTAGTCACTGGAAATTAATGAACGTGCTAACTCAATACGTATGTAAGTTCCTGCTTTTGTTTAGCTACATCAAATCTAATGTTTAGAGAACAGGAATACAGAGACAGTTGTTTTTATAAGTATGGTCTTGGATATGTAAATGTAAACCCCATGACTATTGGCCAGTGTTTGGGGAAATGAACAAAGGTTTTGTTGCACTTGCTGGTTGAGTTCAGAAGGAGAACTGGAGCTACAGAGAAGCTGCAGTGGTCAGGGTCACTTTGAATAAGGTAGTGGTATTTTCAGTTGTGTATTTTGGAGGGAACAAAAGGGGTAAATTCTTTGTAGTCTAATTTCTATGTTGCATTTGCTTCTGTTTTGTATTTTCTTATTTAGGGATTTAAGGTTGCAGAGCAAGTGTTGCTGAGAAGCAAAGGCACAGGCAGTACAAGCAGAAGAGTCTATCATATCCTGCATTGACACCTCATTGTGCACATGTAACTTTTGGGACAAAATGTTGGTGTCATATTTAATATATAATTTGTATTGTTGTTAGGAGAGAGGGAGAGAGAGAGAGAGATTTAAAGTGCAATTGTGTTTCCAATACTCAGTTATAGTTGGTGCCATAGAACCCAGAAAGCAGTATACAAGCATGCAAAGTGAGTTCCAAACTTCATGCACTCTTATCACACTGAGGAAACTGTGAGTTTAAACAGTTATTATCCCATGAAAATCATGCAATTGGCATTAAAATGTGCTTAAAATGAAATTAACACAAGTGCCATTATCCCATGAATAACTACAGAATAACCAGGTAATAAACAGCAAAAAGTCATTCACAGGAAAATCCTGTGAATTAGTTCCTGCTGTTTCTTGCCTGGTTATTCATGGGATAATGGCACTTTAATCGCGTTTCAGCTCAACATCGTGTGAAAACCATTCATCTAATTGCAGGATAATAATGGGTTAATTATCCTTTATACATCCAATTGTCCCCTCGTGTGATAAACTCTCACAAAGGGGAGAAAATCATATGAGTTATTCATCTGTGCCAGGGAGATATAATAATTACAAAGATTGCATCCCTAGAGCTGAGTCATATTTTACAAATCCTTTGTGCATATTAAAACAGCCTGTCTTAAAGCAGAGACTTCTTGCTAGTATGCCACTATGGGAGATCTCCCACCCCTTTACCCACCTGGGGTAAAGGATGGAACATAAAAGATAGACAGGAAGACAGACATGGAAATAATGTATCAGGCAAATTTGTGTACCAAAGTGTACATATTTTGAAAAATGCTCAAACAATGTATACAAGTCTTGATGAGGATTTTAATACAGAAATGGGAAAAACAAGGTAGGAAAAATTATAAACTCAGTGCAACTAAAATTGACAGATTTGATCATGCTTACTTCTTTTTTCACAGCTTAGTATAATGATTATGTAATTTTGAAACATAATATCTATGTTTAATGTCTGGCATTAGTATAATAGGGTCAGGCCAGTAATATTGTGTTGTTGTTTTCTTAAAAATGAAAACATCTAGATTCCTTTATGCTGACATAAATCCTTCTGAAAGACAGAACACGAGTAGCAAAGATTAAGTTAAATTTCTTCATTCTTTTCACACTTCATCTCCTCCACTCAGCCAAAATAAACATGAGCCTGATTTGCTTCCTTGCATGATGTCAAATCATGTCATGCAATTTCCAGTAATTCTGACATGACTGTCAGGCTTGAGTCTAAGCAACAACTGCCATCACCACCACCTTGAAAAGAAGCATTATAGGTTGTGGCAGAAAAGAATTAGGAAATATTGGCGAGACTCAGCAGTTCCACCATTAAACTTTATTTATGAAAAAACAAAGATAGGAGACAGAGATAAGAGATTAATCCTTGACTTTTAACCTCAAGTTTTTGTGTTTTAATAAATTATGCCCCCTTGTGTATTTAAATGCAAATGCTTTGAGTTTCCATGTTGTGGATTGGACAAAAGCTAGAAAGGCTCATTCAGACAATTATGCACAATCCTTCTTTGTTTCATAAATGCAACTCAATCTTATTTTATTTATTTATTTATTTAACTTACATTCTGCCTTTCTACCAGCAAGGGGACCAAGGCAACATACAACAATGCTGAAACAAGATACAGTTAAAAACCTTATGGTACACAACTTACAGACAATTTTTTTAAATCATGATATATCTTGTAAAAATAACAATAAATGTACACAGTATAAAATAATTTGAAAGACATCATGATAAAAATAAAAAGCAGCCCCTCCTCATGAAAGCCCTTTTACATGAACATAAAATCTAATCAAGTCAAATAATCAAAAGCCTGTTAAAGTTTAATGGGGGGGGCTTTATCTGCTGGTGAAAGCAGAGTAGGCTAACCTGGCCTCTTGTAGGAGAGTATTCTTCACCTGGGAGCAGCTACTGACAAGGCTTTTTGCATGCTCTCACTACGTAGGAGTGGGAGGATGGTGAAACTATGGGAAAGCCTTCCCCTAAGGATGTTAAGACTTGGGCAGCTTTATAGTATAGTTGAGTGGTGAGCATGTATGTGTGAACACACCCCAAACACACTCCTCTATGCTTGTCTGTTTTATTTTAATGTGAACAGCTAAACCCCACTACTTGTTTTTAAACTATGAAGTGGCTTGCCTGCTTGGTATCCCTCCATATGATCTTAACTGAAAACAACAATTTGACAAAATACAGGCCTGTGACAGAAATGTCATCATAACTTTGTTTCTCCTGTATGTTTTTTTTTAACACCTTAGTTTGGTGAAGAAGCTGGTGGAGCTTCAAAAGTTTGTATAATGTATTTTATGCATTTTGGTTGGCCCAGCAAAGATATCTCTGTCTTGTTGATTTTGGATGTTATGGTATTTTTCTATCTCTGGATATGTTTTATGACATAACAGAACACTTTTCTACTTCATAATTGAGACTAACTGTGAGAATCATTGGACTATGCACACAACCACTGGCCCCAAAAACAGACTGACTTAAGGCAATACCACTAGACATGACATTAAACATGTATGTCAGTTTTTTTCTTTTAAAATAGAAAGTGGATTAATGTTCCCTCACCATGGTGCCAATGAAAACAGCTATCCAAAGCTACATTGAACTGTGGAAGAAAATGGTACCAACTGAAGCTTGGTCTCAATGGAAATTTTCCTTCCAGTAAGAGATTTTCATTGAGATCACAGTGTGAGGGAAGCAGTTAAGTCCCCCTCTCTATGTGATGTCCTTAATTTGGCCCCTACTTTATTATAATAATAATATTAAAAAGCTGCTTGACACTAGAAACGCATTCACACTACATTTAACATCAATTCTGCTTTAGCCTCACTGTGTTGGTTTAGGTTGCTCTACAGTTCACAAGAGTGATTCAAGCAATAAGCAGTGCGTGGCAATTTTATGTTTTTAATACATTTTAATATATTTTAATAGACTCCCATGGCATTGATGGCGCTAAAGTGATTTCTGGTATAGTTACGTTTAGAACTTCACATTTTACTGCTTTGGAGATGCATTAGGTTATTTTAACTATTACTTACCTTGCAGATCCCTCTAGTACTTTAATGCAAATTAACATTTCCTTGGTCACAGTGCTACAGTAGGGATGCTCTAGCCTGTATGGTCTGTCAAGTGGCTCCCATATTTTGCTGGTCAGTGTTGTTTGTATATCTCAAATAACCAATACTGGCTATCCATGATTTTTTTAACCTGTGTGGAATCAGGGTTACAGACAAAGTGGGAGAAAGTGTGAGAAAGTCCTGAGAATTCATTCAATACGTCCTGCAGATCTTCCACACTGCAAAAATAAAGTAGTTTGACAAGACATTAACTGTCATTGCTACATTCTGTGGAATCCTGTGATTTGTAGGTTGGTGAGATATTCAGCCTTATCTATCAGAGAGCTCTGGTACCTCATCTAACTACAAATCACAGGATTCTGTAAGATAGAGTCATGGTAGTTAAAGCTTTATTTCTGCAGTCTGGCTAGATTTCGGGGGTGGGGGAACTAAATGTGCTCTAATAGTTTTGCATCTGTAAAAAAACTTAGACCCTAATTCTAAACATATGAACTGAAAAACAAGTCTCACTGTTTTCCATTAGTCATAGAATCATAGAATCATAGAATCATAGAATTGAAAAAGACCACAAGGGCCATCCAGTCCAACCCCCTGCCATGCAGGAACTCAAAATCAAAGCATCCCTAAGAGATGGCCATCCAGACTCTGTTTAAAGACCTCCAAAGAAGGAGACTCCACCACACGGCAAGGGAATGTGTTCCACTTTCAAACAGCTCTCACTGTCAGGAAGTTCCTCCTAATGTTGAGGTGGAAACTCTTTTTCTGTGGCTTGCATCCATCATTCTGGGTCCTGTTCTCTGAAGCAGCAGAAAACAAGCTAGCACCCTCC
>CM034708.1:33182305-33194332 GCA_020142125.1 Phrynosoma platyrhinos
AGTAGAAGAGTTATTAAAGCTTAATGGTCTTTGCAATTTGTATAAGAATGGTAGCTTCTTGTAAAGATGGCTTTTATCAGAAGAGAGGCATAGCAATTCAATAAATCATTAACCAAAATGGATAAAAAACAGCTCAGTTTCTTTTTCAAACTACAGTTCCCAGAATACCCCAGCTGGCAATTGTATGCCCCCAAAAGTTTTTAAAAAAACAAGTAACAAAAAGTAAAATTTTCAAGCTCTAAAAGAAAATTAAATTCTTTCCCATCTACCCATGTCTTCAGGCAATACATCTGAACAAATCAATTTTGAAGCAAATATATTTTAAAATCTCCTTTTAATACAAAATTATTTCAGCTAGAAGTTGTCATTCCTTTGGTTCTGAATCTGAAAGTATGACAGGCTCCACGTCTTTTGACTTTCTATTTCTATGATTTGTTCAGGTAGGGATAATGTAGTCATATCAATATAGTTCAAGCTCAGTAATAACAAGCCATTGATCCTTTTTTCCACCTCAGCAAATAGGTAGGAAACAATACAGAGACAAAAGGGTTTCTTCCTTTCAAGTTAATTATATTCCATTTGAAATTGCATCACAATATTTGATTTAAAAAAAAAGCAAACAAGTTTTGATTCCCTTTTGATGGAATTAAGTCTTCAGATGCAATCATTTTATATGAGTAAGATTTGATTTTTAAAATGAGTGGGTTTGTTCTTCAATAAGAGCCTTTATTATCTGTTTTTACACCTCAGTGGAAGTCTCTACAAGAAAATTGATTGCTTAATTGGTCTTACAGATCACAATTGTTCAGAAGAAAGACTAACATTATTAAAGCTTTTTCAGTGCGTTTTTCCTTTTACATTGCTCTCAGTACTGTCTTGAATATCTGACTGATATGAAATCAGACATTCATTTTCTGTCCTTTTAGTTTCACCAAAGCAATGCGTAGACTGAGGGGGGAAAGTCACAATGGCAATTTGATGAAGTAGATTTGAGAGTGTATGTCAGATCCTGTCATCTTTTTTCCTTCCTCTAAATGTTTGATGTGCTGTCTATAATTATACTTGACGGCAGTTGGCACAATCTTTGTGACTATCTAATATAATTCCTTATTATGTTGCAAAAATGAATGCTTTGAAGTGATATCACAGAAGTCACAGTGAGCTACTGTTTTTGACATTTATTACAAAAAAAGAACTCTCAGTGCTTCTGGGCTATGAAAGCTAGCTTGATTCTTTCCTCCTTATACAAAATGCACCCCCTAATTTGTATATCTCATTGCTTCAGGACCAATTTACAGATTTGCTGAAAGCATCAGAGATGGGAAAAGTTATTTGTTTGGTCTGTGGCTCCCCTAAGCCACTAGTCAGCATGACTACTGGCCATATTGGCTGGAGAAAATCTTGGAGGTGTGGCCAGAAATGCAACTTTCCCAAGCTCTGGACAGCACCCCCAAACAAATGTGCATAGTAATAATAACAGAGTGTTCCAAGCTTCCATTCACCATGATTTATAACACATTCTGGAAGGAATATACATATTTTAGCACACAAGAGGAATGGATGACATTTAGAGAATTAACTACAAAGTATCCAGGCTCTTATGCACAAAGGACAAAGCACAAAGTAGAAGGATATTGAAAACCTAATGGAGGAATATGATAATATCTCATTGTATCCACTAGGCCATGCACTTGCATGCATTTAGCATAATGTCTTAAAAATCCTATACTTTGCATGACTTTTTCTGTATAATAGGCAACTTGTCAATAAGTCACATGGGAGAAAACTACTCATTCATGCAAGTTCTTCCACAGATGACTATGGTCAAGATCCTGAATTGGGAGGCACATCATAAAGTTCAACATAGGCAGAACTATGACATGTCTTCCCTTCACCCATTCCCAATTCCACCTTTTCAGCTTCTCTAACAATCATTTCCTGGCCAGTATAGAGTGGGTATAGGTTGCACTAGAGAAGCATCTAACTATGCAGCTAAACACATTATAACACACATCCTCAGGACTTCCCAGGAGTACTCTGGGAGGTCTTGGAGGATGATATCATTGCTGTGCATCCAACTGTAGAAACATGTTTGGATGCTTCTCTACTGTCACCTTCCCATTCTCCACTGGCCAGTAGATGACTGTGTTGGCAGGGGTAGTCAGCAACAGCTTAAAAGCTGGACTTTGGGAGGGAGTTTGGTTATTATGTAGAGTGCTAGTAGAGAATTATGACCTCCACAATGACCAAAAAATTGAGTTATAGAGCCATAAATTGGACTTACAATTTCATAAGTCAGTAATGGGATATCAACCTTTTTGTGCATAAGGAACAGATTGATTGGGGTGCAATCAGGATCAATTCCACTTCTCTGTCTTGTTTGAACTCGGAAAAGATCTGAACATTGCTCAAGCAATCAAGTTGGTGGTACAATATATCTTGGCACATTGTCATCTGTAGTCCCTACTAATCAGCATAACACTGGAACATGAATGTCCCCACTCTTGTGCTCACTGAGAATATTGGTGATGTCAATAGACATGTTGTGTTAAATTGTGATTCCTTTTCCTAAAGTCTGTATAAGTGTCTAGGTCCACACAGCAAATTTGTTCCTGTAGTCTCCCACTGATTAACTTTTGACAGTCAGTCATAAGAACAAGAGTGGGTGTTTCCAGGCAAACCATCTGTCTTTATTTAGTCTTAATTAACATTCTGAAGTAACGAACAGTAATTGTCTTGAATCAGGGAGGTTTAATAGGACCATGCTTGAGAACAGCTTTTTTAAAATAAGGTGTAATGTTCTCTAGTTGTATTGTCCAATTATGAAAATTACAGTTGCTCTAAATCGGTGGCTGAAATGTGCAAAGAATATTTTTTGTGCACAATGGTATTGGAACTCACATCTTAATTCATTAATGATAAGAACAATAATGGTCTCATAGAATGAACTGAATGACTTCTAAGTGTCCAGTACTGGGCTTTTGTAATCTTAGAACTGAGGTCCAGCTATAATGTTCAAGGCCTGTAATAGACTTGGAAAAAACATCTTTATTGGAATGGGGTGAGAATTTAGTCTCACTGATAAACATGAAATTATGTTTGAGTGATAAATTGGGAAAGGTAGGATGCTTACAGCCAATTGGAGAGATAAAGACTAGATATAGATTAAAACACATAAAACCATTTAAACACATATGTTAAAACACATAAACATAGAACATATTAAAATCATCCAAACATAAGATTAAACATATACAAATTTAAAATTCATAGTGTAAAATAAACTGGGAAGCCCAACTGAAAGAGATCAGACTTTAATACTGTTTTAAATTCAGACAACATGTTCAGCTGTTGAATCTCTTGCTATATTATACTGATCCACTGGGAATCACACCGACTAAAAGTTCTTTCATTAAAAACTATATAAAGGCATGCTATCAGATTATGGAGATGTTGGTACCACAAAATATGGAGAAAGAAAATATAGCTGTGTTAATACCTTTATGTCCAGCATATTTTTGGGGGAAATGGAAGAAATGATGGAAAATGAAGAAGAAAAGGAAAACAATCTTCTGTCTCTTCTGTTCAAGTGCCAATGCTACTGCTGAACATCACATTTTAGGTAAATGAAGGAAAAGGAAGACCTGAGAGGATTGATGGGAGTGCTGGAGAACAACATGTGGGCATGGGTTGCAACATAAGTGGGGAACTGTGGGTCATGGACCACATAGAGCTTAAAACCCATTTTTGTAGCTTCTAAAACCCATTTTTGTAGCTTAAAAAAAAGGTTGCCTGGGTTTATCTATTTATTTATTTGCCCTGAAATGGCCCATGACCCAAAGCTGCCCACATAAATGGTGGCTCAGTTTGTCCATCCTCTATATCTGTATCCCAAGTGCTGAAAATTACCAGAAAATGACACCAAACCATTATGGAGAAGGCAGTGGTGATTCTCTGGCTTGGCGATCTGAGATGAAGAAAAATCCAGAGTTTGCAAAACAGTTTCTAATCTGTGGAACACTTTTACAAGCCTCAACTGCACGACCTTGGCTCAGGCATCTGGCAAATTGTCTTGTATAGAAGCCTGATTGAACAGGCCACCAAGCATCACACATGCAACAATTGTCTTTGCATTTTCAGGAGAAAATAAATAATTTGATGTTTGGAAATATAGCATAAGAAATAAATACACTCACAATTGTTAATATATCTCCATACTATCATTAATGACTAGAAAGGAATAACAAATGAAACTGAGGATTAATTCATAGTTACAAGCAAATGTGTGGTCACTGAAATCAAAATAAATATTTTTAATTTTATCTTTAAAATAACAAAACACTATAATCTACTATTTGCTTGGAGTATATTAAAAATATATTTACAAGAAGCAGAGAGGTGGACAGATAATAACAGAATAAGCAATTGGTGTTATGACATAAATATAAATGTATGGGTTTGGAAATAAGGAAATATCTCCCAGTTCACCATGTTTATTTGAGAGTAAGGCTGATAGTGTCTTCCAGGAGAGTTTATATGGAATACATGCTCAGTATGCATAAAGCTTTAACCTAAAATGTCTTAATAACAAACTCAAGATGTAATTGTTCAGTTTGCAGTGTCTTTGTCTTCAGAACATAGCTGAAAATGTAGTCAAGTAGACAGCAATCAAACAGGGGGAGAGGGAAGAGGAAAGCAACTACCCAGGAGTAAAAACATTAAACATATTGGAACTTATTTCAGGTAAATGAAAATTGAATTGAACTGCCAGGGTATTGTCTCATTAAATACATAGTGTTATGATTACCACTCCAATAATTGTTATTCATGTAGTGAGTCATGGCATTAATTAGTGACAGAGGTTGGAAGTAACTAGGAAATGTGCAGGTGCAGGTGAGTAGGCAAAGAAGAATGTGGCATTTTCCCATATGGAAGTTCACATTGCCTAGTATAGGAGACAAGAAAGACACTGGCATATAAATATCTACCATTTTTCTTCAAGTGTCTTGACAAGGAAATGCAATAATTGCCACCCATTTCCTTACCAGGAAAGAAGCCTGTAGCTGCATACACCTGCAGCTCTGCTGGGTGTACAGAGAATTGTAACCATGGTAGCAATACTATTCTTTAGTCAGCAACATACATCACATCAATTGCTTACAGAAAGCAGCAGAAAGAAACCTAAAAGGCAGGTTTGCTTCATTGATACTTCATTTGGACTAATCTGGAGAGGGAGGAAGTGTGCTGACAAAACATCCTTTCTCTCCTTTTTTGCTATCTTATAAATGTCCTCATATTATCCAGAGAAACTTTATTTTTCATTGGCTTGTGAAAATATGGTCCTCCCAAACAATGTTTAGCAGTTTAATCATCACCCAGAAAATGAACAAAATGTCTTTGAGTGTCTAAATCTGGAGTATTTTCTGATTGCAATGAGAATTCCAACACATCACAGTGTGTAAAAATGCCCCAAATCCACAAGAGTGTGAAGAGTCACGAGTATTCAGCAGTAACCATCACCTAGATGAACAGTTTGTTTTGAGTAGCTATTACCTCTCCATGTTTGAATGACAATCTAGACACAACAAATACAAATAGATTTGTTTGTCTATTTTTTTAAAAAAAAACACTTGATGGCTTAAACAACAAGGATTACTACTACTACTACTACTACACTACTATTTATATCCCACCTTTTTCTCAATAATGGGACTAAAGGTAGTTTATTAAAACTAATGCAGATACAAACAATGCAAAACAAATAAATGAACAAACAAGCCCATTAATGCATTTTGTGTATTATTTAAAAACAATTAATCTATAGAAATAAAACCATTTAAAAGTCATTAAAAGACAATATGGGGAAAAACAAAACAGCATAACATTTATAGTCCAACTATCAACTTCCACAAGGCCTGATGGAAAAGTACAATTTTCATTTGGCACATGAAAAACAGCAGGGAAGGAGCCCATGGTCTCCCTGGGGAGGGAATTCCAAAGTCTGAGGACAGTCACTAAGAAGGCCCTCTCCCTTGTTACTACCAAATCAGCCTGAAGAGGTTATGTGGCAGAGAAAAGATTTTCTTCTGAAAATCCTAGCATTCAAACAGGCACATATATGGAAATTCAATCCATCAAATACCCTGGACCTTAGACAGTAGATTTTATAAGCCATTAGCAACACTTTGAATTGGGCCTGGAAATGAAACAACAGCCTGTGGAATTGTTGCCACAAATAAAATGCTCCCTTTTGTCAGCCCAAGTTAGCAATCTGACTGCATTTTTCAAAGGCAGGTCATACTGAGTATAGGACAGCAATCCAAATAGAATGTAATTTAACCAAGTAATGCATTACTGTGGCCAGATCAGACACCTCCAGAAATGAGTGTGGCTAGTACATTAGCTTTAGCTGAGTAAATACACTACTGGTTACTGCCAAATCCTGGGGCAGAAGGCTCAGGGTTGAATCAAGGGATACACCCAATCTGTGAATCTGTATCAGTAGAGATAGGGGGTCAGATTTACCAGGGAAGTACAGTATTACGCAGTTTTTGCCAACTCTCATGTCAATTCCTTAGTATCTGATGTCCTTGTTCATATCAAACAGCTTAATATTTCTAGTGTTTCCTAAGATAATGTCATTTCTCCTTGTTCACTGGGTAAAATGGGGAGGGGGGAGAAAAGAAAAGAGTTTTCCTCAACTCAATTTGTTTGAAGTTTATTGAAGTGCTTGGAAGTAAGTAGCTAAAACCAACAATACTCAGTGCTTACTGCAACAACATGTAACTCATTCCTTTTTCCAATAAGAAAGATACATTGCATTGCAATAATAATTTAACAATGGAGAACTTAATGCCTTTTGCAGAGTAATAGTACTACCATTTTAGTTAAGTTTACAGTTAATGGGGATGTGCCCTCAGTGAATGGTGAAGCGGGAATATTACAGGGTTGAAGTAGTGACTGGGGTTAAGCTTCATGCTCTGTTGTAGGTGTTGAAGGGACAATGAAATGGAGAAGAGGAGAGTGTGATTTGTACCACAAACCAGTAGCTTGTTCAATTGTTACTTGCCTTTCAATGGTGGACTATTCTCCCTTGTCTATGCTATAGGACACAGCCACATTTCACATTCTTTGGACAATATCATAGTAGCATGCCAGAGATGATCCTGTTCTTCAAAGAGAAATAGAAGGTAGCCAGGCAGCATGATTCACATGAGGATTAATTTTATATGTAGATAATGCATCCAAGTTATAGAATTTTGATATACGGTAGATATTGGAATCAAAGTCATACAACAGAGGAAGATAATCAATGGCCTGCATCACTATCTTCACCATGCAGGAAAGACAGAAAGGGTTTTCCAACTGCATGATGGACAGAGTGAAATAAGTGATAAGCCCAAAGCTTGTAAGTCTAACTGGGGATTGGACCTGTTCCATTGACCTAGTTGCTCCCTGATTTGTAATAGAAGAAACAGTCATTTCACAGTTGTAAAAGTGGTCATTGGAATCCATCTTGATAGGATCAGCATATTTTTGTACACTGACAACGCTCTAGAAATAAACTTATAATAATAATAATAATAATAATAATAATAATAATAATAATAATAATAATAATAAGGGTATAGGAGACATTGGGACTCTCCACCCCAGCAGAAATAGTACAAAAGACAGCATGGGCTAAACTTCTTCACTGATACAGACCTCATCAAAGTGTGAGTCATTTACCAAAATAGGTGGAATAACATCTCAATGTTTGAGGACTGTGAGGCAAGAAGGAGAAGCAATTTCAGAACCCATATCTGTATTTTGCAGGTCATTCCCATCCCTTCCATGTTGTCATTCAGAGCATCAGCAAACAGATAATAGATATCTAATCTCTCTCCTGTTCCCATAGAAAGTATAACATAATGTGATAACCTTCAATTATGGGATATTAATCAAGAAATCACTTTTATGTTTCCTGCAGAGTTTCCAAATGCATTTTGAATACCTCAGGGTTTAACGGAAATTCTTATTCGGCATTTGGAGAAACTTGATTGAAGCTACAGTGCTATTAAGAGCCTTATTTCACAGACAAGTGATTGCCCTGTGCAATTAAGCACCTGCAATACAGACTCTGTAGAGAGTCACTTCATTGCCAAATGTCTCTTTTACATGAACAAACAACATGGTGAAAAATGAAAACCAAAAAACAGCTGATGTTCAGAAGCTGTTACCAATGCAGCAGAGATTTTTCTTTTGTTTTGAAGTTTCTAATGACCTTTAATTTCACTACAGGTTTGCTTTTTTTTTTCTGAGTGGAAAGGACCTTACTGCCTTTTGAGGTGAAGCACTGTTGACAGCTGTACAGTAAAAATCCTACTGATTTCCTCTCATTCATTTCCCTTTGATACAAATTACTTTTAACACTAGAAATGCTATATACAATCTGAAATATGGAAGGTTGCCATTTTTGTGTTCCAAAGGGAGGAAAATGTTCTTCAGAAATATAGAGCATAGAGATATAGAACACTCACTTACCTGAAACCCATTAAGCACAATGGTCAGTTTCATATTGGTATATATCACATGCATAACAGGTGAACACATTCTCTGGGGTCGTGCACACGAAAGAAAAGGCAGCACCAGAAGAATGCTACCAACTCCACACTGTCATTTTGTCTGATGGATGGATTGGGTTTAGGAAAAATCCTCTAAGCCAAGTTGCTCCAAGTGAAGTCAAAGGCTTTCAGAGCTGGCATCCATAAGTTTTTGTGGGTTTTTCAGGTTGTGAGTCAACAAAAGTCACCACTTCTTGGTGTCCAAGTCACCACTTCCAGAGACAATCTACAACATTCTAGATTAGCACAGGATTAGCATGTAAATCTGTGTATTGTTCTATTGACGCAAGGCCTCAGGGTGGGAGGATATGCAGGGAGGATTAGTGTCTATTTAATTAATGGTCCATTGTCTGCTGGGAAACTCCCTACCCTGGGTGAAGTTCATTTGCATTTGCTGAGTCCTGATTTTGGTGTTTTTCAGGACTGGTAGCCAAACTTTGTTTACTTAGATTTACATGCTAATCCCCTCAACCAAGAGTCACACGGTATACATGCCCCACATACCTCCATGGCACCATTCTCTGAAGATGTCAGCCACAGATGCAGGTGAAATGTCAGCAATACATTCTTCTAGAACATGGCCTCATAGCCCAAAAACCCCACAAAAACCTATTGTTCTAAGTAGCTTTGACAATCAGCTATGCCATGGAATGGCAGACTGTCATCACTTCTAGAGACAACCTACAACTCTGAACAGGAATATGGAAATTTCCCAGTCTCATATTAAAACTTTATTTGACAGACAAGAGCCTGTCCCACAGCCATTTTCTTTTGTCTTTGTTTAGTATTGGATCAAAAACTTTATGTTTGTGGTTTGGTTTTGTTATGTTTTGTTTTTGTTTTTTTTTTTTTTGGCATGAAAATTCATGAAAATACATAGCACTTTTAGTATCAGTTTAGTAGTTTGCTCTATCAAGTAGCAAACATTCCATACACTTTTCTTAGATCCAAATAAAAGTAAGAGTGACACATTGAACACTTTGAGCATCAAATTGAACAGGCTTAAAATAAGTTTATTAACACAATGGACTATGTCCTTAATTATTATGACCCTTCAAATTCATTCAGAATAAATTCTGTTAAACATGTATTTTGTAATTTGCTTTGTCATATTTTCATATAAATCATCTTCAATGGCATACCATTTAATTAGGTTTGTTATGTAAATACTGATGGTTGAACTTGTGTATTCATCACGTGAAGTTTCAGTTGACTAATGTAATAAATCTTATTCATGCAATTGTCACCATCTATTACAAAAATTAATATGGCATTCTTCCATTAAGCTCAACTTGCTGAATATTATCAGGGATTTTTCTATCACAGCTTGAGAATATCATTTATTGGCAAACTTTTTGGTTCTTCTACCATTCAGGTCATAAACAAAGATTTACTTGTCAAGCATGTGCTAAAAATGCTACCTGTCAGAAATGTATACTGCCTTTTTCTTGAACTTTAATCCACTTTGGCTTTGTTATCATCTTGGTTAATGCTGCACTTTTTTTGTTTTCTTTTTGGCATTAGAACTCAGTGCAAGGAACAAAAATACCCCCTTGCTTAGTAACTAATATTACACTTGTGGACCTAAATCCATCATGCCATTAAAGAAGGAAAATATCTTGCCAGCAGACTTCCATTCAATTCTCCAGTTTTATAAAAGGTAACATGTGCATGTGTCATAAGACCACATTGGGCTATAGGACCAAATATGTCCTTTGTGTTACTTTCATTATCCCTACCAGCAAAATAACTCCAATAAATGTTTATGAGTGCACATATTTATATGTATAGTTATACATATTTATATATTATATTGAAAGACACAGTTAAGGCAATCTGTTAGCATTTAATTCAGTAATCGCAAGATAGGAGATAACTTTCAGTTGCCTGTAGATGGTTATCAAAAACCACCATTATAAGTAGATGGTTGTATCATGCTAGTGTTCAGCTACTGATTGTTCAACAGTTGACAAAGTAGACATAAGCTGATGATGCCAATAGTCCATGCATAGCAATGCTGGCTAATTCACATCTACATGCCTATAAGAGCATGTAGTCTCCACACCCACTTAGTTGCCACTCACCATACTACATTTCTATGCACCACAGATTGTGTCATTATGTATACTTTAAGATCCTATATTCCTTTGTAGAGCACAAGAATCACCACTCCCTAGTCTGCATATCAGGAATTTTGGATGAACCTATTGAATTAGTCATCACATGTAAGAAGATTCACATATTGCATCTTCTCAGCCAGTGGGTTTGGACCACTCTGTACAACCATGAATATTTGTAGTTGTGTGTGGCTAAGATAGAAAAGAAATGCAATCTGGGAAGAGAGGTGAGGTTGTGGAAAAGTTGAAGATGGAATATATGCAGAGAAGATACACAGAGACACAGAACTTTTCATCATTCTTCACATCCATCTATAGTCAACACTGCCTTGCATTTGATCTACTATTGGGAATTTTCTGCAATGAGATGAAAGAGCTGGGCAGGTCCTTCTTCATAATTAGGAAGAATGAAGCAGCCACCTTAAACAGCAGATGCTGAGAAGTGAAGAGTGTGATGGACAGAGCTGTATGTGCCACGTAGCCTGCTCTGTCCATCATAAATAAAATCTAAATCTGTATGGTACAGTGAAAGATGCATAGTTTCTAGCATTAGAGTTAGCTGCCAGTATGAATCGTCACCTTCTTCTTTACCTGTTGCAGCAAAATGCCTTGGGCCTGCTTCAGAGGTGGGATATGAAGGGAATTCTCACATTCCCCCCTTGCCCAAGAAAGCTTTGGTATGAAAAGAGAACAGGATAAAAACTAACTTCCCAGAGAAGTATCTGACATAAATTAAAAGGATGAGAGTTCTTTCAGATACTTCCTGTGAGTCTCATAGTCAGTTGATTATGTCAGTCACCTGTAAATAGAATACTAGAAATGGGAAGCCTAGTTTTGGTCCCCTTCCTTGAACCAGATGATACAGCACTTTCAGCTTGTTTCCAATTTAGAAGTTTCGGCCAGGACAGTTTCGGCCAGGACAGGGGAAGGAGGAGGAGGAGGCTCTCCAGGCCAGTTTCTAACATTCTAACAGAAAGGAGAAAGAGAAAGAGGCTTTCTAGGCAGTTTCTGCCAGGAAAGGAGACAGAGAAGGAGGCTTTCCAGGCCAGTTCCTGCTAGGAAAGAGGAGAAAGTAGTTTCCAGGCAGCCATCTTGAGTGGGTAACTTTTTAAATTCTTTTTAAAAACACTTGGGGGGAGTGTGACTGTGACTCAGCGGGTGGGGCTTTGTTGAGTGGCATTTGCAAGTCAATAGGGAGTGGGCTAGGCAGTAAGTTCTATACAACTGCTGCCAGAGCCGCGCGCCTAGCGGTGCGTGAATTCTATAACCAGCAGACTTAAACACTGTTGTTAGCAAGGGATTTT
>CM034708.1:33217231-33228984 GCA_020142125.1 Phrynosoma platyrhinos
GACGCAAATTCCGGCCCCTCCCGACGCGTCGGGGAGGCTTCATTCTCCAGGAAAAAAGCAGTATCTTTTAACAGTTTCTCAGTAGTAAAGCTCACCATTATAAGTGGAAGAAACACCATTTATTTCTCTTCCTTTTTTGCTTTAAGCCACAACATCATTGGGGCTTGACCATTATTATGGATCCTCCACTATCTGCTAGCCCAAATATTGTTGGAATGGGCAAATGGAAAATAGCTGCCATCACAAAGAAACAGTAAACATTTGAAGAAAGACTTTTTTTACTTTTAAGGCAGGAGACATTGTTGTGGTGACGATGACAATGACGATGATCATGATGATGATATATTGGAATGAATAAAAAGAACAAAAAGATCTAAAAAATTCTGAGGGAAAATTATCTTCTGCAAAATTCAAAGTAAATTAAAACTCCTAAATTAAAATGTGGAAAACCAAACCTGGCAAATTCCCATATGTGGTCAGAAAGATTTGTTTATCCCTTTAAAGTCTGGCTTTGAATCCCTGTGTATTCAACCAAGTTTGTGGCGCTGATATATGGTGTTCACCTGTTATTGTTTTTTGCAATGTCTTCTCCATCTTTAACACCTAGAAAATACAAAATGGTTCTCTCCATGTTGGAAATAGTGATAAATATTAAATTTGGTTGAGAATTTTATTTAGTTCCTCCACATATATACTGTGGGAGAAAACTGTCAGATTTGTTCATCCTTAATATGATCCATCTTTCAGATTTTAACTGTGAAAATCATGTAATCATCCCAGGAATTATTTTTTATACAAGGAGGTGGAAGACTTTTTTAAAGAGTAAAAAATGGTCACAAGCAGTGTAAAACTGATTTGACACAATTATTTCCCTCTTTTCTGCCCATTTTCATGCTGTCTTTCTTAATGCTCACGGAGAAACAAATAACTCTTGCCAAAGATATGAACTGATCATATGCTGAAGGCTCTTTCCCTTCCTTCCATTGCTTCCCTTCTCTCCTTCTCCCTCAACCATTTCTCTCTTCCCCTCTCCCTGTTTGGGTTGCTAAAACCTTCATAAAATTAGGATGAGGCCATCACATTGCCTGCTCCTTTCAGTCATCAGATAAGAGAAAAATTCTGTGCAGTTACAATGAACAAATATTGAAATATGCACATAGTTTCAGAGATGGGAAGATAGACCTTCTTCAATAGTCTTAACAACACAGTTGTACTCAAGTGTTCTGTTTAACTGCTGCCTTCATTGTCTGTTAGGAATACAGGCAGGGATGTCTGAACAGAAGCTCAGAATATGACCTGCTGTGATTAAACTACCTTTGCTGAAGGATACATCTATTACAGCCTTCATAATATTTGAAAAGTGAAGAGAAATTGACCCTTTGCCTCCCATTTCCTTCCCCACAAGCTTTCTCCCTGCAAGGCTTTTAAAGGGGTATTATTCAAAGGCATAATAACATTGTCACCAACGTCCTCTACAGTACTGGGGAGGGAGGGAGGATTTATGATTTCTCCTTGTAACGTATATTTGGCTCATACTATTGAAATAGCTGTTCAAGAAAAAAATAATGCAATGTGATAAAGGAGTTCATGATCAGACCTACAATATAACACAAGAAATAGCATACAATAACTTATTCAATGAGTAACTAATGTGCTTTAAACAAGAGAGAGATCATCACATTATGGAAAAATATTCAGGACACATAGGCTACAGAATAATGGATTTGAAATACATTCTGAACCTACAGAAAGCTTTATGTTTAGTAATTAAATACAGAAGATGAATTTGGAGATTGTTCTACACAAGCTAGTGTTAATTCTATTGCATTAAATTATATATGTGCAAGATCATTTTGGAAGAGGAATATATTTTATGTCTAGACCAATTACTTGCTGCAGATACTGGTGTAATGATAAACCAGTGACAGACATAAAACTTCATATGTCTGTTATGTCCTCTTTTTTCTACTTTTAATCAGTACAGTGGGATAAAATGCATCCCACTCAGAGAGAAAGGTACCTAGGTGGGCTATATACAAACCTAAAGTTACTCCCAGTTCCTGGAACTGATGGAAGCATGACTTGCAGACTCCAAGGTTATAAGAATCCTTTCAATCCCTAGTGTACTCTTCCCTAAACTATTTCCCTCCATATATAGTCCACTATCATTCCCAACAATACAAGAACTATATATATATATATATATATATATATATATATATATATATATATATATATATATATATATACACATACATAAAATAAAAGATTGGCAGATTTGTTCAAGGAAGATGATTTGAAGATCATAGAATCATAGAGTTGGAAGAGACCACAAGGGCCATCCAGTCCAACCCCCTGCCATGCAGGAACTCCCAATCAAAGCATCCCTGACAGATGAACCTATAATTTTAGAAAGTGAAGTAGAAGCTAAAGTTGGGAGCAATAAATCACCAGGAAAAGATGGCATAACACATTTCCTATTTTTCTTATATGGAGAGAAGCTCTGAAGAGCAGAGCCTCCTGTATGTGCACAGTATCTCTGTTCAATTCAGAATGCTAGTTTTCCATATAGAGAGACTCCATGGATAGAGGAGGCTCTACTCTGCAGAAAGTTTCCATCCATGTGTGGAAACAATAGAGAAAGGTGTAGGTCAAGTGTTCTCCATCTCTTTGCATGTTTATTCTTCTCCATTGAAGAATACATGAAAGTGGTGTTTTAATCATGTCTCATTGTAGCTGGATTGTAATCATTTTTTTTAATTCAATACCATCTCAGCATAAAAAGGATTAAGCAAACTTGTGGGTATGCTCTGTCACATCTGATTCAAAAGTTTTCTTTTCCTGTTATAAAATGCTTTTGTAAAATATATTTATATTCCAAGTAGAAATCTGAACTTTTAAAAGATAAATTAACTTAATTATCAAGTACCTCTCTATCCCACTATCTATAGGGATGAACATAGGAACATAATGAGTCAGACCGTTGATTTGGTTATTCCAATATTATCAACTCTTAAGTGCCAACAATAGCTTTACAGTGTTTCAGGCAGGATTTTTTTCCCTTAGTTCTATTTAGAGAACCTGGTAATCTTCCACCCATTGTAATGTTTCACCCATGTAAGTTGTTGCAGGAAGAGAGACTTCTGGCTACTGAAGCCCTGCCACCAAAGTCTTTGCAGGACCCAGTCCAAGCTGCCAGAGTCCTGGAAGAATCAGAGCTGAGCCAAAAGATACAGCTGACTGTACTCATACAGGGCAGCTGGAGTACAACCATTTAAGGGTTGCATTGGCTTCTCAACCTTTGCCACAGCAACATAATCTTCTGTGTTGTCTGTAGCTGCTCTGATTACATTTTACTTTCTCTTCCCAGGCTTGCTATGTTTAGACATTAGTCTGTCTCCTGACTCTATCTCTTGCTTCTGGCCCATTGGACTCCCAGATTTCTGATTTGCTGTGCTTAGACCTGGGAGGTTATTGCATGGGGTAAAAAAAAGCTGTCTTATGAGGGGGTATCATAAGGTTTTAATTATCACCTTTAAAATTGACAGAAAGTTTGTTTTGATGTGTGGTTTTTAACTTATCTCTATGTAGTCACTATCCAGATTTACACATTTTCCCACCATTTCTTGACCCTGTAAAAGTCTCCAGATTTCACCTTAAGCCTCTCTTACACTTCGTGAATGATGTCATCTGTGTTGTGAAATCAGTGGCCCTTCAACAGATTTTTAATTTTTTTTTGGGGGGGGGAGTCACTTGATGATGATAACACTGACAAAATTTCATCAATATACCACAATAACTTCAGGTGATAATTATTACTTTACATTACCCAATGTACCTTTTCTGACTTCAGTTTTCTTCCAGGATGCAGCTGGGTACTATCGCCACTGAATCTGCCAGCTAAATACAGCCCAGGAAAACTCCATCAGCTGGCCAATTTTCAAAGTCAGACGTTTGTTTTTGAAAAAGGGCCAGCTGAGCATAGCTTGGAGCCATGGTTTACCCAGGCTGTATTATGCCAGTGGATTTGGTGGTGATTTACATATGATAGTACCTGGCTGCATCCCAAAAGAGAATCATCCCAAAAGAGAATTGAAGCCACAAAAGGTAAGCTGGCTTTACCCCATGCAATAAGCTCCCTGGTCTGCTCCCTGACTCTGCCTCTTGGCTATGGCCCATTGGACTCTTGGAACTCTACCTTGCTGTGCTTACACCATGGTCTGCTTCCTGACCTTACCTCCTGCCTCTGGCCCATTAGACTCTGTAAGTTCACAAGTTCACCATCCATGGTCTCTGCATAAGCAGCCTGCCCTGGAATCCAGGCTGCCCACACCTCAAACCTTGACATCCATGTATAAACCATACCCAGATTGACTTAGCTCCTAAAGTCACACAAGATTCAGTATGTTTGCCATGGTCTGATGGTTCTGTCTGTGTCTATTGATCTGCTAATTTATATATTTATTAGAAATGATATACATTATACAGTTTAGCTGTTACCCACAAGCCTCCTGTAAAAGACAAAAATTAAACCTCGGTTTGCGTATACACAATGGGGGTGGGATGATTAAACATGGCAGGGGTAGGCAACCTAAGGCCCAGGGGCTGAATGCAGACCCCTGAGGCCTTTGGACCGGTCCCAGGCTGATCCTGCTGCCGCCGCCCGCCATAATGATATTATTGTTATTACTTGTTCTTGGCGTTTTCTTGGTAAAATCTCCACAGGGGTTTTGCTATGGCTTTTCTGGGGCTGAGAGAGCGTGCATGCATATTTTTTTTAAATTTTTAAAATTATTTTTAATTTTTTTAATTTTTATTTTTATTTATTTATTTATTTTTGGTGCTTCAGCCCCCCAATTGTCTGAGGGACAGCAACCCAGCCCCCGGCTTCAAAAGGTTGCCTACCCCTGAAACATGGTATAGATCAGGGGTAGGCAACCTTTCCCCTTTTAAGGGCGGAGGGACTTCAGCTCCCAGAATCCCAGGAGCAATTGGGCAACATGGGACTATTAGACAACATGGTTGAGGCTTCTGGGAGCTGAAGTCCCTCAACCCTTAAAAGGGAAAGGTTGCCTACCCCTGAAGATGGATAATCCTACAGATTTTGATAGAAATGATTTTTCAGGAAATTTCTGATGGACAGTGGCCTATTTTCAGCCGAATATAAAACAAGAGAAAATGCACTATAGGTCTATGGCTATTTTGTTTTACTGAGTCTATAAAAGCCATACTAGTAGGATCACTAAGTGAGGAGACAGTAATTGCTAGTTTTCAGGTATAGATCTGTCTTTTTTTTTCTCATTACGGCAGTCATTCCTTCTGCTTGTTTGGTTCCACATAAAATGAGTAGGCAGGTTACTAAGTACTATCTCTGTAATATTTGGCCTCTCACTATGGTTGTTGCTAAAGCACTTTTAGCAAGTGTTGTGCACATGTATAGAAAACAGGCTTTCCTTCCAAGACCTTGATACTTAATGTCGATTTGCCAAAAATGTGGCTGTATTTTTCTCTTCAAGATAATCATACGATTCAACTAGATTTAAACATGCCCTTCTTATCTTTAAGGGGACATAAGCAGTATGAACCTTCATCATCTGCACCATAATTTAAAAATACTACAATCAAGGCTGAAGAGGATTAAATGCTCTTCAGTGACACTCAATGAATATATTTTTTTCCTAAGACTTCTCAGCTCGGGTGAATGTAAGCAAAGACATTTACAATAATTCCTCAGTGAATCTGAGAGAACATTCTAAAATCAGATAACATGGTTGTAGAGGTCAGATTGGTCAGCAACAATACATGAAATACATGGCTCTAGTCTAGTGTAAGGAAACTGGAGACATATGCCAAGGTACACAATCAATGGATGCTTTATTGCCAAAATACACATTTTGGCCTGTATAGTTCTCAAAAAAAATTTTTTTTAAAATCAGGGGCTACAGTATTTGCAATGTAACTTTAGAAATTACTAGAGCTCATACCATTTACTGGACAAAAAGAAAACATTTTCTGTGCATGAAATTCTATTTCCTGCTTTAAAAATTCTATTTCCTATGTGATACAAGTCCATTAGAATTCTGTGCAGAATACATCCCAAACTGCAAATAAGCTTTGAAAATTGCATGGCTTTCAAAGATTTTCTTGCAGCAGGAATAAATTTGCTAAAATAACTTGCTGCTTCCTTCAAAAAAACTGCTACAGAATTACATTCTTAGCAGATTTACCTTCTCAGAGAATGAGTAGATGACTCAACACCAGCCAAGCCTCTCTTCTAATCAGAAGATCAATTCAGGATCAGAGGAGGGAGAGAAAGAGGAGGAAAAGCCTTCCAATCATAGGGAAAGGGGCAAGCTCAGGCATCTGGCTCAGACTGTAGTATAAGTCTGCAATCAAGCTGTCAGGAAGAACATGTCTGAGGAATGTTGCTGTTTGCCTCCAAGTTGTTTTGACATATGGAGACCCTATCATGTGGTTTTCTTGGTAAGATTTGCTCAAAAGAGGTTTGTCATTTCCTTCCTCTGAGGATGAGAGAGTGTGTCCCATGCTCAAGCAGGGATTCAAACTATGGTTGCCAGGGTCCTAGTCAAAAACCCAGACCACTACACCACACTGGCTCAATAATACTGAGGTCAAATGCAACAGGAGACTTGACCATTGATTGTACATCTCTACTGATATCATGTAGATGAAAATATCAGTTATTTGTAGAGAGAAACAGTACTCCTGGCTGTCAACATTTTTTATTTGATCTCTATGGGCTTACTATACCTAGATTATTTTTGTTCAACCCACAGTTGATGGATTGGAATTTGTGAATATACAGTGGGTCCTTGTTATCCACTGGGATTTGGTTCTAGGACACCTTGTGGATACCAAAATCTGTGGATGCTCAAGTCCCATTAAATACAAGGGCATAGCAAAATGGTGTCCCTTATATAAAATGGAAAATCAAGGTTTGCTATTTGGAATGTATACTTTTTTTGGAATATTTTCAAGCCGTGGATGCTTGAAACTATGGATAAAAATTCTGTGGATAAGGAGGGCTGACTGTATTGTCATTAGTCCATTTCTCTTTCAGGGTCCCTTTATAGATTTTGTTTTTGTTTTTGTTCAAGGACTGCTGCCCTGAGGTCAGAAATGGAATGACCAGGAATAGCTCTTTACATACTGATACTCCAAACTGACACAGCCATGTCTATGACATCTGATTGTTCAACTTTTCTACAGCCATTTTTTAAAATACACCCTGTGTTTTTAAATGTCTGTAATTCACCCTGGATTGATAGGAATAGGGACTGGAGCCAGGAAATCAGGAGAAGATTAAGAATGGGAAGGGTAACTATGAAAGAACTAGAAAATACCCTTAAATGCAATTACATACAACTCAGCACAAAAGTTAGAATAATAAAAGTCATTGTATTCCCTGTTACCATGTACAGATGTGAGAACTAGACAGTTAAGAAAGAAGACAGGAGGAAAATCAATTTATTTGAGATGTGCTGGAGAAGAGTGCTGAGGATTCAGTTCACAGTCAAATGGGTCCTAGAGCAGATAAAGCCAGAGATCTCCCTGGAAGCCATGATGTCTCAACTGAGGCTGTCCATTTTGGACACATCATGAAAAGGCATGAATCATTGGAAAAAACAGGAATGCTAGGAAAGGTAGAGAGAAGTAGAAAGTGAGGAAGGCCACATACTAGATGGATGGACTCTATTAATGAGATCACGAGTATGAGTTTGCAGGAGCTGGGCAGAGCAGTGGAGGACAGGGAGTCTTGGAAATGTCTCATCAGCCCAGTCACCATGGGTCAAGACCGATGCGATGGGGGTTAACAACAACAAATTCACCTTGGATTTCTATATAAGTAAAAAAGCATGATATAAACAAAATAAATAACAAGTATCACTTGTAACACACAGTGTTGCTGGGCAAACTGTCATCACCTCCAATCTAGTACAAACACTGCAACTATGTAAATGAAGTAAGAGGGAGCCTAGGGAACATAGAAAATGTCTCATTGTACTAGTTAATTAAAAAGTGCTGGTACTCTTACATCAAACCCGTAGCTTAAATGTGTCAGCTCTCTTCTATGTTCTGCAGGTGTGCAGCGACAAAAACAAAAACTAGGCCCACTGGGGAAGCCAACTATCAGCACTGTCTGATGTGCTTGACCTCAAACAGTAGCTACTTGCAGTAGAATGCAGAAGCACAAACACTATTTGGCAATATTGCAATGACTAACCTTAAATTATGCACAGACACAGTTGGTTTCTTCCGAAGTCCTTGGAGACTTTTATCATTTACTGCAATATGTAAAAGTTGTATACAAACTCTCCTTTCTCTCATATATTCACTGCCTGATATACAGCAATGCACTCTCTACAAGCAACAGACCAAAACTTTTATCTCTTTTCACACCTCCCCTGGGTTTTAGAGCACATATATACAGTGATGACTAAGGCTTGAAATCTGGTGTTACTTCTCATTTACAGTCATTCAAACTATTGTATGCTGCCTTAAAGGAACATTGTTCCCAACAATCTCCTCCAAAATAATTAGTTACGGTGAAACTGAGCATAAACGTTAACAGTACATTAGGATTACACAATATACAGTTTGACATCATTGTTCTTTACAGGCTATTGTTCATAGCATTTATTAAATTCCAGCAAAGCAGCTATTTCCCCATGCCTCTGAGCTGACTATGTCCCTGTAAATTTGTCAGCACCTTGTTCTCTGTGTCACAACTCTTTTCTTTACCATTTGCTTAGCCTTGTATAGGGCCTAAACAGACTGCCAGAAATAATCCAGTTTGAGACCACGTTAACTGCCCTGATTCAGTGCTAGGGAATCATGGGAACTGTAGTTTATTGCGGCACCAGAGCTCTCTTAGAGAGCTCAATGTCTCAGGAAAAAAAATTACAATTGCCATGATTCCCTAGAATTGAGCCAGGCAGTTAAAGTGATCTTAAACTGGATTATTTCTGGCAGTCTGTTCAGGCCCTATGTTAAACTCACACCTGGCATTTTCTCTTCTTGTGTTTTCTCTTGGACCTTACATTACTATGGTCCCTTGGCAAGTTACCATTTTTAGAGACATTTCCAGCACCAAATGGTTCATACACAGGTACCAGAGCATTCCCACTCTTATGCCACTCCAATGGATAGTTATTCATATCAGTGTTACATGCAACATTGCCATTTGGAACAACAAAAAAATAAGGTTCACCATTTTCTCCCTTACACAACTTGGGAATTAGATAGAAAGGTTGAGTGTCTTCTATACTACTAATCTCACTCTTATCTCCTCTTTGATCTTCATTTCTGTTGTGGTATCAGATGAGTGTTGTGAGGTGCTTGCCTGCTGTTGCTGCACACTGTCAGGAATTTCCACCCCTACATCATCATCATCATCATCATTTATATCCCGCCCCTCTGCAGAGCAATCAGGGTGGCTTACAACATTAAAATTTCCATATAGATATATTAATACAATCTAAACAGAACATAAAAATCCTGAATCCCACCCGTCCTTTAAGAAGTAAGGTTTCTTCTTATTCTAGGCCAATTGATGCTGGGCCTGGTCTCTCTCCCTCAGATGACATCAGATGGAGTGAAGGGAGGGCTCTTCTTATTATTCTAGGCCCGATGGTGCTGGGCCTGGTGTCTCTCCCCCAGATGATATCGGATGGAATGGAGGGAGGGCTCTTCTTATTTGTGGATATTGGCTCCTCTGAGGTTTGTGTTCAAACATACACCTCAGTTTACATGAACCTGGTCCCATCCACTCTGCATTTCAAAGTTGGCATTTCTTGAGAATAAACCTGTCCATAGTCTAGGGTAAACTGGTATTTATTTCCTGTGTATCTCACAAACCTTACTCTCTGCCACTTAGGCTGACCTTTTCTCCTCAAGGTCTTGGGGAGCAGGACATTGACAAACTGTCCAAACACTCTTAGGTATTTTAAACATGATTCCCTACCATACAACATATAATAAGGTGTCTGGTTCACACTAGAACTCCAGACTCTGTTTAAAATATGGTTTGCACAAATCACAGCTTTACCCCACAGATTACCAGGTGTTTGGGCATCAACCATCATAGAGTCCTTCATGGATTGCAGTAGACCTACCCTTCTCTCAGCTAGGCCATTTTCAGATGGACTATGAGGGTTAGTTGTTTTATGTTGAATGCCCTTTGTCCTTAGCCAATTTTGGAATGTGTTCCCTAGAAATTCCCCACCTCTGTCAGAAATAAAAATTTCTACTTTAAAGGGATATTTTCTTTCCACCATGGCTACCCATTCCTTGAATTTGAGAAATGTCTGGTCTTTGGTTTTAAGCACATACATAAATCCATATCTTGTAAAGTGATCAACCATAACAAAAATATAACAGGTACCTCCCACACTTGCCTTAAATGGTCCAGCAAGGTCTCCATTAACTGCCTGGAAGGGTTACTTTGTCACACTCTGGCCTTCCTTGACTACAGGAAAAGTCTTGAATTTCACCTTCACAGTGAAGTCCAAGAACTTTTGTCATGGCTTTCCCTTATACAGAAACTTTCGCCAACTGTGTCAATGTAGCAAAACTGGCATGTCCAAGCACACTATGCAGATAATGCATGCACTGATTATGTAAGGAAACATTGGACATTGTCACATTGGCAATGTTTGGCTTGTCTGCCTGAGGATGTAAGTAAAATAGTCTGTCCCTTTTGTCACCCTTAATACAGACTTTATCATCCTTGGACATAACACAATTATTTTTCTCAAACATCACCTTATAACCATCACCAGTTAAAGCAGATACACTAAAAAAAACAAACAGTTCTTTAAACTGGGAGCAAATAAAACTTGTGAGAATTGTTTCCCTAAGCAGGTAATGAAAGCAGTTCCCATCTTCTCCACCTTCCTCAGAGTTCCATCAGCCAAATCCACTTTGGAGACTGTTGAATGCTTCACATAATGCAAAAGCTCCAAACAGTTAATCATATGGGCTGTAGCTCCAAAGTCCAACAACCACACATGTTTGGTTTCAGCTTCTCAAACAGCTGCAGTAAGGAAGCCATGCCCAACTGCCTGAGAAGACTTACTTGCAGACTTTTATTCCTGCTATCTCTGCTCCCCCTTGTGGCCAAACCTGTAAGGACAATTTCTTCTCAAATGCCCCTCCTTTCCACCAGACTAGCACCATCTCACTAGGCTGCACATAGCCTCACCTTGCTCCTGAGACACCAATGTCAGGTGTTGCTCCTTATCTACTCTCTTGGCACACTGCTGACCACAATTTCCAGCCTCAAAGCTCCTCCACTCTTGCTCTTTCAAGATATAGGCAGATACTAGGTTCAAGGGGCCCTAAATGGCTTGGGTCCAAGCTATCTCAGGGACCGCCTGCTCCCGTACAATCCTCCCCACACTCTTCGGTCCTCCAGGAGGAATTTGCTACAGCCACAGAAATCGAGGCCTGTGGCTACCTCCCGGGGGGGGGGCATTCTCTGTTATTGCGCCTAAGCTCTGGAACGGCCTGCTGGACGAGATCCGTCTCTTAACATCTTTAGATAGCTTTAAAAAGGCTGTCAAGATGGATCTCTTCTGGCAGGCCTTTCCAGACTAGTTATACCAGATAGATCCTCCCAGCCTTAGATTAACAACCCTCCATGAGACAATCCTCACGTGGCCCCATCATGTGATAGGAGGATTGTCGAGCCAGGCTTCTGGAGTCACTGGGCTGGATGGTTATATATTTTA
>CM034708.1:33234022-33245401 GCA_020142125.1 Phrynosoma platyrhinos
CTAGTACAGAATATGGCAGCCAGGCTGGTCTCAGGAACATTGAGAAGATACCATGTAACACTGATCTTAAGATCACTTCACTGGCTGCCCATTAGTTTCTGGGCCCAGTATAAGGTGTTGGTTATCACCGTTAAAGCCCTAAATGGCTTGGGTCCAACCTATCTTTGGGACTACCACCTCCTGTATAATCCACCCACTCAGGTCCTCTTGGAGGAATCTGCTGCAACCTATAAAAACTAGGCTGTCTGAAACCACCCAGAGGACCTTTTCAGCAACTGCTCCCAAATTATGGGATGGCCTGCTGCATGAGATCCATCATATTACCACCTTGAACAGTTTTAAAAAGGCTGTTAAGATGGATCTCTTCCGGCATGCCTTTCCTGAATAGATATTCCAGCCATCAAGAGACAGCTCAACCTGCTCCCCTGATTCCGCTGCAGTTTTTGTTCATTTGTTTATTTGTATTATTATTTTAAGTGTGTTTTAAAACTGTCATTGTTTAATAGTATTTTAAGGGGTGGATGGGATTGTGGGATATGAAATGTATATTTTAATGTTATAAGCTGCTCTGGTTGCATTACACATTATTATTATTATTATTATTATTATTATTATTATTATTATTATTATTATTGATAACCACCCTTCCCATAAGCTGCCACTGCCACTTCTCCTTCTGCCACCCCCTCACCTCCTGCTCTCTCAGGGTTGTGCATCCTGACCATGGGGGTAGGGAGAGCCACCACCTGGTATTGCCTTCCAGGGGAGTTCAGGGTATCAGGCAAGGTGAAGCTGCTGAAAGGATAGTGGTTCAAGTAGCAATCTCCTTCTCATTTTATTCTGTGCCTCTCCATCTCTCCTTCTGCAGGGCTGAGGAGGATCCCCCGGGCAGTCTGAGCCCCCTCCTGCCCCTGTCTTTGCTCTAGGAGCAGGGGAGACAACCAAGACTAGACCCCTTCCTCTGCTGGTGGCTTTAATTCATCAGATGTGCAGGGTGGCTGCATGCATAGGTGGGGAGATATCACTATGAGTTATCATACAGGGGTGACCCCAGCTCTAATGACTCCACTGTCCGTGATATGTTTTCCAATGACAGGTGAAAACTTTTTTTTCCCAACAGGCCTTTGAAAACCGATTGCTTTTGGACAAATGGCATTTTATAGTATGCTATATTTGTTTGTTACTTTCAAAAGGCACACTTTTAAATTGTTTTTAGATACTTTTAGTGAGGTTTTACTGCTGTAACTTTTAAACCACTTTTAGTCTCATATATGGGGAAAGGTGGAGTATAAAATGGAGGAGGAGTGGTAAGAAAAAATAAAAAGCTACATATCAGTGAGGTTTCCATAGCAAATGTAAAAGATTACATGGAAGAGAAAAATACTAACAATTCTAATTCAGGATTTTGTAGATGAGATAGGTCATCTTCTGTATGCAGAATGATGGGTGAGCATCATCATGTACTTTGCCACAAACACACAAATAAATGTATTGGACTGTCCTTACTCATAGCAGCTGTAAGTAGAATCTACAGATAAAGGTTTCCACATAAGTTGTATGTAAGACAAGGTACAAATATTTCATTAATATTGTATTTAAAGACCCATCTTCTATCCAGGTGGTCTAGCCTGTGTAGATGAGTTGATTCCCAAAGTACATGGTTTATGGTTATTTCAGGGTTGTTAATGGAAAAGTTATTAAAGGAAAAGACATGTCATAATGTTGATATTGCAGAGTTTTTTAATCAATTAAAATCCCCATATCACATTTGTTGCTGTTCTAGATCAGGGGTAGGCAACCTTTCCCCTTTAAGGGCCGAGGGACTTCAGCTCCCAGAATCCCAGGAGCTATTGGCCAACATGGGACTATTGGCCAACATGGCTGAGGCTTCTGGGAGCTGTCCCTCAGCCCTTAAAGGGGAAAGGTTGCTTACCCCTGTTCTAGATACATCCATAAAGTATGCCACCTTTCAAGGGGAAGGGAGGGGATAGCAGAATCATTTCTAAACAGATGGCTGGATAAAGCACAAATTAGCAATTTCACAAGCAGATACATATTGATGGTTACCATGCATCAGTTCTGGTGACAGAAAATAAATCAACCAAACTTTGAAATCTATGAGAATGTGCATCCCAGGTTTATAATGTTCCAAAAGAGAATAATCATCATTAAATAATTTAAACCTGACTTTCCATTTTTATCCTCTCCACTGTTAGAACAAAACAGGTCCTATCACTGTATAATCAGACACAAGGAGAAGCTTGCCTGTTATCCACTCCAAGTGTGTGAGTATGTGTAGGTCAGGGGTAGGCAACCTTTCCCCTTTAAGGGCTGAGAGACTTCAGCTCCCAGAAGCCTCAGCCATGTTGGCCAATAGTCCCATGTTGGCCAATAGCTCCTGGGATTCTGGGAGCTGAAGTCCCTCGGCCCTTAAAGGGGAAAGGTTGCCTACCCCTGGTGTAAGTGGACATGTACACATGTGTATGTAAGAGCCTGAAAAAAAAAATACTTTTCGGAACACCAGTGTTCAATTGGGCAGGTAGTTTCTGGGGGATGTAGTCCAAGAAAATCATTTTTATAGGTTCTCCTATGGCTTCCTAGATTTTAAATTAGAATATGTCAGTTGCATTGGCACAAAGGACACGAGACACCTCTTTTGGGTTAAAACAGGCCACAACTTTTATTTAGCTGTACAGGGTCTATTTACATGAATAAATTTCCAACAATTTTGTCACATGTGTATGTGAAGGTGTAACCCCCCAGGTGGGTGGACCTTCACTGCATGTGACAAAGTATGGAAGCAAATAATAACAACAAATTTACAAAACCCCTCCCCTCTGGAAATGGCATCATATTACATCATATGACATCATCCAATTTGTAACATCATGCATTTAACTGCATTCATCACTTCCTTTTAATTTAACATTATCCAATTTACCCTAATCAATTTACTTAACCATATTAATTTTCCTGTGCGGTGGGGGTCATTACCCACCCCCTAAATACAAAATAAGCACATTCTAACTTATAGACCCTAACCCATAAGTTGTGACAATTTAAAATAACATAAACAATACATCAATCATTAACCTAAGACCCATACCCAATGTCAAATTATGCATTAATCTCAGGGAGGGCAAGAAACCCAGGAGAGCATCCTGGGGGAAAATTCCCTCCCGGCCCCTGAAGGCAACCAGCCAAAGCCTGAGAGTAACCAAATAAAGCTCTTTAAATACGGGTGGGTGGGTTGGGTCACTCAATTCAAGCTCTAAAATGGTTGCCGCCACGTGGCAGTGCAGAGCTATAAAGCACAAACTCTCATCCCAAGTCTCGGGAGATTACAGGCACCATGAGAATTTGGGATATGAACAAAGCAATTTGATTGGACCAAGCGCACAGGTGCTCAATACCCACCACATACTTAACCAATAAGGCCTCTCATGTCTTAATATGGCCAGCGCAACAAGAAACCCCTCCTGACTCATCAGGAGGTGTCTTACTATTTAATTATTTAAGATAAAGAAACAGAAAGGGACAACCTCCTGGTGTCAAGTAAGGGTAGGAGAAGAGACCCACTCAATCTTCATCTGCCCCATTTCCACTGGTTTGGGAGGCCAGGATACTGACTGGTCCAGTCTGGCAATAGAAGAAGGTAACTGGAAAATGTCTACCTGTCAGTCTCACCAGACCAACACCCTGACTTTCTCTACTCATTTCCATTTGGGCTAGGATGGAGTGGGTGGGAGGAGGTCCCTAACTGGCTCTGAAGGCAAAACCTGCTGATGTAGAAAGTACTCAGAAACTCTATATGGAAACTCTATATGGTCCATTTCCATCTCAACTGGCAGGAGAGGACTAGCCATGACTTTGGGGAACCTTCTTTTGGAGTAATGGATAAAATGTGTTTTTGTTTCAGCTTTCATATTTCTTCTTTAATTAGGCCTTAATGTGAATTATTAGTTGAATGTATGAGCATATATTTATTACAGTGAGATCCTTATTGTATGACAATTTAAATTTTTAACTTTCATTGTTCTTAAATGATCTAGAAATGTGGCTGTTTTATATTATGTAACTATTTTCTGATAACACCATAAAGTTGATTTGCACATGGTTTTGCTATGGAAAAGCAGCATACACATAAAGGTGTTACTGAGTATAGGCACAGTTGAATTATATTTGATGCTACAAACAGCTCCCCAAATTTAGACTCCCCAATCCCTGAGGAAAGCAGCACCTTTTGAACACATGTATCTCTAACAGCTGTTAAGGACACAGTACTCTGTGAAAAGATGAAAAGGGAAATGAGAAGGATGATGAGGCAAAACAAATGTGCACCTTTACTTCACACAGAAGAAGAAACCCAGCCTTCTGTTTTCTACTGGCAAAACAGTTTTTCCACCAATGATGCAATCGTTCCACAGTTGTGGGATTGCCTTCTTCTGTGAGTGGATAAGAATAGGACATTTTCAGTCAGATAATTATAATGTTTTACTCAGTAATGAAAATCTAGGAAGAAATAGGGTGGCATTTCTGAGAAGAGATATAACAAAATCAGTCACAGGATCTAATTCTGACTAATCATTTCAATAAGACTTCAGGAAATATCCATCAATATAACCTTAGTCCAGGTTTATGCTCCAACTGTAGAGGAAGAAGAGGAAATCCCATACTGGAGTTCAGGAAGAAATTAATTACACACTAAAACAAGACTTTTGTTAATAACAGGTGATTGCAATGCAAAAATAGGAAACAGAACAGAATTAAAGATTGGGGGAAATTTAGCCTAGGATCAAGAAATGAAGCAGGAGGCTCACTGGTTGAATTTTGTTGGGACATCAGTTTGTTCATTGCATAAAATTGCAGAAAGTCTAAATCTGGTTGTTGGAATTTGGGGTACTAGATTATGGCAATCCAAAGAGAAAAAAAAAGATGGAGAGGAAAATGAGGAACATTAAAAAAGTAAGTATGGGAGTAAAGTGAGTAAATACAAAAGATGAAAGAGAACTGACATGACAGAGAAAAGGATAGAGAAACAGAGAAGAAAAATCACATTGGTATGATGGGGAGAAATGATTTTGTACAGACTGAAACAATACAACATAAAGAGAAGGAGAGAAGCCAACATAAAAGAAAAAGTTTTTGTTGTGTGGAGTGCAACCTCATTCTATTTATGGATTTTGCTACTAAATCCATATAACAGAAACTGTGTGTCTGCTCCATATTCATTGCTTTGATGCATTCCCCCAACTGAGCTGGACTACTAATTCAGTTATGGATCTTCTCTTAGACCTCAGTTATATCACTCCTGTATTTTCATGTTCTTTGTGCTTTTGGCAACTTGATTGGGAAGGGACTGAGCATTTTGTACTTTATCCTAGACATTTTTGTAAATTTCAAGTTTGGTTTTGCATTTCTGTAGCCTTTGTTCTTCCAAATAATGAACTTCGTGTTTTTAGGAGAACAGAAAAGTAATGTAATAATTCCAGTGTGTGTGTGTTTGGTGTTGTTGTTGTTGTTGTTGTTGTTTGAAATGAAGGTGACATTTCTTTTTTAAAAAATGCAAAAAAAGCCACCACTGGATCATGAAGCAGGAGATTTAGTTTGGATGAAGAGTAAAAGAAAAAATGTTTCCATAAAAGAACCAATCTTAAGGTAACAGTAATGTCTATGAATAGGTGACTTAGTACATAAATCTTTACAACTCACTTTTTCTTATATCTTGTGGTAAGGAGAAAATCCATTAAAATCACAGCTCCTGATATGAAAGTATTTCATATGAAAGCTTGAGTTTTGAACAGCACAGCTCTTTGTAACATGTACTTCAAAGTTTTAATCTAAATTCTGATTCAGTGTTGCATAAATTATAGCTTTAGAACTGTCTCTTGCACTAGTAACCATTTAAAAAAGACTCTCCTTTAATTCATTCACATAAGTAAAGATGATTATGATAACACAACTTTTTATATCCCTTGTACAATTGAGATTTTAAATATTATCTCATTTTTTAAATAAAACTGTAAATTTATATTGTTTTGAATATTATTTCTGTGGCCAAGCTCTAGTGACATAGTATGGCGAGTAAGTAAATACCAGATAAACAAATATTAGAATGGCCTTATTCATTTGGATAAAATAAATTTAATGTTGAATGTCACTGGAGTGTATCCGACTTATGCCTGTTCCTTATGGATTATCAAATAAATAAGGTCATTATCCTGTTTTGAAATTCAGTCATATTGCTACAGTGTGTGCACTAACGCTATAATCTTCCACAGGATTAATTTGTTCCAATCTCATTCAAATAAATAGGACTGGACCATCCTAATTCTGTGCAGGATTGCAGTTTAAGTTTCCATAATACATTTTGGATTTATATTCTGCAATCATTTCAAAAACTTACTTGTAGTTTGGTGGAACAAATACAAACAACCATTTCCCATTTTTAAAAGTTACTAATATATGTCTCAAGGATTAGTGTTATTACTTGGACTGGGTTGCCATTAGCATGTGTGGTTGCATGCTAAGAGCTTTCTGGTGCTTTGATCAAAACTGAAGACTGCCTTAGAAAAATATAAGCTTAACAAAGTGCCAAAAGCTTAATTCTTCTGTAGTAAATAATCTGTATGTCTGTGATAATATGCAAGACAGGTAATCCCCTTTCTAGTTGTTCAGAGGCAACTTTCCAACTTGAAGAGTTGGAATCTTTCTAACAGCCATCAAACCAAAATATTTTCCTTGACTTCACTCAGGGTCTTAATACTGTAATATTAAAAAGAATCCAGGCACATGAAGCCTCTAAACAGGAAGTTTAATCAGTATGGATAGAAATGTTTAGGGAGCTGAGTGTTTAGTTCAGCTGCCAGACTCATACAGTTCCTCTGTCATCTTGTATTTTGGAATACTGATTTTTTCTTTGTAAATAATAGATGGGCAAGGTAGCCTGTGGCCCCTGTCTGTGGGGACAGAAAAAGCACTGAAGGGATTTCATTAGTGATATGTCTTTCACAGACAAGCTCACCTGGCACTATGCTATGATATTTTTGACTCCTGGCAAATAACTTTTTAACATCCTGTAAATCTAAATTTTATTTAGAATTTTTGTTATCCTCTAGACAGTTGTAACCTAGGCTTATGAATTTGTAACTGTTTGGCATTCACATTTACGATCATGGCACCATTGCCATGTCTGCAAATACCCTTCCCCGACTCACCTTAAAATCCAGGCAGCCATACTGAGGGATAGGAGTTCTGAAGAGCTGGGAAATGCAGAGTGAAGGAGGATGTACCCAGCAAGCAAGCAAGCAAGACAATGTAATGAGAAGTTGTGGCAAGGACCTGCTTCTGCTTGTCATACAGCTGCTTATTGATAGGAAAGGAGTGGATGCATTATCCTTTACTGCCCCACTCATCTGCACCACAGAACTCTATCCTTTGGCACAGCTGCATGGATTTTAAGATGGGTTAGGTCAGGAGGTTGGGTTGGGAGATAGCACAGTCATTACATTATAGCTAGTTATCTGATGCAAGATCTTTATTTATTTATTTTTATTACAATATTTCATATGATGGGATCTCAGGATAGCCTACACATAAAATCTGTTTAACCAGTTTGAAACACTATAAAATTTAAAACCATTAAAAAACCCTGTTAGTTAAAAAATTATTGATTACTCAGTCATATCAAAACAGTTAACACCAAACTTTGTAAAATGTGAGAGAGTAAAATGCATGAAATACAATGGAACAAGATAAATTAGACTAAAGTAAGATGAAATATAAATTAATAGTCATAAATTATTCTTTTAATTAGCTGAAAGATGGTAAAATACAAAAACATGTTTAGATATCTTCATCAGCTTTGCATGCACCCCCAATGTGTTCAGTAAAGTGTATTCTCAACTGAACAGTCCCACCCATGAATTTAGCAGTTCTAAAGACTACATAGAGGCAGTGTTGCATAGTGGTTTGAGTGCTGAACTACACCTCTGGAGACCAAGGTTCAATTCCCAGCTCAGCCATGAAGCCCACTGGATGACCTTGGTCAAGTAACATGCTTTCAGCTTCAGGGAAAGGAAATGGCAAACCTCCTCTGAAATCTTGGCAATAAAATCCTAAGATACATTCACCTTAGGTTCACCATTGTTACAAGTTTCTGTGGGCTCAGAGCCAAACACTGTGACACTGTTCTGGCTCTTTGCCCACAGAAACCACCATTAGAGGTCTTTTGGATCCCCTTTCCATTCCTGCTGAGCTGGATGAGACCACCTTTTTCCAATAGCTGCCACCACCTAGTGAATTACCTGATCCTCCCCCTTAGCAATACACCAGGACTTTGCTAAGTAATCTATAGTAATTCCCTTGCCAAATTAGTCAAGAACTAGCCAAGCCAAAGGCACATGAAAAAAGAGTGTGAAAGAGGCAATGTACTTTAAAGAAAAGCTGTATTGTAACTAAGGAATTGTAGAGCAAAGGATATCACTACAAGTAGGACTCCTTGTCCTACAGGCACAGAGAATTTAAATTATAGAATACAGTCATTTCAGCCAAGCCAATAAAATAACCAAAAATCCTAACGTCACTAACTAGTACATGTTCCTGATCTTACTTACAGCTCATTTGGGATTTGTAGTTGTAGATGTTTCTGGACAACTGGGAGCCTGGACTCCATTGTCCAGCTCTACCAGCACCTTATTATCTACCTCAGGGCAGACATCCCCCAAAGGCTGGCAAAGGAGGACTCAAGCCTTGTGTTGTAAGGGGGCTTCACTTTTAAATAATAGTTAGAAGCATCTTGAAAATTCCTGGTTCTGTCCAACTGCCCCCATCTCATTGGCTAGTTGGCATCTCATCTCATCAACATTTAACCCTTTGTTGTCTGGGAAGAAGTCCTCTTATAAATGGAGGACCCTATTTATCACAACCATAAGTTGGAAATGACTTAAAGGAAAACAACAACAATAATGTCTACATAAGTATTTGTGCCCTGATGGAAATAGGATAGCCATCTGTTGTGATCCCAATATGCAGTTCTAGCAAGTATTATCTGTAGGTACTGGGCCCTTACTGAGACATATATAGTTAACAGTTAAATATCACTTGCTCAATATTCCAGATGCTCCACAAATACATGTATGTGTTGTACATATAGCACTTGGTGGAAATGTTTGTGTGTGACCATGGGATCTAACTGGTCAAATCTCACTCTGGTTAAAGGTATCCTATGGTTTTGCATTAAACCCATTATCAGATATCTATCTATTTGGAAATACATTTTATTTTTTGCCAAGCATTTTAGTGACCTGATGTTTGCAAGTGCAACTACCAACCATTTCAGTGACCTGATGTTTGCAAATATCAGTTTGGGCATTCACATCCATGACTCTTTATTTAAATATTGCTGTGGGCTGATGTCCAAATGAAAACAAATATTGTGTTGAAAATCTGAGTTGTGAGATAATTTGAAGAAGCTGATTAATCCATGAAGTGCTTTGAAGTGTGCCCATTTGTTCTACCAGGTACATTTTTGGAAATCTGTCAGAGTCTATTGAAAGAATCTTCCATCAATAAAGTTAAAGACTTTAATTATTGTTAGACTGTAAGTGGAGTGAGCTGTTTCAGCTCTTACTGCTGCTACAGGAATTTTCTTGTTGGTCCTCAAGACAGTCCTTAAAAAGAGTGCTTCATTTTGTTTAAGTAGAGGGGCCTTAGATAGGTCCCACAATTCAGTGCTATATGTTAAAACTGGTATAATTTTTGCCTTATGGACTTTTTGGATGGGGAGCAAAGAAGTTGGGTGATTATAACTATTTTAATTAAGTTTTTAGAGCTTGCTATAACCTTTATGGAACTTTTTAAAAAAACTGATTGATCCAAGGCTTTGCATTCATAAAAACAACCCCTAGGTATGAGAAAAAAATCTACAGGGTACCCGCACACCCCATACGTGGGCTTGTCATCTGTGGCTTTAAGCTTATATGGCCAGCAAGCCTCGGATGTTACAGTGGTGCATGCATCTGTGGTGCGTGGCCATTGAAACAAATGGGACTTTAGGTCCCACATTTTTTTTGCCATATGTGGGGGATCCGAAACAGATCCCCATGTATACCAAGGGCCCACTGTATTTGCTTTATAGGCTCCCAATCCAAATACCAGTTGTGTTTGACCCATCTTTTGCTGAATACCATCACTCTGGAATTGGATTTGGATTTATTCAGGGACATCACGGGGGGTGGTGTACACTTGGAGGGGAGGTACACCCAATGGGACTAGTGCAGCTGCTCTGCAAATGAGAAAGGTTGTCACATCCATTTCTCACTTGCCCAGCAGACATGTAAGATCCTGAAGAGGCCACCTGGAGGCCTCAGCATTGCCCATCAGCAGTTGCTGATCTGGAATGTGCCTTTTTTTTTTTTCAGTTGTAACCTAGGTTTATGAATTGGCAGTACACCTACTTCATGATTTTGAAATGTAAACAAATTTAGATCTCATATACTCAAACTTTGGATTTATCTATAACATATGCATCTATTTTCCACATTTGGTACTATCAAGAACAGTTTAGAAAAACTAGAGTATACTTGATATCTTTTTCCAGATTATGTTTTGATGGTATAAAAAGATATTGTATGACAGTTGTTACACAACAGGCATATTATCTCTTCTTTTATTCCTCCTTTATAGCTTGAGTATTTTGTTTAATCTTTTTCATAGCCAACAGGAGAAACATTGAAAATAATAGGTGCAGGCTTATGTTTCAGGGAGAGGAAGGATACAGTAGATGAAACCCACCAAATCCCCCAACTCTGCTGGACCCATGCTAACAAAACAGAAAATGTTTCCTTTGCACTGCCTTTTTCTTCATTGCGCCTGCCTCCCATTTCATTTCCCATTGTTCCTAATGGAAGAAAAGTATACCAACTTTTCTCTTATTCTAGGAGTAGTAAAAAAAATAAGAGGGCTCTAGATTGGAAGAATCCCTAAGTTCACCTGGCCACTGCCATTGCCTTGGAACAATATGCTCTCCAACTGTCCTAATTGGAAGGGACAGCCCCCATTAATACAATGTCATCCCACTTCTTCAGATGTTTTAAAAATGACTCAGTTTCTCTTTCCTCCTCCCACCTTGCCCTTTGCGCTCAGCATGCTACAGTTGTTAGAAACTGAGTTCAAAGTGCAAAAGGAGTTTGTACTCAAACAACTGAACAGAGAGAGAAGAGCTAAAGTCTTGCCCTCACCAGTAGGCTCAGCTGAAAAGAAATTATTTCAGTCTCTCCTAGCTTGTGTGTTCTTCCTCATTAACTTTGCCATCTTGACCATACTCTTGACCATCACTTGCCTCGAAGACAATTTCATTGTTCAAAAGGTGGAAGAGGC
>CM034708.1:33251817-33263983 GCA_020142125.1 Phrynosoma platyrhinos
TGTTGGTTGATACATTGGCCTTATTGAATTTGTTATTGATAAAGGGATGTTATTCTCGTGTTACAATACTTGCTTTCTTTGTCACAACTTGGGGTTCAGGGTTTAAGTTGGTTAATGTTCACTTATTGTAGTGCAAATTAGGGTGGGCAGGGACCCCCCAGGGGATAATTTGGATAATTGAAAATTATGAATTGGGTTAATTAAATTCAATGATGAGTATACGTCATTAGGTTAATCAAATTTTATATGGCGTCATAAAATAACTTGATGATCTCATAACTTCCTTATATCATAAGATCATTTATATGTCATTTCTGGTTGGGGGGGAGATAATCGTTGATGTGCATTTGGTTTAAGCAGTTGTTCTTGACACTTGTTGTGATAGATGCAGTTACTTTGATAACAGTTCAGTTATCTACACGGACACATGTGTTAAGAATAAATTCTGGTACTTTGAAAAGATTGTTATTTAAAACTGTTTGAGACCCTGTACAGAAATAAAGTTGTGGCCAGTTTTTACCCAAGAAAAAGGCATACAGACTCCTTTGTTCTGGTTAAATTGGACCAGTGATGTTAGACTAAGTGCAACTTATGCAGCATAAAATGCCATAAAGAAATGAATAATGGAAGAAACTTTTGCACACATCATTGCGGTTTTTTTCCCCCCAGTGATAATTACAAGCGTAAACTAATTTTACATTGTATACAGAACAGGTGGATAATTGTACTGGTCAGCTGGGGGAAAATCCAATTTCTAATATAGGGGTGAAACAGACAGCCCACAAGAAGCAGCTAGAAGCTACGCTGGCCCCAATTGCACCAGGACTGAGGCAACTGCATGGCCTGCTTCCAAAGTGATCCGCCACCACAGTTCCAACCTGACTGCTACCAATAAAAGCATTATTCCAGCTCCTTTTTGATACAGTCCCAAGGACCGGATCGCAGTACCAGAGCAGCTTCTTTGGGGATGCTTTGGGGATGTGTGTCATCTCAACGCCATACCCCGAAAGTGACCAGAAGCCACTTCTTTTGGTCCATACATTTTGGGCTGTAGTCACTTGATTAGAACCAAATTTCTCCAACAGTCTTTCAAGCTTCATGTTAAACAAAAGTAGTAAGAAGGAAAGAGGTTTGAATAGAAAAAACAACAACACACATAATAGAAAAATCTCAGTTTGCAGCACTGTTATGACTACATTTGGTCATGTTTAGCCTACAATCTTTTGCCCATTGGTTTTCAAATAACTCCATTTAATTCAGTGGAACTAACTTCTGAGTACCCATTTGTAACATTGTGGTCTCAACTAAAGTAGACTTTACTGTTTGTAAAACTGATTTCAAAATGCACTGAAGGCTCCTAGGACATGCCCCCAACCTCTTACCACTTTGACATAATACTGAGGCATCATTTAAATCTTGTCTCCCTGTGGACATGGGCAAACTGTGCATCCCATCCAAATGCCTTCAGCGTGGGATTGGGATGCAAATTATCTAGGAATAAGTCCTATTGAACCAAATAAGACTTACATCTGAGAAAACCAGTTTAGGATATCCCCAATAAGGAGGCACATTAATTCAAAGCTGACCTGCCAATATTTAGAAGGTCCTTTGAGTGTATTGTCAATTTGTCATGTGAATGCTTTCTACTCTTTTTTCCATTCTTTCAAGAGACCATAATCTTTGCTATCAGATTTCTTATGAAAGAAGAAAGACTATTTTCCTTTCTCCTTCAATAAAGAGGTAAGCACAGCAAACACTGAAATGGGGCATGGTGTGGAGGAGGGATGATCTTTCTGTAAAATAGGGCAATGTTGTCTTGCAATACCACAACTGCAGTGATAAAATAAGGTGGTGCCACTCTTTTTATATCCATTCCAGAGAGAAGAAAATGGCAGCACTGAAAATTTAGCTCTGGAACTGCCTTCATAATCACTCTGTTAAAGGATCAGTGGCAGAGGTGAAGAAAACAAAAGGAGCTGGCAAACTGAGAGCCTGTCAGACATGTCTTGACATACAATCTCAGGCTCCTACTAGAATAGAAACAAAATTTAAACATTAGAGATCCTATATTGTGACAAACCAAATGTACATTCAACTTTGTGCCTCTACAAAAAATAAATAATAGCACCTGTTTCCTACTTGTGTTGTAACTGCAACACAGTAAATATAGAGATCTTTTCTGTGTATCATGAATAATGAAGGAGCATTGTTTACAAGTGATACTGCTTTTCCATCTTGAAGGTTCATTGGGCACCCATTCTTTGCATAAAGATTATTATTTATCTAGAGGATGAAAGCAGAAAGAGCAGAAAGCCTGACATTTTAAAAATATTGTCTTGTGCTTTTATTTTCTTTCTAAATTTGATGGCTTTCCACACGAAATTACATATAGCCACACAAAGGTCATCACTGTGTATAAAATCTTTTTCTTTTTCAATCCTCACTTTGACCGACTGGTTCTCAGGGATTTGACAGTTTCACTTTAGGAGTAAAGATAAAATTGTTCCTCCATGTCAGGCTCAGAATACAGAATCAGATAACACTCCCCTTGCTTCCTTGGCAAGTCTAGATGTTAGATGTTTTGAGGCTGTAATCTTTAAACCAGAAATATTTGAGTTAATTTATAAATAAAATAGACCCAAGTGGTAGAAAGTGTTGTGACAGCCAAACAGAAGGGGGAAAATGCTCCAGAGTTAATATTTTTTTAACCTACTCTTATTGATTTTGCTCTTTAATGTATTTTTGCATTTTTTTTCTGTTTAATTGTCTCTTCTAAAAATTTGTAATAAGCTGCTTTCAGAATTTGATTGCAGGGTGTGAATTCTAAAATATATAATGAAAATGAAAATGAAAATGTGTGTCTGTATAACAAGGATCACCAGTTGTCATTTATTCTTTCCATAGGGCCGATGCAGACAGGCACAAAGGGATGGTCTGGGGATGGCATTGGGGCAAGGCAACAGCATGCCAGCTGCCCCAACTCCACCCCAACACCAGCCTGATGCTACGCACCCATCCACACAGTGTGCAGCATCAGGATGCCCTCCTAGCACAGCGTGCGCACATGCTGAACAAAAAGGGCTCAAAAAAGCCGTGGCGGTGGCTGAAAGGGCAGCTTTTTGCCACCTCAAAAAGGAGGATCAGGGCTGTGGTGTGTGGTTGCTGCGGCCCTGATCCACCACTCCCAGGGCAGCCAAGAGCCACCCCAATTAGGCCATCTGTATTGGCCCCATAGTCTTCTGAGAGCCAAAAGAGAAGTGACTCTAAAATGTGTGATTTTCACTGAAAACAGGAATGGCTAGTTCCTGTGTCCTGTTTATAAAGTTTAGTAAAACCTATCTATGGCTGGATCTATTTGAGACCTGTCTTCCAATTCCATTACATAATGTCCTGCCCCAGTTTGACCCCTTTACTGCCACATGTACCTGTCACTATCAGCACAAGGACCACTGGAATTTCCACCTCTCTTCAGCTTTGAAAACATGTAGGGGACCTAATGCAGGTTTTAAGGATACTCAGTGATGGAAAAAGGAGGAGTAAAGATAGGAGGAAGAAATATCAACAATATTGGGATGACATCATACTATTAGCAGAAGTCATCACAGACTTGGAACTATTAAGGAGGTCAAAGAAAAAAGTGAAAAGGTAGGCTTAATGCTGAAAATAAAGAAAACAAAAATAATGCCACAGAGGACTTACATACATTTAATTGAGACAATGAGAAAATCAAAATAGTAAAAGTCCCCATACCTTGGATGAAACATCAATCAGGAAGAAGATTTCAGTCAAGAAATCAGAAGAAGAGTAGAAATAGGAAGGGCAGTTATGAAAGAACTAAGATCCTAAAAATTAAACATATACAATTGAGCACTAAAGTTAGAATCATCCAAGCCATTATATTCCCCATCACCATGAATAGATGTCAGAGCTGGATAGTGACGAAAATGGATAAGAAGAATATCAATTAATTTTAGATGTGGTGCTAGAGAAAAATGCTAAGGATACTGTGGACAGTCAGAAAGACAAATGAGTTATCAAACTGTACAGACCAGCCAAAAGGGCTGGCCTGGGGATGGAGTTGAGGTGTGGCTGGCTAACAACACACTGAACACCCTGACTCCGCTCCAATGCCACTATCACAACGTGCGCCCCACCACATTGTGGGCAGCATCAGGGCACTCCCTTGGTGCAGTGTACAGATACTCTGTGCCAAAGAAGTTCAGAGCCGCCGCTGTGGTGGCAAGGGTGGCTTTTTGCCACTCCAAAAAACACTCCATTTGCCAGCTCTTTTTGAAGCAGCAAAGTGCTGGATCGGGGCTGCCATGGCCCCGATCCAGTGCTCCCAGGGGCGGCACGAAACCGCCCCTTAGGGGCCATCTGTAGAGCCCCTGTGTCTGTCATACTTTGGTCACATCATGAAATGGCATGACTTATTAGAAAAGACAATAATGCTAGGAAAGGAGGAGGGAAGTAGAAGAGAATGTAGCCCAAAGTCTAGTTAGGGGGATTTTTAATTAGCTCAATACTAAAGTGGGGTTGGCTATAAGGACCCTCAAGATTGTTTCCCACCTCTATACTGAGAGAAAGGAAGTCCAAAGAGATTGTGCTGAGGCACAGTTCTTGAATTAAAGTATATTAAAGGGAAAATCACACAGCAATTCACTATCTCTCACTCATTCATTCAAGGCTCAGGAAATCAGGAGTTAGCTTGGGATAGTTTGAGGCAGTACTAAGAGTGATACTTACAGAAGATGAGGCTTCACTCCAGAGTCCAATTGGCTGAAGTAGCATGGGACACAGCCATTCTAGTGAAGATTGGATTAATGGAAGTGCTGGAGCTAGTTAGATTCACAGTTACCGAGTGTCCCCGTGGATACCATTAGCACATAGGGGGAAGACTTTGGGGGGTCTTTTATAGGATAAAACTAGCCACTGGGCAAAGGAATATACATCGAATTGTATGGGATGAGGTAATATGGTCTGGCAACATTCAAGGTGCAAATGGGGGTGATTAAGCCTTATCAGATTTATCGGCTGTGTCCAAATGCCTTGACTATGGATGTGATAATGTCTCCCATTTTCAATCCCAAAAGCTGTATGTTAGGCTATTCCAGGGCAGGATAGACATGACCCTTCATCTTGGAGATTATGTTGGACCGCATGGCAGAGTCCAGCTGGGGGTCATACACACACCCAAAATTCAGAGAAATGCATTTTTGGTAACAAGAGGAAAACCACAGGCTAGATGGATAGACTCAATTAGGGAGGCCATGCATCTGAATTTACCTAAGCAGAGCAGTAGAGGAGAAAGGGGTCTTAGAGATGTCTCATTCCCAGGATCATCATGATTCAGGGTCAACTCAAAGGCAGTTAACTACTCTAAAGTGATTGGACTGAGGAAGATACTCTGAAGTACCCACTTATACTGCATTTTGCTTTTTGACAAGAATCCAAACATTCCATATAGGCTATAAGGCTGGATCAAAAAGATCCTCCACCAGAAGAGCTTTTGTACTTTGCAATACATTTACAACAAGTGAAATAAAGTGAGGGAAAATTGGGAAGACGAGGGGGAAACTGGGGCATTTCAAAAACTGTAGAAAAAGTGACATTATGGAGACCTCTCCCTGCCAAATTGGAACAGTTGGAGAGTATGGAGTTCTGTTCAGGAAATGGAGTGCCCTCTGGCCCTGGTCTCACTTAACTCTGAAGCTCCTTGTATTCCCTGGGTTTAGATAGTAAAGGAAATTACCTAAGGGGTGAAGTGCTGTGGAACTGCAATTAAAATCAGTTTTTGTGTGGGAAGCTTCAACTTGATTTTTTTATTGCTTCAATGTGATTTTGTATTTGTTTGTTTTTTAATCCGCCAGCAAGCTTTGTAGAGAACTCAAGTTAGTTGGTAAAATTCCAAAAATGTTTAAAATAAATATACAAAGAATTTCCATGAACCACAAGGCTTTCCAGGTTTGTTTGTTTGTTTGTTTGTTTGTTTGAGGTAGATCCACCTTTCCCCTAAACTAGTATGTATGATGGCTCACCACAATATTGATTGTAAAAAGGATACAGATGAATCATAGAATCATAGAGTTGGAAGAGACCACAAGGGCCATCCAGTCCAACCCCCTGACATGCAGGAACTCCCAATTAAAGCATCCCCAACAGATGGCCATCCAGCCTCTGCTTAACATAAAAAGTACAATATTAAAATACAAACCAGTTGTAATGTTAAAGCTTTAATGAAATGAAAACAATTGAAATGCAGCAGCGAGGAATTAAAGTATGCACCCATTAAGTATTAGTTATGTTTCTCAAAAATATTTTTGGATCCATCTCAATAAAAGAAGAATTTGAAGTTTTGTTAGCTCACTTGTGTTCATATGAGAAATCTAAACTATGCTGAAGAATACATTATCTTAATTATATATTAGTGAGGGATGGACTGCAGCCCTCCTCTCTGATAACTGCAAATTTTTCAGTCTGAGAAAGGTCTACTGAACAACTTGAAGATGAAATAAGCTAATCAAATAAGATGGCAGTTCTATTTATTTTACTCAAGTAATTTATACTACCATAGCTTCCCAGAAGCATTAAGACTGATAAAAGATCTCTGTCTCTACTCCTTTCCTGTTGTGATATTCTGTATTACTGAAGGACAAACTGATGTTAGTTGCCAGCCTTCATGTTATATCTTAATATGCAATGCTTTCCTAACTGCAAACCTCACAGCTAGCATCTCATTGCACTGCCCGCTGCCTCAGAACAACAGGACATATTTCCATACTGTGAAGAGTGCATTCATTTTATTTGGAAAGGACAAAGCACTTATCCTTGATTGTACTCAACTAGGCTGAGTTAAATTAAAACTATTCAAGCATCTCAATAAGTCTTTCTTTATCCTTCCTTCATCTAAAAGAGTGCTTCCCATTCTTATGAATGTAGACACAGAATTAAAATGGAAGACACACATCTTCTTACATTTGGAAAGAAAGAAAAGAAAAGCGAGCGAGAGAGAGAACAAATTCTAAAACTGAATACTGTTACCCCTAGAGCTGAGATGGCTATCATAAAGAAACCATAAGTCAATGGTAGGGTGCATTCATTAGACACATAAGTGTCACAATCAGTCTTGGCATCCCTAGTCAAAAATAATACTCTGTTAAGAATATATCTAATTTAAAAGACCATGTTGGGGGGGGATCTTTGTTTGACAATCTGGACAACTTTTTAGACAACATTTAAGAATTTCTAAAGAGTATTTTCATATGATTTGAAAATGTTTTTATCTTTGTATTGTTTTAATGAGTCCTTGAACAGATTAAACTGGAACTCTCTCTGGAAGCCAAGATGACTAAACAGAGGCTGTCGTACTTTGGCCACAACATGAGAAGGCATAAATAATTGGAGAAGACAATAATGCTAGGGAAGGTATAAGGCAGTAGAAAGGGAGGAAGACCACAAACCAGAGGAATAGACTCCATCAGGGATGCCATAGGCTTGAATCTATAGAACCTAAGCAGTGGAGGATAGGGGGTCTTGGAGACAGATGTCTTATCCTTAGGGTCACCATGAGTCAGGGACGACTTGAGGGCAGTCAATACCAAACAATTATTTTAATTAGTTTTTATTTGTTCATCATCTCAAGAGTCCCTGTGGGCTGGGAGGAAATACAGAAATGTTTTTAACAAATAAATAAATAAATAAATAAATAAATCTAATGCTATTTAATATATACAGTACCAGACTAGATGGATCAATGATATGACTCATTTTAAGAATAGTCTTCTTCTTCTTCTTCTTCTTCTTTTTATTTAAATCCTGACTTTTCAACAATATTGTTCTGTAAGATGAATTAGGATACAAAAATATCAGATGTATGTGTGTGCAAGCTCATGCATGTTATTTTGAGAAACAATTCATCTAAATAAATAAAATAATTTAAAATTAGTTGAACACAGGATATAAAAAACCATAAAATAACACACAATTAAAAGCCCATTGCAATCAATTCCTAAAAGCCAGTTTGAATAGGAAAAGTTGCACTTGGCAGTGGAAAAACAGCAAGGAAGAAGCCCTTCCTAGCTTCAGAGGGAGGTCCAAAATCTGGGAGAAACCACAGAGAAGACTCTCTACCTTGTACTTATGAACTTTGCTCAGGAAGGTGGCCTCCTGCAAAGATCTTCGAGATTAGATAAACTCATATAGGGAGATGCAGCCTTTCAGATATCCTGGAGCTGAGTTGTATAGGGTTTTTTATAGGTCTCAACCAGAACTTTGAATTGTGCCCAGAAATGAACTAGCAGACATGAATAAACATGCATGTCCTAGGGCTTATCCAGTTTCAGTTTTTCAACTGAAGAAATTTATGGAGAGATCTATAAACTCTATGATTCATAATGTTCCAGCTAGGATTCCAAGGAAACATCCTCTTTGAATTGCAAATGGACATTAAATTTCCTTGGCTTGCAAAATTTTCCAGCAACCACGTGGCCAAAGGGGAAGGAGCCAGACTGCATATAGTCCTCCCTTAACATCTGAACTGAGATGAGAAACAGAAAATGCCAGCCCAAGAATAACATCTTCAATTTTTTCCATTTTTTCTCCTGTTTGCCTGATGAAGAAGCCAGTGTGACTTCAAAAGCTTGCAACATGTACTAGCTGTAACTTTAATGGCTCAATACTCTAAAATTCTGTATTTTTGTGAGATATTTAGCATTCTATGTCAGAGACCTCACAAAAAACCTACAAATCCTAGAATTCCATAGGATGGAGCCATGACACTTAAAGTGGTGTCAAACTGCAAACTAAAGTGCAGATTAGACCCTTGCCTCTGCATGATGCTAACCAGCTCCATGAACAGTAGGTGAGAGGTCTGATAAATTTGGGCAATGAACATGATGGGATCAGTCAAGTATTCTGGATGTAGAGATGAAGCAGAGTTGTCTGGTCCCAAAAAAAGATTACCTGTTGCATCTAGAAACATAATAGATGATCAACTTTGGAGCATCTGACCATTCCCACAACACTGGGCCCACTATAAGTCTCACTAGCCCTTTGCAGTGAAACCAAAAGTAATCTGAAGGTCACTTCTGGCTTTCAAAAATGACTTCCAAATAGTTTTGTTGATGAAACAAAGGGCAAGGAGTGCATTGCTTTAAAGGAGGAACATACCCTTTAAAGGAAGATTTTGAGCTTTTGAAAGCAGAATACTCCAGTTTTTCTTTTAAAAAAGAAGGATGACAGGGCTCTGAAACCTACACCAATAGTCTATGGCCACATGAATCTTCCTTCCCTCTTAGAATGACAAATCTCTTGGCAGAAGCTTCAGTGAGCAAAGTATACCTCCAGAGTAAAGAGCTTAAGACTTGATTATATTTTCAATGGAGACTTGGCTGTTGGAGAAAAGACTTGATTATATTTTCAACTGACACAATTCAATTCCAGCTTTGAGGGGGTTGTTGGCAAAAGGCCCGTTGGTGAAGACCCTTTTACAGGTGTGAACCCAGAAGTGTTTATCTGGAATTTGTAGTAGTGAAAGTAATTGTGGACAGATGCAGTGTTTCCATTAGCACTGAACATCTCAGTGACACCATTCTAATTTAATACTATGCTTTAGAGAGAGTTGACATATTATAATGGTTTGAGCATTGAACTATAACTATAACATTGACCTTGGGAGAATCACATACTCTCAGCCCCAGAAAACCCAATGATAGGTTTGCCTTAGGGTCACCATAAATTGGAAATGACTTTAAGGCATGCAACAACAAAGTGATCCAGACAGTTGTTCATTTTAATTAAATACAGTCCCACATTAAGGTTATTGTCACCCAGACACCCACACATAGTGTCATACCAGAAATAAAAGGGGAGGGTTCAAGTCAAGCATCGATGATGAATACTGATTGGGTGCTTGGATTATGTGTTGATAAGACACTAGAATTTGGAATGGTTCCTTGGTAAAAGAAATACAGCCCATATAGTGCATCTGAGGAAGTAGACTGAAGTCTACAAAAGCTCATGCTGCCAATTTATTTATTTCAGTCTGAAAGGTGCTACAAGATCTCTCTAAGCCCATATAGTGTAAGGAGTGAAATAAAAGGTCAGCAAATAGATGCCAGTAGGTCCATTTAGTTGTGACCTTTCAAAAATTGTATGTAATTTTTGTAACTTGCTTTATTTCTTTAAAATTAAATGTGTTTTCTATGTTATAGTTGTCAAACAGACTAATCAGCAGCTTCCTGAACAGATGAGGCCTTCATCGCTGAGTAGCAAAAAGTCCTGGGTACAAAGTGTGTCTTTTTCTTACTCTTCTTTCCAGCATCCCTTTAAGTATAATAACTTACAAAATCACAACCCTCTAAAAGTGATTTGTGTCTCCTGCCCTCAGCTATGTTTTTGATCATTGAACAAATCTGGGTTCTAACTGAGCATCCCCAGTCAAATGTTTTATAATCAGGCTGGACCCAGGCTCAGCACAGTAACTTATGAGCATGTCAAGACTCTCAACACTTGATTCATGGAAGTAAGGACAATTTATGCCGACTGGCTGAATCATAGATCAATTCAAGCAGTGATGAGAAACATTTGGCCTGCAGGGAAGATTCAGACAGACTCTGCGGAGAAACTAATATGAATCTAATATTGGTTTAAATGAAGGCCTGGAATACATTTGCTGGTGGCATTGCAGAAGAACAATCTGGGAATACATGTGGAGTTTTAAGAAAACTGGGCCTGATTGAAGGTGCACATCTTGATTTGAAACTTCATAATACCAGCAACAGGAGGAAGAAGGGTAAGAGCAGAGGGAGGGAAAACTCCTTGATTCTTTTCAGAAGGTCATGGCTTTCCCAAGCTGTTCTTTCTTAGCCAAGTCATTGGATGTTGTCTTTCTCAAAAAGTTAAGAGTTATCTAAATTAATATCTTTCACTCCTGGTATTATGTAGAGAGATGGTAGAAATTCAGCAATTTAAATATCTTCTCATTACTGGGTGAAATTAGACCTTTTAAAAAATGGGCCTCTCTGTTGGTCATAAGTTTGTAATGCAGTAACTGCTAGAAGCCTTATTTCTAATTTCCTGTCTTTCTGAAACCTAAGCCAAAGCTAAAGATGAATCCTAATCTTAAACTGAGGTTTTTTAAAACATATTTTTTTATTTTCAAAAGTAAAAAAGAATAAAGATATTATGTTTCATTAATACATCTGTGTGTTCTGATCTAGGTGGATAGTTTGCATTTTCTAAGTTAAGCATAGAGCCCAACCTATAACAGAAGGAGTTATAGGACCTCTGCAGATAATAATAATAATAATAATAATAATAATAATAATAATAATAATAATAATAATAATAATAATAATAATAATTTTTATTTATATACCGCCCTATGGCGAACCAATCCGGGCGGTGAACATAATAAAATGCTACATACAATAATACAATCTAAAACACCCCATTCCCCCCTCCCCCCTTAAAGTGCCATCTTGGAGGCACAGAAGGGGAGGGGCTGTCATCCAAGAAGGAAAGTTTAAAAGATAAACAGATAAATAAGCAGTTTCAGTGGTTCTCTTCACAATTTGGTGGCAAAGGTGGGATACTAAAACCCATTGTGTTTTCACTTGAAGAAAGTAGTTAGGTGAGTAGGACACACCGTGACACTGATAAATACACTATCCTCAAGGCACAGCTTACATAGACCTTGAACAATCTAGACATATTTATTATGTCAAGGCTTAGAACTCTTAGAACTATAACAAAGCATTACAATCTCTCTCCTAATGTGTCTATTTACAACTATTTCTGCACTGGCATTTGTCTGGGAATTAGATAACACATCAAAAAGAAGCTTGCCACTTGGAGTTTGGTTTATCAGCTGTCAGTTTGCAGCAACAGCCAAGAGGTGGATCAGTTTTGCAAAGAGCAAAGCCTGATGTCATGCTGCTCCAAAAGTTTTGGTTTTATACTTCTCCCAGCTTCCATTCAGCCAGTTAGATACAAGATGTTCCCTATACCTTGTTTATGTAAGCAATTCTCTCCTCCAATCAGATCAAAGATCTTAGATAACATAACATGCTGGGCATACTTCACTCTTAGCTGCTTTCCATCCTGTTGTATTGGCCAGTATCCCTAGTTCCAACCTTTAGATCAGGGATAGACAACCTTTTTGAGC